>VZTU01029635.1:1548-94349 GCA_013400835.1 Zapornia atra
ACAAATATGCTTATGCACACACATATATGCAAACTTGTGAAGAGCTGGCTCTGCAAAATAAAAATTATATTAAAAATTAGTATTCAGTTCTATAGTGTATGGCCTAAATCCAGGAAACATCATATGGATCCACATCCAGGAATCTTTTCCAACTTGGCTTGTGAAAACCCAGAGATAAGCTTTAGAAACCAACTTTTAAAACACAGTATCCTAAAGTTATGCACATAAGCAAGTGAAGTATTTTTTACTCCAGGAAGCATAAAACAAAATGATACAGTTGTATAGTCACTGGAAACCCCTTGTGCTGTTTCCCTTTGTTACACTAAGGTCAGGTATTTAATTTATCCTGAAACTGGACATAATGCACAGTAGCCATCAGTCCTCAGGGAGAATTCTGAGCTTCGCATCCAGTTAGTCAATGTAACCCACCCAAGTGGAGAAGATCAGTCATTGAAAAACAGGTTTTGGAGTAGTGAAATAGCAACCATAACCAAAAGTCACAATTGTCAAGTATGTCACTAAACACAGTATGCTGCTATACTCCTTGCCACTTCTGAAAATATTCATAAAATGTAACTTCTATGCAAAACCTTTGAGTTATCAATTGTCAGTATTAAACCCTGTATTTTCTGGGTTTTGTAGACTTACATTTATAAATTATAATTCCTTTTATGTTCCCAAAACAATTGCTTCTGCTCTGAAAATAATTGTCCAGAACAATGAAAAGGCATTTCTGTAAGGAGTTTCTTGACTTGCAAATATCTGTGTATCTGTTTGCAAGTATTGCAAAGTGGTAATTTCTGAAAAAACTGCCTATTTGGGAAGTGTTGGGAAATTAAATGCAGCAACCAGCTTCCTGACTAATATTAGGATAAAGAAATAATTTGATAGAGTTTAGCTTAGGTTTGCAACCACATAATTTTAATATTTTTTAATATGTTGAGATTTATTTACCTACTGTGCTACACAATTGTTACAAGTGTTTCCAAAAATGCATGCCTTAGTCTTCTTTGTGCATGAGAGAGAACATGAGGTGATACGAAATCTCTGCAAATACAGTTTTTTCAAGACAAAACAGGATGAGCTGGTTCAGCAGAATAGTTTCACAGGAGATACAGGAATAAGATTATCCCACCTTTTGAAGTGTTTCACATAGGTGGAATGAAGGGTCTTGCAGGCATGAAGCAGTAATTCAAAGCCACAAGGTTTGGTCACATCAAAGCCACATTCAGGTTAATAATCCTGTGTATAACTGAAACTTTCTGGTAATGCTAAATATTTTGTAGAAAAAGAATCCTTAAACCACATTATCATTAGTGAGACACACTAGTATAATGTTAATTGTGGTTTGTAGCTATTCTCTATTGATTGTATTTAAACTCCTTAACAGAAAATGTGAAAATATTCTGAGGTATAAATATAAAACCCTGCTCAAATACAACATAAATTATTAAAAGCTTTCACACCTAAGCTGTAAACAAATTGCTCTGTTTCCTAAGTTAGTTCTTTCCATATCATTTACCAACTTAACCAAGGAAATCTGAAAGGAGATAGCCAGGCAAAGTATTTGTGCATCCGGAGCACCAGGGAATTAATGATAGTTAGCATTTCACGTCATATCATATTATAAACTTGAGGTGATTACTAAACCAATAGCTTAATTGTTCTTCTCTGTTGCAATAGCTTTTACTATGTGACAAACTGAGGAACTTTCCATGATTATGCCAAGTGATAATTTCCTTATTGTCCACATTTCACATATATTCTAGATCACTAATCTAAACTCCAAGAGGTCGGTCTTCAAGTTTCCATCTACTACAAGATGTACCGACATAGTATTCAGTTATATTCCTAACACAGAAACCCAATACAACAGCAAAATACTGCACTGGTATGTAATTTGGTACTCCTGAAAATAAGGAGACTATGGAAAGACTGAAATCAGGTAGCACTACTACAGGTTAACAGAGTTTTAGACTAACCAAGCATACAAATAAGGGCTTGTGTATATGTGACTGCAGTAGAAGACATATGCTGCAATGACTTGCAATCCCTCTCTCCTAAGATATTATCTTGATGGCAAATACTACAGAGAGACTCCGTAACTGTACATGATGGGGTTTAGATTTGGCTGGTTCCTTGATTCTCCTTTCTCTGGGGATGCTTTACTATACAGTCACAGGGGTCTTCACAAGGCTATTGATGGAGAATCCTTTCTGGGATAGACAATGTGTCTAACAGTTGCATTAATTGCACTGTAATCAGATGGCTTGCAGTACTACCTGTCTTTAGTTGTTTACTGCCTTCTCCTTTCTCACTATCTGCCTATGCCCCCAATTTTCATGACATTTATCATCCTGGATACTTTGCTGCTTTTATTTTCCTAGCTCTCCTTTCTCTCATCTCCATTAATTTGAGTACTATGAGTTTTGTGCTTTTATGGTGTTTATAGATGAGCTTCCTCCAAAAATATTTTTCTTGGCATATTTTCCTCTGTCTCTGAGTTACCCAGATGGAATTTGCTGAGAATTTATCTCATTTGGAAGTATTCTTAATTAGGTGAAAAACAACTTATTTTTTCCTCATCTTCTTACTTTGCATTCTTCTTTAATTAAGAACTAATGCATTAAAAGATTAAATACATTACATTAAAATGAAGATGTAATAACCAACAGCATTAACGTTCTCATAGTCTGTGGAGTAGAAAAGTGGAAAGAACCCTCTGACACAGAAAACTTAAACCCAGCAACAGCAACAGGGGACATGTGCATGCTCGCTGGCATTTAATTAAAAATGTCATTGGAGATCTGCTGAATAACTTCCACCTTAAACAATTAAGCCTAAATAGTAACTCAGGCTTCTCTAGATCTTTCATTAGAAGAAATTCTCAGTCTCTATGTACAATAGACTCATAATGCTAATGTCAGCTGCAGAGTAATGGTCATGGCATTCAGAGATACACAAGTTAAGCTATGCATCAGAAGACTACTAAAAAGTCAATTTTGTGGAAGGCACTTATTCTAGAATTGAAACATATTTATGTTGCTGGGCTGCCAAGGAGAAAACGTAGCTATTGAAGGAGTAAAAAGAAAAAAAAATGAGGACAAGAGTATATTAATAAAAGAGCAATACAGGTGCTTAAATAGAAGTGGGCTTCAGTGCCCTGGCTATAAATATGATCTGTCTTGGCTTCAACTTCTGAACTTCCTGCTTCTGACATAAATAATATTCAAAAGATACTAAGTCCATATAGGACAGGAATACATTTGGTCTTTTAAAAGGAAACTCAAAGAATTCGCTGCTGTAGACAGGGAAAATGAGGAGGAGTACAGTCATAACTGGTTTGGCTCTGCTGGAAACACTGCATGCTACGGTCACTCTTCCTATGCGGGGAGGGGGCGATGGCACAATGGAACTGGCCATACAAGAACAAGCCTCCTTATTTTTCTATTTTTACCTTGAGATTGATGTAGTCTTTGACTAGAAGACTACATTATTAAATATTTTCAGGTTACTTTTTTGAAGACAGTGCCTATTGCTGGAAAGGGGTCACATATAATATGGCTTGTTCATGGCAAGAAATGATTTAAATTATTCAAATGACTTTTTGGGGCAGTTCACAGAGTAACAAGCTCGGGAAGCCATTCTCCCTGCATTCCAAATCAATTTCTTCACAGAAAGCGATTACACATAAAACAACCGTTGGACACTTAAGAGAACTAAATTAACTTTTACCACTCAGGAGCAAGTCCCATATGTCACTGATGACAGCTAGATGAAAAACTTCTGTTTGACATAGCTAATCC
This sequence comes from Zapornia atra, assembly GCA_013400835.1. NCBI lineage: Eukaryota > Metazoa > Chordata > Aves > Gruiformes > Rallidae > Zapornia > Zapornia atra. The sequence continues at coordinate 5,355 of VZTU01029635.1, forward strand.
ATCAGAAAGATCAGAGGTGTTTAGAAAAGCATTAGGAATTGACTGAACAATAATCCCCAAACCGAATGTGTCTCTGTCAGTAAGTGGAATGCCCTCATCTGGAGCGCTGTGGTCAGGACTGGTCCCACAATCTTAAAAAGGATATAAAAAGAAAAAATGGTTTTTAGAAAAGTGAAGTGCTGCCTAAAGGAGTAATGAGATTGATGTGTGAGAACAAACAGATGTGAGTAGGATTGCTTAGCTTAGAGGACTTTAAAAAAGAGGGCGAAGGAGGGAATTGCAAGAGCAATTTGAGAGCACAGTGACAGCCACCTCCGGGAACTCTGGAGGTCACTGACTTTCCGTAGTGTCAGAAACAGCTGAGGGCATGCAGATACTCCTGGACAGTGGCATTGCTTGCCTGTTATCTCTCTGTGCTCTCAAAGTGAGCAAAGAAAATGTTCTCCCTGTTGTTTCCTTCAAATGCTCTTCTTGGCTTGCATTCCTCTTTCAACTTGTTTACTGCTGCTTTATTTCATTGACTTCAGGGGTTTTTTTTGTTTTGACTTTCCTCCACAGTACTATTCATCTGCTCAACTCCAACCTCACTGCCTGTTAAAGTCTAAAAAGCTCGGCTTTAATAAAATAACCACAGGCCTTGAGTAGGTGAATAAAATAAATATGTTAAGCTGCTGAAATGCAACTTACCTGTGAAAAATCAGAGAAAAGCACCAGATTGCTAAATGAAAAATCTGGGGTGCCCCAAAAAGATAGTTATACTTTCAGTCCTTTCGCTAGACCACATTCTTGGCTTGTTTAAGTATGTCCAAATCTATTTACTTAGATTTGCATTAATTACCAGCACCAAAGATATAATCCTCTCCACATAGAAATTAAATCAGATGCAAAGTTATATGTATGTATGTCCCACAATCAGGTTTACATTCAACATATGCAACACCACACCTGTAAACTTTAACTTCTATTACACTGGGAGTAATTTAGAAACCAGAAGTTTTAAAGAAATTCCAAAGGGCATTCTTTGTTTCACAGTATAGAGGGAGAAACATGTTCTACACGTGTGATTCTGTATCTGGTAATAATTCTACAGATTAAATTACTATCACACCTAATTAGAGATACGCTCAGAGTGTTGTGCTAGGTGTAGCCATGACAAACTGCCATGAGAAAATACTATTGCTTTCGCAAAATGATTAAGTTTCCTCACATGATTTTCTCCTGAAATTTAGAATAGAATAGTCCCAGTTGGAAGGGACATCCCTTGGACAATCATCCAGTCCTTCTCCCTGACCCCTTGATGTCTGACTGAAAGATAAAGCATAATATTGAGGGCATTGTCCAAATGCCACTGACAGGCTTGGGGCATTGGCCACCTCTCTAGGAAGCCTGTTCCAGTATTTGACTGTTCAATTGGAAAGGAAATGTTTCCTTCACATTTCCATGAAAACAGTCTGAATTTTACCATGGTATGAACGACATTCCTAGAACTAACTACATCCATTGTATTAGCATTTAGGAGATATTTTTTCCTATTTTTTCTTTGTTTCTCCAATTACAATAGCCATGCAATAACTCCTTGAGTATTTCTTGGTCTGATATTCAACCTTCTAATAATAGACAGACAGATCAGTCTAAAAACAGAATCACAAGAAATCAGTGGGCAACAGGTATGATACATTTTGTTTGCCTAATGTACTGCTTCAAATATGATAAGCTCTGTAAAAGGAAAAGATACTCCATAATTAAATGCAAAACACAGAGGAATATATAGCTTCCATTAGAACATGGCTTCCATGTCAATGCCTGCCTTCTGACAGATCAATACAGAATATAAGAGCCATTGTTAAAAAGATTTTGGTTTGCATGCCCTCATTAACCTTATTGCAAGACTGACTTCAATTTAAAAAAAAAAAGGGGGGGTGTTAGGGGGTGGTGGGGAGGACAAAGAAAAAATTTTCTGTTCCTATCTGTGAGAGAGAGATGAAGAGTTCTGGTTCCAGATGAGATTCTGCTGCTTCCCAGTCCAACATAAGTCACCATTGACTTAACCCATATTTACTGCTGAAAAGCTTTTAAGACTGTAGGTGAACTTCCCCCTACAGATGAAGATCGAAGATCCACTATTACTTCAAATCACAAGTCATATCTTTGCTTTCTGTATGGAGTTACTGCATCTTCAATGCCACATAATTTTAATGAATTCTGCAGAATTTCTTCTCCCAGAGAACCTGTAAACACTGGATAAGCATTTTGGATGAGCTATAAATCTTCCCTGCTCCCCATCATCCCTATTTTATTTTAAAATCCAAACTTAAATAAACCTAATGAGAATGGGACAACAAGGCTGAAGTTGCACTGAGGATTATCAGTGCTAGCTCTGTACAGGCTCTGCTCCCACATCAGGAAGGTCTGGATTACCATGAGAATCAGGAAGTCACATCTTCAGTGCAAGAAAACAGTGTTGAGCTGAGCAAAAGAACAATACAGAAAATGAGTGAGATGTAATGAGTGAGCTGAGAAAATACTGAATGCAAACTAAAAGCCAAAACCGCTCCAGCTGTAATTTTGGATAAGTTCATGAATTGACAGCAAGGATAAATTTGAGACTTGGAATCAATGTATAATAGATGGTTGAAAAGGTTCTACCTTAAACCAGAAATGGGTTTCCTGAACCAAACACTAGGAAGTTATGCAACAGGTTTCTGTAGGATTGAAAGCTGCCTTCTGCTGGTTTCCTGTTTTCATTTGACCCTTTATAAGAGCCATTCAGGGCCTGTCATTGTCAATGTACAAAGCAATTCTAAGCACAAAGCTTTGACTATATGAGCAGATGGTGACCTTATCCCTGAATGTTATTAGTTCACCAGGCCATATGCAGCAGGCTTTCACATTAAAATTTAATCGATATGACCGTACAGATGTGGAACAAAGTGGTTTCAAACAGGCACAAAGCAAACAAGGAATGGTCTAAACTGGATGGGTTTGAATAGCTGACAACAAAATAGCTTGTGACTTGGCCTTAATATTCTTGTTCAATTATTAGAATTAAAAAATATTCCCTTTGGCAGTTTAATATATATAGCTCTAGCAATATCACATTCTCAGTTTACAGAAACATCAATTTTTTCTTATTCACTCTGGCATTCTTCAGATGATAGCATTAAGCTGTGTCTTGACATATCCTACAAATCCTGAGGACTAGGAAATTTTCATTCTTGAGCTTTTCAGAATTAACCTTTTGACAAAACAATCAAAAGAAATGTAAAGGAGAAAAGTGGTCTCTGGCCATAAGATCCAGCAGCTAGAGCAGATTAAAAGTTGACTGGCAAGCGTACTACACACCTTGTGAGATCAGATCAGCATGAACAATCTAGGAATAATGGAGAGGAGAACAAGAATGATTAGGTTGGATGGGGCTTTGGGCAAACTGGAGGGTTGTGGCAGTGGTGGATGTTCCTGTCCATAGCAGGGTGTAGAACTAGATGATCTTTGAAGTCCTTTCCAATCCAAACCATCCTGTGATGTGATGATTCCTCTAAGTCCCTTCTGGCTCTATTTGAATAGAATACCACAAGCTAGAGAGTCACTGGGTCAGTTTAAATTCAATGAAAATCTCATTAATCCACTGCAATGTTACTGAAGCTGAATATTTTTAATTTTTTAAAATGTTCTTCTATTAACTGATTTCCTCAGAGAAGTCTAAAAAGGCATATTTTTTTATCCTCAAATTAAATTGACCACGATCTGATTTACAACATAATGTGACAGTAGTGAAACCCTGAAAACGACACAAAATTAAAAAAAAAAAAGAAGTTAAATATTTTTAATTAAAAAGCTAACCTGTAAACCTGCAAAATCCCATAAACAAAGAGAAAAAGGATTAAGGCTGGCAGTGTTCTCAACGACTTAATTTACATGTGAAAGAGCTCAAATTCTAGTTAATTATACCACAGACACAACCCTAAATATCCATGGTGTGGATATTCATTTCTCACTAGAAAACTTTAGCTTCTCTCTCTATTTTCTTTAAAGATTCTTCATCTCACTGGTGTTCACACACCTGCAGACAAAGATCCAGCTAAAATACACCAATAAAAGTATGACTAAATTTATATCAATAATTGCTTTAGTGTGTTTTCTTCATTGCAAGACTGGTTAGCTAAATATTTTGCTTATCTCTTCTTTTGCTAGATGCTCTCATAATTCCCCTCAGCTTTCTACCTTTACATCATAATTCCCATAGAAATTAATAGGAATCCAAGAAATCTACACAGGGCTTGAAAAACAAAATAAAATCTTTGGTAATGCACTCCTTTAAAAATTCTTTCCATCTCCTTCTGCTTTTTCTCTTACCATTCAGGTTACAAACAAAAGAATTCATCTGCAATTGAGTTCCTATTCTCACACTCCACACCAGTAAGATTCCCTCCTGTCACAGCCTCCAGAATGGTTGGGTTTTTCATTGAACGTTCTCTAGAATCATTCCTAGATCAAGTGGTTTTAAATTATCTTCTTCCTTCTTCTCCGTGCCCTATGCTAGACACGTACACATCTGGCTTCTAAAAAACATGTTGGGACATGATATTTTACAAAACTGGATTTTTAGGAGTGTACATTTGTGTGTATTTTGTGTAACAATCTGGAAAATGGAAAGATGTGGTTCCTCTTCACTGATCCCAGCCATAGATACAGACTGGGAGAAGGGCTTCTTGAGAGCAGCCCTGCTGAGAAGGACTTGGGGATTGTGGTGGATGAGAAACTTAACATGAGCCAGCAGTGGCTCTTGCAGCTCGCAAGGCCAATGGGATCCTGGGCTCCATCAGCAGAGGGGTGGCAGCAGGGACAGGGAGGGGATTGTCCCTCTCTGCTCTGCCCTCGTGAGCCCCCATCTGGAGTCCTGTGTCCAGAGCTGGGGTCCCCAGTACAAGAAAGATGTGGAACTGTTGGAGTGGGGTCAGAGGAACCACGAGGATGATTAGAGGGCTGGAGCACCTGCCCTACAAAGAGAGGCTGAGGGAGCTGGGCTGGTTCAGCCTGGAGAAGAGAAGGCTGCGGGGGGACCTCATTGCAGCCTGCCAGTCCCTGAAGAGAGCATACAAACAAGAGGGGAATCAGCTTTTTAAAAGGGCAGATAATGGCAGGACATGGGGAATGGACTAAAGCTAAAGGAAGGAAGGTTTAGATTAGATATTAGGGGGAAGTTTTTTACAGAGAGAGTGGTGAGGTGCTGGAACAGGCTGCCCAGAGAAGAAGTGGATGCCCCGTCCCTGGAAGTGTTCAAGGCCAGGTTGGATGGGGCCCTGGGCAACCTTGTGTAGCTCCAGGCCTGGAGGTTGGTGGCCCTGCCTGTGGCAGGGGGGTTGGAGCTCTATGATCCTTGGGGTCCCTTCCAACCCAGACCATTCTATGATTCTATGACTGACTATTAATTTCCCCCATAGCAACAGTCCCATAAATACCTCATGGCCCAGCTCTGCTCTGTGCCGATGTAGCTGCTGCCATACAAACCCCACAAACGCGTGAGCACTGGCACTGGATACTCCTTCTGGTTTGTCATACGAGCTACTTGCTTGCTGTTAGTGAGGTCAGTGAGAACCCACAAGTTTTTTTGTTCTCTTTCCTTCCCCTGAAAAATATATCACCAGTCATGAAGAATATACCACTGGGAACATGGGGGCACATGGTGGGGGGATTGGCATTTTTTTAGATTATTTATTTAACAGATGCTCATCAGAATTGTTGCATTTGTCAAGAAATGACCACTAACATGGAACTTCTAAATGACAACAGTGTGTAGCTTTAAGGTCCTTTTCACCTTCCTGAAACACCATGCAGGCTTCCAGTGTAGCCTGGACAAGGTGAAGAACTGCACCACAAGGTGAGGTGGGCTGCAGTGCTGCCAAAAATCTCCACAGAAATTCTCCACATTTCCTTCAGATCATAACATGCCTGATCGGCCTTCATACAATTTCTTAGCTTTTTTTTCCTCCTGCTTGTAAATAGTACAACAGGGACAGACTGTAGTGTTAGCATCTTCTCATACATCTCTACTGACTAGTTTTCCCAGTGCTTAAAATGTGTTGGCTATTGCTTAAAAAGATCTGTCTGCATTTTTTCCCCCTATTTTGTTCCATATATGTTTATTTCGCAGATTTCACTTCTATGCTGTGTTCCAAGGCCTTCAAGGTATAAAAGACTGCATGAATGAAAATGAACTACTTAGAAAGGGATTCTCAACAAGAGTCTTCCAATCCTTCCAAACACACAAAGGGAAAAAAACCCCAAACATATATATATATATATATATAAGTGATCCTAGGGTATTTCTCATGGGCATGCTGAGTGTTCCTTGATTTCAGTGGGGTTTTAGCAGGTATCAGACTATTCCTTATACAAGTACACATATGGAATTAGGATTGCCCATATATCTAAATATCCAAAGCTGCCTATTCTCCCTTCCAACTGAGCAGCTTTTCCTACTTCAAAATCAGCTGCAACGCTGATTCAAATTTATTAATACAAAGCACGACATTTGGTATTTTTCATCACTCTGTTCTAATCATACCTACTGCAGGATGATAGGACACATGAATATGTGTTTATCCTCAACCTACATCTGAAGCAGGAGGACTTCTGGCGCTGCAAATTATTTGAAGTGCTATTTAACCTTTTCTGGTATTGACATCATTTCCTTTGGGAGTGGAACAGAGCCTGTCATAGGTTATAGCTTTTATTCAGCACAGTAGATCTCATCTAGTCTGGCAAAGGTTCTTCTCTGGCAATTAATTCCATGTTTTATTCATTCCAGAATTCTTTAAAGCTGCAAATCAAAATGCCACTCTGTGCATTGCTAACCACATTATGAACCGCCAGTATTGCAAATAAAGGTGCTTTCTGCATAGCAATCAGACTGCCTCTTTTCAGAGAAAATGAATTTAGCTCTGTATTTATCTCACTAATTGCATTCACAGCATTACAAAGTATCACCCGCCTCACATTTACATTATGCAAAACCTAATCTCTGTAAGTTACTAAACTAAAAGTGAGCCATGCGTTTCCTCCTGAGACCCAGAGAACACATTGTTTGAACTGTCAATCTATATGAATTAGATTTATCAGGAAAAAGTTTAGATACCATAAAAGATAATAGAATAATAGCCACAGAGCATGGGGGATGCTGTAAATTCACTGCCTGGGAGAAAACAGGACAGCTACCAAGCACATGTTGCTGAATTAATGTCTCCCAATAATCATAAAAGCAAAGAGATGGTGTCTGTCTTGAGTTCAGTTCAGTTAAATTCAAGAAGTAATGTAACGTTCAGTGCTCTTACAGCCATCCCTCCCAGGTCCCCCCAGGGCTCCATTAAGTTTATGGGTAAGGTTACTGGCTTTTTGGTGTCCTGCTGCAAGCTCAAAAAAATGAAAATCTTCCATAAAGAGTTATGGAAAAGTGTGTCCCGACCATCAGGAACACTGTTACACAGAGGGTTACAATTCTGGGGCTGAATTGCAGAGAATTCAGAAGAGTCTGCTCTTCTTTAGGCACAACACCCACTGACGTCAATGTGTTCCTTGCTTGAAGCTGTTGTCAGTAAAAACTGAGAGACTGAAGCCCAGGTTGAAATGTTGAAGCTTAGAAAAAGTCTATAGGGTGCATTACTGTAGCTAAGTATTGCCAAAGGTTTTTAAGTACTGCTTTGTACTGTAATTAGTGTGCCACCTCCTACTTTGTTAGCTCTATCAGTGTGTAAAGCTCTCTTCACAGATTTCTACAACAGAACAGATCCAGAGAGTGCATTAGAGACAGTGTTTTCATACTATGAATTCTTTTCCATTTTTAATTCTTTGTAAAGGCCCCTGTTCACAGGAATGACTCACTAGGCTGGTACATTATTATTCCACAGACTTTCTTTCAGAGTGCCAGTGATTTAGGCTTTTGAGATGAAACCATGTCACACCAGAAGCAATGCATAATGTTTGTGAAGCCTCACTGTAGCTTTTTCAGGACTTTGAATTGACATGTGTCTGGTGATATACAAACTCAACACAAGTTTGAACACAAACTCAAGACAAGGCAGTAAAATCAATTTGTGTTTGGATACAAAAAGAATATTAAAACTAAGATTAGAAAGCTAAAAGGACATAAGAATGGCAGCAAAGGTCAGACCACACGCCCAGGTATCCAGCACCCTGCTCTGACTGTGATCAACAGCAAAGGCTGACTAAAGCTTACAGGGATTCCTTCACAAAATACCAGTTACTGTATTTAGACTTGCTGAATGAGAACCCATGTCTTGGTATTTAATAGCTTTCAGTGTGTTTTTTGTTAACTTCTCCACATGTTTAAACCTACAGTTACTTTGCCTCCAAGTGTCTTCTAGCAAGGACTGATTAAGTTGCATATGCAAATGAGATTTTCCTCTGTGTAAAAGCATAAGCTTCTTCCACAAATGCTTAAAAATGTGGCATCCATTATTTATTGCCTCTGCAAACTTTGACTTCAGGTATCACTATTTTCTGTGGCACTCAACAAAATGGAGCACATCACAAACACTGAGGAATTTATTTTGAAAGATCAGAAGTAAACATCTTAATTCTATATTACAGCATAAAGAGACTATTTGCCTCAATATGTCAAATGCCACTGGTAGCGTGTGGCAAATCCAAGAGCAGAATCTAGGTCATCAGCTTCCCTTTCTGCTCCCTGAAGTACAAGATAAGGAAGAAAAAGCACACAGAACTACAGAAAAAGATCAATACTGAAGAGCTTTTAAAAGCTTAAGAATAAATTCAGATCTGACCTGAGTTAATGAAGCTGGAAGAAGCTGTACCCATTTTTCTTTGCAGATAAAATACATTGGTAGTATTCTGTGTTCTTATAAAATACCTGTATTTGTCTCTGTACTGACTTCTCTCATAACATGCCTCTCTGAATAAACCACACTGCTTTTGCTTCACTACTGGATAAAGGGAGTTTTGGACAATTTCTGTATGTGGAATATTCTGCCTCTGGGATAAGCCTTCTGGTTGGAATCCTACACAGATGGTTCTCTGCAGAACAGAAACAAGTCCATGCCTTCCAAAATGCAATAAACATTTTAATCATCCATTGCAAACTGAGAAAGACACTATAAAAACATCATTCATCTCACCTGTTTTAAAAGCCAAAGGAAAAAAAATTACAAATATTGGACAAAGATGCTGATATGCTTATTTGTGGCAGTATTTTGTGGGTATTTGTTTCTCCTAAACTGAATTTGCAACTTCCATTCTTGTCTCTTATTTATGATCAACTTTGAACAGCTCTTTAGTGATGCTGCACAGTGCCTCATTATAATGGAAATGTTCTGTGTTCTTCCAGGACAATATGATGGAACATGTTTTCTTTATCACAGAGTATCATTGCATAGAAATGCAGAAATAGAAGGAGGAGAAACTACTTGTCTACCAGTACTGAAGAGAATTTACATAAGTTTTTAGATCAAGGACAATATTGTCTCAAATAGAGCAAGAATAGGTAATTCATAAACTTAAACCAGGAACATGTGACATCTTTTTGGAGACACACTGATATATATAGGCAACTGTCAGTTGAGAAACACTAAGGTATAATAAGAGTTTTCTCTTATAAAGACACAGGGTTGTTTTTTTTTAGATTTCAAATTTAGAACTTTAAACATCTGTGTTCATCAGAGCACAAAGAGAGAAAGATACAGCATTCATTTTATCCAAGTGATTTCTGCTTGGAATTGTCACATCAGCCAGACCTCAGCCCAGCAGTCTCCTAAAAATCTCTGCATCAGCTCATGTGCTGACTGGTAGAGTTAAAACCCAACCCTGCATGTTATGTGTTTCCATGATCCTACTTAGAGTTTAAATGGTGTAGAAACTATGAAAGGTCAGGAATGAAGTTACACCAGGGAATTTCATTTCAAGGCAAGCAACAGCTGGCAGCATTTTGGCCTTTTCTGAAGACTGGCACACTGAATTGACATTACTAGAAACTGGCCCTGATAAAACCAATTGGCTTGTAAAAGGATTGATAAAAAATTGTCCTAGTGACTAAGAAGCCACCCTTTTATTTTGGAGATTAAATGCCTGAGTTTAATATGACATTAAGAGGTTATTTTTTCATTAATACTTTATTCATGTTAGTAAGCTAACTTTATTATAAAAGTTAAAAATATATTTAAATAAGAGCTTTTCCAAAGTCTTTTATCTGTTATAATGGGGATGAGGTGGTAACTGACTGTATAAAACTCAATAGGCAAACTATAGAAGTAAAAGAATTATTAGTTTGTGTATGGCAGAAGCTGCTGTATGAAACCACTGATTTAAAGGTAATTCTCTTACTGCAGTTTGATCCTCCTTGTAAAAACTATTTAGTTTTTCTTTGTAACAGCTTATTGACCAAATTCCATGCTTTTCCTTTCACAAATTTTCAGCAGGTTCTTGTAAATAATGAATGATAGACTGTGTCATGTAAACATGATTCAGTCTAGCTTTGGGAAAAAGAAGTAAAAATGCATTTGTGAACATTCTCTGTTGCTTGCAAGAATAAAGCTGTAAGCAATGAATTATTTAACTTCACACATGTATGCTCCAAAAAGATTTTATTATTCACATATAAGATCACCCAACAGTTCTGAATGTTCACAAATACCCTGAAAATATCAAAAAGCTGTTTAATAAACTTGCAAGCTCAAAGACTCATTTGCATCTCAGATGACCAATTATAAATTGTGAAAAGAAATGGTGTAGCTGAGAGATAAAAGTTGAAGTGAGCCACATAGGAATGAGTCACAAACCATTCACAACAGCAGACAGAAGGCTGGCTTTGTCAGGAACGTGGTGCACTGGTGTTAGTTCATACAGCTCCATCTCAGAGGACTTGTGCTGCGCTCTGTAGTACTCACTGTCCTTGCTGTTGCCCTGGCCACCCTTGTCACCTCCTAAAGTGCCAGTGGTGTGACTCCCACACGTAGCTATAACCCAGGTCATACAGTCAAGCCAGCCAGACACAACTCTGTTTAGTAAGTGCATGCTGTTGCCATGCCTTGGTGCAGGTACAGCTTCACATGGTTCATTATAGGAAACACCACTAATTTTTACATATAGAATAACATTTGATAAAATGTATCTTCACGACACTGTCAGTTTTTTTCCCCATATCCATTTTAAAGGGTATTCTGTATTCTCAGTGTTGTGCAGAACTTTCTGTGGGTGTAAGTGGAAAAGGTCAAACAGGTGTTTGTTCTAGGTATGTGTTCAAAGGTTCTAGGTATGTGTACAAAGGTGTGTGTTTTAGTAACCAACTTTTTTTTTCCCAGAGAACAAGCAAACAGCACTTGGGGACACAGTTCTAATTTCTTTAATTCCCTTATTTAAATAACCACATTTACTAATATCAACACTGACATGGAACCCTGGTCAATGCTGCTGGGCATTCAGCTTCCTTGTACGAATGTATAAAACAACCATCACTAACTTTAACAAGGCTTCAAAAGACTATAAAACATGAGGTTCATTATCATTGAAAAACCTTTGTTAGGTTTCAGTGTGTTTGAATCAAACTTTAATGAGTAAGCCAAGCCTCTGGATAATCTAAATTCAAAAGGATACAGATTGCAAAGGCTGGCTTTAGCAAACTAATCACCAGCTGAAGGACAACTCTCCTCCCCTTTTTTCTCTCCCCTTGAAGAGGAGATATATACACTACAGGGCTGTAAAATACCTCAGGTTACTTCTGCTTTCATACATGTAAGTCTAACTTGGCAGGGATCCCCATTTTAAAGGCTCAAATGATGCTGTCCACCAAGAGGACAGGTTCTCTGTGTAGCTGATACTATAATCTGATGCTGGGCTAAAAGACAAGGCTGGAGAACAACAAATTTCTGCCTTTTTTCAAGAATACCTTCTAGCAACCACTGCCTCCGAGCCCAGCTTTGGATGAGGTCACTTACTTTGGGCAGGGTTCCTCTCAACTGTACCACTAACAGATTTATAGTAAGACACTGACTGTAACTCTACATGTCTCATCTGACTAGATTTCAAAAATTAGGGATAGTCTTTGACAGGTATTGCTAGTGATGTCAGTGAACATTAAACAGAGTCCTCAACACGTCTGCTAGAGGGTAGATGAAAGGCACATAGCCTCTCCACCTCTTCATAATACCAATTTGGATGGACATTTTGACAAACATACCAAAACATCTGCTCAGTGACCATTCTTTACTTAAATTTCTCCTTTTTGCAATACTGCAGCAAATACCTGGCTCAAAAGCTTGTTTACACATATTACAGATAAGACACCACTGAATCAGAATAGTTATAGTTTCTATTAGTCTTCAACTATTTCCATCAGAAGTATATAGGATAAAGCTTAAAGAACATGTTCCCTTTTAGGATTTTTAGTGTCTTTTGCTTCTTTGTATGCTTACATCCCCACAGACAGGCACAATCCCTTTCAACTGCCAGCTGCAGACCAGAACTCCCTCCAATGCATCTGTGCAATGCCAAATACCTCATTGGTGTTCAGCAAGTAAAAAATAAGGTTTAATAACAATCTTAAAGATATTTCTCTCATAGCTTCCTTGTGAATCTTGCTTCTCATTTGCTTCCATGAGAGAAAGAATAACACTGGTTGTAAGGACTGACATGTAAATCAAGAGGTGAGTTTTGTGGGACAGTTATTTTCTATTCAGGGAAACAAGTTTGGTGTAACAAAATCCCTTTGTAGGTTTACATTACAGTTTTAGTAGGGGAAATAATACATATAGCATAACGGGTCCAACAGAAGTAAACAATAGTTATTATGCTGTTATTAAAATAAAAAAACTGAGCAATTCAGTATTCAGAAGCTACTTTTAAGTTCATTTCAGTTTGGATACAGACCCTGCTGGGATAACCACAGTGATTAGAGATTCAGCACAGCATAAGCTGGCCTGAGGGGTGTAGGGCCTGCAAGGATACACGAGGTTCAGAGCTCGCTCTAATGGTGTGTATCAGCATAACAAGTCTCATGACAACCAAGAAAGGAAAACCACATGTGGGGAAAAATACCCAGATTACTGCTATCCCATCCCCCAGTCTTGCTGCTGCATGCTTTGGTATCCCTGTCACTCATCCAGCTGAATTTTATTTTCTCTGTGCCTCTCCTATCAAATTTCCAGTTCCATTCCCTGGTACAATACATGGTACCAGAAGTTTATCTAGCAGTCCTTTGGGCAGAGAGTCTTCTCAGAGATTAAATACAAATAAAATCCATGAGGCTGAACTTTTCATAATACACCTTGAGATCCAGGATTGATCCTTCTGCTCTGCAAAAGCAACGTTGTTTTGTAGCCAGTGTTAATTCTGCAGCTCAGGTGGAAGAGATCTATTCCATACTCATGGGTTTTCCAGACACAACCCTGCTGCTGGTGTCAGATGGGATAACTACCAGGCAGATTTAATCTTAGGAACACACACACATTTATGGACACAATTTCAAGGGACATTAATCCTACTGCAAAGTCAAGCAGCAGAAGATGTAATTTTAATGCTGGATTTTAAAGTTTCTGCATTGTGTGAGAGTCTCGAATCGCAACTTAATATGATACAGATGCCCCATGAACCCTTCAGTTCAATGAACTGCAGGGCCAAACACCTGTGTTAAGACATGAATAAACTGACATCTCTATGCATGTTAGATTTTCCCTACACAACTTTGAACCATAGCCTTAAGAAGACTTCTGAAGGTATTCTTCATGAATTCAGAAACACAAGAACTTCCACCTAACTCAATTCAGACCATGTAACTAGATATTAACTGCAGGATATGCAACAGATTAAAAGAAAAAATCGTTCATCAAAGCTTGCAACATGCCTTGGGTTCCTCCAGCAAAGCACTAGAAAGAATCACTGAGGAATCCACTATTGTGACTGTAAAATATTTCTGTGCAGTTTCTGCTGTGCTTTTGATTCCTGAAAACACTGATAGAATGAGAACAGTTTTGCTGCTGCACTGGAGGGAAGACAGGCTGTGAGGATTCAAAGCCTCACATCTTCATCAGCCACTGGTGTCTTTCACTGCTTGGGAAAGTTGAATGATTCAAAGGCATTATATGCTGGTAGTAAGGGAAGAAGTCTTACAGAGAAATTTTTGCTGGAAGAGGCACAAAGAACCAGAATTGCCTATTTCACAGTTCGCCCATCTTTTCTTTAGGATTTGAAATATCATCATCACTAATTTCATCTAACAAAACAGTAACAGGGCTACTTGGGTCACCTAGCAGAGAACGTAGAGTCTATCAAGTCTCCTGTTTGGAGATAAACACTGCTAGTGTCAAAGCAAGTCCCTGACCTTACCTGTGACCTGTTTCAACAAGCACAGAGACAACTAAACTGAACTAATTTGGCACTGGGGACTTTTTAACCTTTTAACCTTTACATAAATTATACCAATGTAAAACTACTACCTCTTAAATTTATGTCTCTTCTTTAAGATCCTGTCACATATGAGAAAGGATTGAAATGCACCAGCAGTTACAGATCAATACAGTATTTGTTTATCACTGATGTGGTAAAGCTTTTCTCTCTCTAATGTCTAATGACTGAGGTTAATTTCCTACTCAGACATACATTTCCTCTATAACTATGTTTTGCTGAAGACAGTCATTCAGATGATATGAGATACAACAAATCAGTCATTTTTGCCAGGCCATGTTCAATGTTACCATGGTGGCTGTGAAGCCAGTGAGTGCTTTGCACAGATGATGCCTTGATGCCTATCTGGTTTTGTGCAAGTTTTGCATTCTTGCAGTTATAATGCAAAGCCAGATGGGTCAATCAATCAGTGCCTGGCAGGTGGATCCTGCTTACAAAATTGGGGAGAATGCCAGCATTTTTGACAGCATGCATGTTCTACTATCTCCACCTCTTGGCTTGAAATGTATCAGAGGTGAGAGTGATCAAAATTGCACTTGAAGTCTGCACGCATGCGATTTTGGCATCACACCACAGCTGCAGGAAAGACAGCCAGGCTGAAGGTTTGAATTATGATCTTGCTCTTTCCCCTCCTGTCTTCCATTGCCAATGTTTTCTTAATGTCCTTTCAAAAACCTGGCAGCATAACAGAATGTAAAAAAGTGGAAAGAGTGATGTTCAGATTCCCCCTTGGATGGACTACTTCGGTTGATCCCACCCACAGTGAGCAAGCAGCCAGTAAGTTTGCCCTTGAGGTACTCAAGCAGAGAAAATGCCTCATATCACCTTTTGCTCTTTCATTCTTCCTCTATTCTTTAACAAATTAAGCTGTGATTTGTTTTTACTTTTGGTTTTACAGGTATTTGGATTATGAGAAACCAAAATCAGGGAAGGTTTATTTGCTGGTTCCACTCAAAATGGGCCCTTGCATTTCAGCCCCAGGAAAGCTAGATGTGTTCTATTTGGAAGCTATAGTCCACATTTTAAAGTTGTAGTCACTAAAAGACTGCTTTCTTCCATATAGAGCTAGAAGATTATTAGTTCATTACCCTACCCCAGTCCAGGATCCATTATCTATATCGAACAGGGTCTCACTTGTTTCCTTTCATTGCTTAAATGAGCAAGAGCTAGGACAGGCAGCACAAAGCTATAGCTAAACTGAGCTGAACTCTACACCACTCTTTTGCTCCCCTGGGGCAGCAGGAGATGCATTGGCCTTCCCCATAACCTAATAATGTTTACTGGTTGTTCTAATTTCTGTCAGTTGAAAGTTTGGTCTGTCCTTCAGGCCCCGTATATCTCCTGTGTTCAGCAGAGAACAAGAAGTGAGATGTCAGGTTAGCTGGCTTGGTTACAGCTGAGAAGCATCTCAGTTCCCAAAAGCCCCAGCAGGTTGCTTTGGTTTGGTGCAGGTTTTTGCCATTCTATGTTTCCACTGCTCCAGCTGTACAAACAGAACTTGGAAACATGGGATAACAATGCAAACAATATTATTTCAACAAATTGTTCTCAAGCTTTTGACAAGAAACTCAGCTTCTCATGGCCTAGTCATACTCTTACATGGTATTGGTGCCAGCCATCAACAATAGTAACCCTTCTGACAGCTGTAGGCCTTTACTGTAAAGCTCAGCAGCACCTTCCCTATACCACCTCTCTACTGCTAAAGTACTTATATTCATTATAGCATAGCTTCTACACAAATGATTTTTATCCTGGTTTGGAACTAAGGCATCACAATGTATTCACCACTTGCTTGGAAATACAACCTCTTTTTTTTCCTTCCTTCAGCCTACCCCCTGAAGCAACCACAGCACCTCAACCTGTTTCTGCTGAAGCAGAAGTTAGCTGTGATTTGTTAGCCATACTGATAGAGGAGGAAGAGCACAATTAATGTCACGACCTCAAATCCTCTAGAAGTCAAAAGGCCAGGAACAGATACTACCCTGATAATAAATTTATGATTTTCAGTCTTGCTTACAAAAAGGGAAAAGAGCAGAATTCTGTATTTCTTAGATTTTTCCATCCTTTAGAAGCATTCACAACTTGCTGAGTTGTGATACCCAGTTTAAACACGAGGCAGGAAGCTGGTCTCTCTGGGATCACAGCATAATCAATGAAGAAGAAAAAAAAAAGGCTTAATAGAATTCAGAAGACAAATTTCCACATCCTCTGGGGATCTTCTGAAATACGCTGAGTACAATCCAAAATCTCAATGGTTTTTTTTTTTTGGTAACTGTTTCTCTACAAAGAAGAGCCCACCCCCTCAAAGAGGGATTCTATGAAAAAAACTGTTAGATAGCTCCATGGAAACAGTTCTACAACTAGTAAAAGGCTTTCATGCAATTAAGACCACTCTCCTTCAGATGATTTGTTTTTTTGCTGGCAAATATGGTCCACCATAATTACACTTTCCTCACTTTCTTCCACACACAAGAAGAACACAGAACAAATCTTGCAATTAGATATGGAGGGGTTTTGTCTGTAATGAACTATGCATGGCATGACTAAAACATTTGTTCATCATCTTCTGCAAACAGACTTTGGTATTTATGAAGCTGTTGGTTATGCACAGCTTCATTTATAAGTATATTGCAGCCTGGCAGGGTTTGAAAGACTATTGTTTTATAATTGATTGTGTCTATTTGTACTTCATGAAGCTGCTTGTGAGTTACATGGCCAGTTACTATTTCTTGCAAGCTCTAAGTCAGTCATTAGACTCTTTCTTAATTATGTATATATATGCAGCCTTTCCCAGGGACTGGGATCCAAGGGTACAATGGAAACTAGAAATGTAAAACTGAGTGGGGTTGAACTGAACTGAGTGCATGTGAATAAATATCCATGAATACAGCTTTACAGTATTAACATAGCTTCACTCTTTAGCTTGTGTTTTTCTTCCCAAGGACTAATGAGAGAGGCATATGTTCCTGCAGTATACCACCAGATACACCAGATCAGCTCTATTCTAGAAATAATATTCTCCTCCTCCCAACTTAGACTTCAAAACCATCTTGGATACTGTGACCCAAAACATCTTACTACAGCTGGAAAAGCAGAATGACAGTATGAAACCTAAATGCTTCTTCCTGCAGAAATCTGAAGTGGAGCCTGTGCTTGAACACCTTCTTCCATAGAATTTTCAAGCCAGGCTCCAAAACCAGACTTGCCAGCCAACACTGGTTAATTTGTTTCCAGCAATAGGTGTGTATGAACTAACACATGGGGATGTTCCATCTAACAACCATGCTTCTGGCTTGAGCTGTCCCTTCTGTATAAGCATATTAGCTCCTTAATATTTATGTATCTGCTTGACAACTCTCTAGCCATGAGGATGGAATTCTGCCAACCAAAATTTTCTGTTTCATCCTTAATGTAAACAGTTGCTTTGAAGTGCTCCAGGTTTACTAAATGAACAAATAATTTATGTAAAACATTCAGGGACAATTTTCACAACCCTCCAGTATAAAACTGCAGTTTGCAATTCATACAATGCATAAACAGGTCTGATTTTATATGTACAGAGGCTTTCCTGCACAGTACCTTAGAATAATGTTTATTCTGAAAAATAAGGCAAAGCTGAGGAAATTGAAGCAAGTTGGCTTAAGCCAAGATGTAGAAATCTAGATACCTAATGTTAAACACCTAAAGTCACATCTGCATACCAGTCACATAAATATTATTTTTATAAGTGTTTAGACTTTTAGGAGCATCCTGACAAAGACAGTACTGGTAAACCAGTTTATCTTGCAGTATATAATACTGATTCTTAATAAGATTGCAATATAAATGAAGTAAATATCAACTGTGTAAGAATTTTACTTGTCTCTGTCTTGGGGTTGCCTCTTCCAGGACTGCTCCTCAACTGTAGGTTGAGGAAACCTTCCAGTTGCAGCCACTTGTATCTGGCCACTCTCTAATCTGGACACTGCAGCTTCTGCAACTGATCTGTACAGTGCATGATTGGTTGTTCCAGGAAGTACCTACCCTACTGCACTGTGTATATGGCAGGTGCAGTCGTGTGAGTGGGGTGGGTATACAGCATAGTGTAGGATCACAGCTGGAGAAAACGTGTCTCTGAACATGGCTCTGGCTTAGACTGCCACCAGCAATGGCTTTATTCTAAGGAATATGTTGTTCCCACTGATATTCTTAACCTCCTTTGGTAATTCTACTTTTTATTGCACCTTGTTTATTTTTACTCATTGAAAGTCAGGTTCCATTTGTCCTCTGCTGATTAAGATAACAAGCAAACAGCAAGAGTATATAAACCAAGTGTATGCTTCTTTATGGCCTTTTTAGCTTCTACAAATGTTCTTAATCTGGTAGAACATACACTGAAATTGAAGTCAAATCTATTCTGTTTTTAAAAAGGCTTTTCAGTAATTTCAGGTTAATCAGGTGAAACTGTATTCTTACCCTGTGTGTGCTTCAAAATAATTTTAAAATTCAAATGTTACTAGACTGTATGAAGTGTTCAGTGAGTACAGTCACCTTCTACTGAAGAAGTCTTACATCCAGACGTATTCTTGTACTAGCCTTGCCATCTAAGAACACCACCAGGTAACCAAGTTCTGTTCCTATGCATCCTGTGAAAGGACGACTGGAAAATATGCCATTTTTGAGAGGAAGGCCAAGCTCTAGTGAGATATGGAGACTCTCCAAAATCTGGGAAAGAAGCCAATAGGGAGTCCCAAAAATAGGTTGCCTCCAAAGCAAGACATTGGCAAGTGCATCTATCTCCCGACAGATCAACACTTGAAAACTCTACCATGTAGGATCATTGTCTTTGAGGCCATTTCATTTGTGATTTACATTCATAGTGGTTAACTTGTCTAACAGAAGATAGCTTCTAGCACTTGGGATACCAGCCACAGAACAAGAATGTTCCTCTGGTCTATAAATCTTGTATTTTAGGCCACTTTTAAAAAATTTCTATTCACATTCTCATATAGCTTTTAACTACATTTAGGAATAACTAATATGTTCTGCTATCTACAGTAGATATATTTACCTCATTTACTAACAATAGTGTCATGCATCCCATGCTGCATGAATAATCTCAACCATTTTAGAATCAAGAATCTGAGTTAGATTAGGCTACTGTTCTATACTGCTCCTGAAAGAGTGGAGGAACTCTGATGACTATATAGGACCCCAAGGGAGACTCATCTCTTAGGTTTTTAACCAGATGCCTGAAGTTAAACTCTGTAAGACCAATCATATAACAGGCTCCTTTTCACCCCCACTAAATAAGCTGAATATGAATCCTATTTGCTATATTTTGTCACTTCCATGCATCAATGGCATGAGTTAGACTGCAGCTGTATATTACCCTTGAGTTTACTTAGTATCCAGATACCTCATTATTTACCCAAGATGTAATGACAGTTGCTGCCATCAGGATGCTATTCATTCAAGCATTTCCAACAGCTTTGAGAAAATGCTGGATAATATTATGACCAGAAGATAACTGCATAGTCATGAAAGAATTCAACCAGGGAAAACAGCATTATGGTTCAGGGTTTCCTTACAGATTCCCTTACCTACATCAGTAGCTCAGTGCAAACAGAAGGCAGAACAATAACTGATTATCCTTTTAGATTGTTTGTCTTCTACTGAAATGTCAGGAACTGGGCAAAGCTAGAGACAGAATGTTGCTCCAGATGGATCAGTGATCCCATGTGCTACACCAAATTCAGAAACCCTGAAATCATGTACCTTACAACATTACTAAATAATGGTAAGTAGTTTGAACACATGTGAGTGAACAACTGTCTTATTTCATCACTGACCTGGAAAACAATTCTTAAAGAAAGTAGTTTCACACTAATTTCTCAGAGCTTCTCCTCTTTTTTCCTCCAGTGAGCTAACATTTTTTGTTGACTCCAGACTTACTAAAATTTTTCATTCACTAAAATGAAACATGGTTGAGATGTTTACATTTTTATTTTCTCACTTAAAACACTAAAATGCCTTGTTTTCAGCAGGATGATACAATTTTTTACCAACTTCCTTCTTCTAACCAGAACAATGCTTCAAGAAGCAACAAAACCAAGTCACATAGTTCTAGTGGGGATGTATTTACCCACTTAGTAATAGAATGTCATTCTACTTTCCTGCACCATGAAGGGGAAACATTGATTCTCAGGAATTTGTTTTCATTCTCTTTCTTAATTCCATAGATATCAGTACAATCTCAGCCTTTTTCTTTCCTTCTCTTCTGAATGCTTTTTCTTCCTCTTTTTCATGTATTAATTTCTATTGTTTTTCCCACTGAATTTTCTTCTCTTTCCCCCAGCAATCCCATTATTTATTTGGTAGCCTTGATAGCACCCTAAATCCCTGCACAAATAACATGTTCCTGTGGTCAACTGCAAAAAAAAAAAAAGAAGAAAAAGGCATGAAGAGGAAGGTATCAGGGAATCATAGAATAGAGGAAGGTATGGAAGAACATAGGTCCCTTTTACTGCCTCACTCAACCTTTCTTCAATCACTGCCACTTTTCAGTTCTGGAAAAATTGGAAGTGGTTTCCAATGCCCCCTTGCATCTTACTGGCTAGGATGCACCCAGGTTATCCCTAACCACAGAAGGGGAATAACTGCTCTGCAAGCCTGTTGCTGTAAGTTTTTTCCTGCTTTGTTCAATTCTCCTCTTCTTCATAACTGAAGTACAGCCTATCTGAAGTGGGCCAAACTTCCAAGGAGCTTCCTCACTTTCTGAGAAGTGCTCTGACAATGCCTGAGCCCCTAGTATACACAGGTGACAAAGATCTTGGGCAAATGCTGGCATCTTTTAATAACTACAGGATGTGTTGAAGTGAGGATTAAATATGTGCTCAGCACTGTGAAGGGCTACTCAACCAATGTCAAAGGAGTAAGCTCCTCTTCAGCTGGCAAAGACACTACACATATAAAGTCCAGCTTACAAAGGTCTTTCTGGTCTTTGTGAAGCCCATAAAAGTGCTTCATAACATAAATCAAAAGGAATTCAAAATATCTCTCTCTCAAGCTGGTAATAAAGACCCCATTTCACATCAGCATTCTGTCCAAGAGCCAAACATGGCAAAACACCAGGAAGAAAGGAGATGGAATCTCCCTCCCCCATAACCTTTTATACTTGGGTCATTTTAATTGATTTTATTTCATAGCCTCATTAGTGGATTTTCTCAACTGACCTTATTTTGCCTCCTTATCTGAAAGGAAGGCAGTAGGTTCCCATATCTCAGAAAGATTTAACTTCTTTGCCAAGCGCTGTATCAAATTCATCTTCCCCTTCATAGCCATAACTCTCTCTGTTTAAGATGGTGAACTCAGCTGCTTATTTTTTTGATACAAACTCCTTCCTCTCCCTCAATTATGATGTCTTCTCACTGAATTAAAATTGCTCTGGCTGGGCTATAAACTAAATTGAAAAGGCAATATAATTAAATAAATATTTTTCATTTGTCAACCTAAACTGATCTGTTTGGACATAACTGAACCTTGGTGTCTTTACACAAGGGAACTTTTGCTTGGCCCTTTCTCTGTGCAATTTATTCCTCAAAATATTGGTCCTTAAATAGCTTAATTGTTTTCCTCTGCCCACATTGAATCTGTCAGAAAGGTAAATGCTCAGCTAACCTTAACACACACTTCCCCAGGAAAGAGAGTAATTTATCACTGCACAAACTATAGCAGATCTAGGAGACATTAATAGCTTGCCAGCCAAGTGACCTACATATGGCAAGGTAAGGCTACAATCAGCACAAGAAATCTTGTATACACAAAAGAAGCATGACTCCATCTGGTTCAAGTTGCCATTTTGCTTTTATCTCCTCCTGCTGAAAGTTTTGACTGAGCATCTCTATGTTAGATCCTAACAAGAGAGTGATTGTATACAGCAACACAGCATTCTCACACTGTTATGATTATGTGCTGGTAGGAAGGTCTGGAAAACCACTAAGGAAGTATAAACAGCAATAAATTAGTTCCACCTTCCTTAAGTGGTAGGTGTGAAAGGAACAGTGCAAGTATGTACCAACCCATTCCTGCAAATGCTTGTAAAGACCTAGGGGTCTTTTTGCACATCCATCACACCAACCACCGTTCTTCTCGTATCAATCATCGCACAACTAGGCTTTTTAACTAGGCTGTAACACCACAACCAGTGTGTACCACTACCATGCCAGCTTGGATCATTCCTCCCTCTGAAAAGCACCCCCAGGACAGTCAACACCAGATGGCACTACTGCACAGCCTGCAAACACTTCTCCCAGGGTGGGACCAACATCCCTTCTTCAAAAGACATGATGATAATTCCTTATTATATTCTTGTTAGATAAAACGTTGTCATGTCAGAAGCAGGACACACTGCTCACTGCTTTGCTCTTTGATGGAAACCATTCTTTCCAAACAAAATTACTCCTTGGCAGTGGGATTCTGTAGGAGAAGAGGGCACCTACCAGCTCTTTGTGACTACTGTTCTAGGACTGATATATGTTAACAAATGAAGTTACATTTAGAATACATCCACTCCATGTCACTGATTCCTTCTACACTGGGAAGCCAACTTAGAAGGTCCCATATATGCTTACTGCTATTCAACAAAGGGAAACCACTGAGTGAAGGGTAAGGCTTCAACTAGTCTGAAACGTTAAGTAGACTTTGAGGTAACCTGCAACACCACATCTATATTGAAAGGCACACAAAGCATGTGCACACATGGCTTTTTCAGGCACTAAGTTCATTTCATAGAACACAGAATCTTTAAGGTTGGAAAACACCACCTGTCCAACGACCTGTCCAATACCACCAGCCAACAAAACCTGCAGTTCAAAATGGGGAGAGTGAGAATTCACATTAATTTAGGGTATACATCATCGTTATATATCTTAAAAACATTCTGTGATCTCTAATAATCTTAATATAGCAATGCCACTCTGAGTTGTGCAGTAGGCATCTAACACCTACTATATAAATGCCTTTTTCACAGAAGACGGAAGATTTTGTGAAACAACTCCAGAAAATTCCTTGGAAATGCAGAGCAGGGGTGGAATAAATAAACCTTCTTAACCCCTCATGTTCAGAAAGCATACAGCACCCACCACTCACCATTGAACAGCAAGGATTTCCCAAAACTCTGTTAGAGAACTGAGCTGCCAGAATATTGATGTGATTTTATGCTGTTTCTAATGGTTACTGTTGACTTCTCAACTTTGAAAACAGCAAGTGGGATCAGTGGTACCCATGGAAAAGGAGCAAGGGACTATTTTAGGTTTTTTAAATGGTTTGCATGGATAGCTGAGTAGGTGTATCATCAGGTAAAACTCCAAGCTTCTATCTAAGAACATACACATAATCAGTTTTGTGTACTGTGATCCTTAGACTTCTCTCCAGGTAACACTGCTTAAAAAAGCACTACCTGTAATAGTCTATACATCAAACCACCATCTATGAAACACTTCAACTAAGTGTTGTGGGAAGGGGACCAAACTCTTAAAACCAGCAAAGCCTACAGATAACACCTGGGATTTTCTTTTGTTGGCTTTCCTGCTACTCCATCCATCACCTTTGAACATGCTCTGACTGTCAGTGAACTGCAGAAATTTAACACTGAGGATTTGCATATTTCCCTGGCATTTTCTGATTACAGTAAGTATTCCAGTGAGTAGGCCAACTGCCAACAGGCCAACATCAAGCTACTTCCCATTGTGAATCAGAAATAAAACCCCATCACAGTAGTAATGTATAAATGTACCTACTTGTTTATTGAAACAGACTGGCAAGTATTTGGTTTTAAGACTTCCAGAGCAAGTCAGAGGTTTTGCAGGACATGTACTTGCACTTCATTCTCTCAACATCTGCACTGAACTGAGGGTCCTAGTGGTTTATTGCATGAACTGTGGAGATGTTCTACAAGCTCACCTTTGAACCAAGTGCATTAAATATAGAGGCTATATTCATCCTCACCATGAGTTACCTGTCAGGGACTTGTTTGGTCCACTATATAACAATTTCTGTGACCTTTCAGTAGCTGGTTTTGTCTATTTTTTCTGAATACAAGCTATGCAACTTACATAGCAGCTGATGGCCAGAGTATATAAAAAACCCCAGTTATACTACTATTTGCTTTTCTTGTTTCAAAATCATTTTGATGCACTACATTGGTTTTACACCTTATTTTCAAGCATGATCTGGACTTCATATTACTTGCTGAGCTGTAAAACAACTAGCATTTATTCAGCATATCCTGAAATACTGTACTCTTACACAGAATTAAACATTACTAAAACCCTATGATTGTGTTTAGGCTGTTATCCCTAGTGGAAGTAATCATATTCAGTACTCATGAAACTCAGAAATCAACAGGCTCTCCCTTTACCCATAAAAGATGCACAATACAAGCAGCCCAAGGTTTAAACATTCTCTGACCCTCACCAGTATGCCTCCCACCTGACCCAGAGGTGGTTAGTTCAGCCTTCAAAGTCCATTCAGTCCTTGACCTCTACTCCAAGACTGTCATCACAGGTGCCAATTACTGGCAAAGCAGTTTTTCTGGGGGATTCTGTGACTGACCTGAGCATAAAGAGCTCTGTATTCTATTACCTCATCCTGCACAAACCACCTCCTACTTTTCACATGCTTCTTACTAATCCTGCACTGATGTGCTACAGAGATGTAAGCATCTTCACTGGCCTGATTTGTGCTGAAAAGTGACAGTTCTTTGCCACACCACTGACCTGTTCATTTCTCTATAGGTCTAGAAGTAAAGCAGTGATTAACTTCAGCCATATCAAAAAGGCTATCACCAGACATTTGGAGAGGCTTTAGAAGAGTTATTTTCAGAAATATTCACACTGGGCCACATGCTCACTTGACCTTCAGCTCTGGGCTCATATGAGGATCTGAAACCACTGATAATTTTAAGATGATGATTATTGCAGCAACTGTCACTGCATGTAGGGGGGGATTCTGGTGTATAGATGTCCACCCACAATCCTGCAGACAGCAACCTTGCTTCAGTGCCACCTCAGCCAAGCACACAGAATGTGTCACGATTCAGAACCTGTGGTTCCTCTTGCATGGAGTAGGAACTTGGCTTTGATGAAGGTATCAACAAGGAGGGGTCTGTTTGAGTCATAGAATAACAGATAATGAACAGACTGAAATAAGAAAGGTTTTGACTGGATATAAAGAAAAAAATGTCACCATTTTGGGTTCTAGAAAGTCTCTGTGTGTGATAAAGCTCTAGTCACAAAGCACAGCCAGCCATGTATACTTTTGTATAGTAAATCATGGTTTGCATTTTACAATAAGTGTATTTGCTTCCCTCATCATAGATGCAGAAGAGCCTTATAAAGGCCTGGAATGTTCAGAGGATGGGAAATCAGGGAACTCCCTTTTCTCGTAAGGGTTCAAGTCCAGCCTAGGTTATTCTTGCACAAAAGCCATTAAGATTGGATAGCTTTTGTCTGGCCTCTTCTCTTGGCAATTGGCAATGCTGCTGACTGGCCCACAGCCCATCTGTATTTATATTGTATCAGGCTCAGAAAAGCTAAAGCAAATTGAAAGGGCTTGAGGGCTGCAGCCTTCCAGATTGTAACAAGGCCATTGGGTCTTAACTGAATGAGGATTATAGCTCTCTGTAAGAGTCTCTGTATGAGCAATAACCATTGTTACAAAGCCAAGCTTTCTGCAAGTATATAAACCAAGAGATTTATAACACTAAAATATGATCATGTTTCAGGGCTACACAACTTACAACTTAAAGCTTTAATCCATGAATTCTAGAACAAACAATTTTTTTTATAGTGGCATCTATGGTTCTTACATGACCATATGAGTCCAGCAGCTACATATTTAAGAAATTACTAATTTCACATTAATTCTATCATAATAATTCACAACACTGTACATCTAAGTGTTAGTCAACTTCATTTGCAATGTTACATTCTTGCATTTCAGAAGGCAACACTAGAATCTTGCAAGCAAACATCTAGCCAGCTGTGACAACTTCTGTAATTGTCTAACAGTTCAATAACAGCTACAATGGTATTGGGGTAATTCCCTTATAATGTAATCTTATGCACTGGAATTCCTCTCTGCCTTGAGTAGTACACCCATTAGAAGAAAAGTAGATTTAGGCAACAGCTAGATCTAGAGAGCTGAACTGGATGGACATGTAAATATCCAGCCACTTAAAAGTGTTGCCACAACCATCTAGTGACTGAAGGACTTCCAGGAGCAAATCTTAGACACCAAAGGAATACCAAGGGTGAGGAGCTGCATGAGGATTTCTGTGACTGCATTCTCTCACAGTACATGAAAGTATTTCAAGGGCTGGTGAACTACAGGGTCTGCCTGTATCATATGTAAAAGTCAAAGAAATTTGTCCTGCAAGGACAGTAATTCCTATAACTTTCAATTCAGCACCTTATAAATTCGTTTAATTCCTCATCCAGGAGAATCACTTCTGTTAGCATGAGCTTTCATTTATGCTTCCACCTGTCCAGAACACAGCTGTTTACATAGAATGCTCTTTTGTATCCATAACCTGGATGCTGTCAGGCACAAGAAATAGGCTATTGCTAGAGTTCAGCACCCATTAAGTCCTTGGGAACCCTGGCCAATTCACATAACACCCTTCTTCGCTCACTAGTTCACTGAAGTTACTTAATCTCCCCACCGTTTAACAGTACCTTGTGAGTGGTATGGGGAACAGCACAACACTGTGAAACACCACTAGAATTCAGTAGGAAGATGTAATGGCAGCACAGATAAATTGAATTAGGAGCTGGTATGTTATGCTAAGCTGTGAATCCATGTGTGTAGCTGTAATCCAACTGTACAGCTAGCCACACTGCTGGAAACAATCAAGTCCCAGGTACTACCCCATGACAGGATGGATACTTTGAGTCCAAAGGAGTATATAATAGGAGTGCAAAATGTTATCATGCTACTGGGAGCTAGAATAGGATAAGACTTGATTTCAGCATTGCTGCACTGACAACCTAGCACAATTTGAAAAATTGCTAGTCTATTATATCCATCAATTAAAAAAAGTAAATATATGGTGGCTCTTTCTTATTTCTGTCTGTAGCCTTGCTGTAGTAAGAAATTTTGAAAGTGACATTTGCAGGGCAATATAAATACCCAGGGTTTGTTTGAAAAGATCAACCATCAACAAAAACCAAAAAACACCATCACCATCAACAAAACCACAACTCAGCCAAAACCCACCTGCCTTCTGGTATGAAATTCACAAGAACTTTCTTTTTCTGTATTTTATTATTAAAATTTTTTCTTATAAAAATTAACATCTTGTAGGTATATATTATTTTACAGATTTGTAAAGACACTCCTAAGGAACCCAAAGAGCCGACCAAGTTTGCAGTAGATTGTATGAAGTGCAGGATTAATCACATTTAGGACTTGTACACCCTCCAAAATAATTCCTTGGAAGTTGAAAGAACAGAACTATCTCAATGAAGGATGCTTAGTCTAAAGTGCCTTGCTCACCCCATGAACCTGCTGTAATAAGTGCAGTTGAATGCCAACACATGGCTGCATCAGTCCAAGTTCTGCCTTATGGACAGCGTCCAGGTTTGTGACATCTTGGATATGAGACTATCAGACCTAAGTCCAAGCCCTTCATTTCTTACAATGCCACCAAGTGGAAATCATCCCAGCAGAGAGAGCCCAAAGGATGCTTTACGCATCATTAACTCCTGAAACAGGGATTTAAAATAGCTTTAGGTCTGTGTGTGGGTCCTTCACTGTGCTGAATTACATTTCCATGTGTAGCCTCTCTTCATTATCAACAAAATAATGTGTGAAATTTAAAAACAAAACATTAAGTCCATTTTAATGAGGAACTTTACTACACATCTAAAGATTTCACTATTGCCAGGTTCAGGGGTTTGAACTGATGGATTTAAAAAGACCCCAAACAATCAGAATACGCCTGTGTGCACAGACTTAGCTTTTGGATTTCAAACAGCTCAGTGATTATGCAGTGCAAGCCTATATTTTATGCATATATGTGTGTGTATACATACACACATGCATATCCGTGTCTTGTGTGTGTGCTGATCAACAGTGGTCATATGTCTCTGGCAAGTAACCAGTGAAAACATTCTGGATGTTCCTCTTCTACGCAACCTGCTGACAATGGAATCCTCATGACAGCCTATCTTGGACCATGCTTACCCCTGACAAGCAACAAACACTGAATTTGATGTCACTGCTTCATAAAAATCATAAAAAGCATCCTTAAACAAAATGGATTGAAAGGACAGGAGGGGATTCAACTTTTTAAAAGAGCAGATAATGGCAGGACAAGGGGGAATGGATTAAAACTGGAGGAAGGAAGGTTTAGATTAGATATTAGGGGGAAGTTTTTTACAGAAGGAGTGGTGAGGTGCTGGAACAGGCTGCCCAGAGAAGTAGTGGATGCCCTGTCCCTGGAAGTGTTCAAGGCCAGGTTGGATGGGGCCCTGGGCAACCTTGTGTAGCTCCAGGCCTGGAGGTTGGTGGCCCTGCCTGTGGCAGGGGGGGTGGAGCTCCATGATCCTTGGGGTCCCTTCCAACCCAGACCATTCTATGATTCTATTACAGAAAGGCAAATACAGAAAATAGGAAAAGCAAAGGCAGCTACATATGGGTCTATGAAGTGACATATAATAAACCTGTTGATAAAGGTAAAGCAAAGCAGGAAGCTCTGAATTAGAAAAAAATACATCCTCTCATAAATAATAATTTTTAAATAATAATTTTTAAACTTTAGTTGAAGTTTACATTTCAACCTCTATCAGTGAATTAAATGACCCCTAGAATAATACAGATCACTTCTTGTGTTTCAAAGTTCTGGGTAAAATACTATGTCTGCTTCAGAAATAGTATGAAAATGTGCTACCTACACAAAGTCTCCTCCACACACCATGACTTATTTTCTTGGTTAAAAGCTTCCTCATTATTGTTAAATTAGATTAAACAGAAGATGCTTTGTCATTTCTCTTTTAGAAGTACACTAAATGAATAATGTTTTTTCTGTTTTTACTGTGCAAACATCATAACAAAAGATATCAACATAGTATATTTAATAAATTGTATCTCTCAGAACAAACTGTTAATTAGAGTACCAGCTGCATCCAGCTCCATCCTTTGAGTGTAATGAGCAAATCAGTTAGGCATTTAAAAATCTATTTAAACTTGATTTAAATGTTTTGATGGAGACAAGTGAAGTGTGAATTCCAAAATGTTAATTTTGTTAAACAATTGGCTAAAGCCTGAAAAGAATCAGAGACCATTGTGTAACAACAAACAGATCTCACCATACTATATTAGTGGGAGAAATAGCCAAGTTCAAGTGAACAGGAAGTTCTCAGTGGCAAGAGAAGTTAATGAAAATGAGCCAAGTTTGATGTCTGCATTCATTCTTAAAAGAACTGTTCTGCCCACATCAGCAGAAATAATGTATATGGCTTTTGTTTCTATTGTTTAACCTTGAGACCTGGTCCCATGGTTGTCTTGGAACTGAGATGCCATAGATTGCTAGAACCAATAAAGTGTGATCTGTGTTTTCTTTGGGTCTTTGCAGACATGAAAATAAGACAAGTTAATAACATCTGCAGAAGTAACAGCCTCTCTGCAGGTCAGTTGTTCAAAGCACATGTGTATCATTTCACCTGGGAAGGGTGAACATATCAAGTGAAAATGAACCAAATCAAAGGCCATAGTTTAGGTGACTAAACTGGTTAAAAGCATTACTTTGGTTTTGCATTTAAATTTCAGTTGATTCTGTCCCTTCTCCCCTATTTTCTAATAATATGTTCTGTATTAAATAACAAAATCCTTAGCTTGTTAGGTGCTGTACCTCAGTAATGCCCTAGGTGCCCCTCGCCCCCCCAAGTCATCTTTTGACAGCAGGCAGTGGCAAACTCATCAGCTAATGGTCAGAAGAAAAAAAACCAAAAGGAACAGCTAAGGTAATAAGAAGCCTGTCATTAACAACAACAATGTCCATTCCTATGATTGTGCTTTCCATGGATTTATAACCCCAGCGATCTACTAGACAGCTAAGTACTGCTGGGTGAGTGTAATATGGAACTGCATGTTTGACATAACATAGGTAGAGCAATTTTCCTCTCTCAAGGCAAGATGCAATCTCTTCTTCCTTTCATAAGGTGCAGCTAGCTTAAAAGTAATTTTTTTTTTTTAGAACTAGAACACTATTCTCACACAACCTGTAGCTGAGATACCCCACTGGAAAATATAACTGCTTCCAGTTTGAAAGTGGGGAGTTCCTAACTACTGCAAGAACTGCATTTAAAATCAAGCCTACTGGCAGTAATTCTTTCTATTTGTCCTCATTAATTGAGGAGATTCTCATGGACTGAATGTTCACCTAGTTCCTTGCATGATAGAATCAAAAATCATCTGGGCAGAAGGAGCACTGCATAAATTTTAACACCACAAATTTTACTGTCAAAGTCCCCCAAAGCTTTTGCACCATTTTAATAGCTATTTAGACCTAAAATTCTTGTTGACCAATTACAAAATCACAGTCCATTAGAGAGGTCCTATAAATTCCATATATTGATTCATTCTGGATGGTAAAGGAGAATGAAGTTACATGTCTGGAATCACATTTGTAATAGCTCCTTAACAGGTTATAGAGAAAAAAACTGGTTCCAAACTGAGAAAAAATATCATACAAAAAATAACATTGAAGTCCTTTATGCCAAGTTTTCTATTTATCTAGCTTCCCTAACCAGTATATTCTTACCTTCTAATTTTAGCAACAGAAATATAACTGTCAGCAGCTTCTCTGACTCCATCAATTCAGCATATTTCCCCCATCTGTCAGCGAACAGCAGTGCAGTAAACAGAGACACAACAGCCTAACATAGCTATGAATATATAACAAGTAAATCACCCATATCAATTTAAGTTAAATTGTTATAGTTGGCAAAAACCCCCCATATATTAGGCAACTGCTAGGTTTGACTTGAACAACTCATCTCCCACAGCAGCATGAAAACAATGTGCCTTAATCCCTGGAGCTTTAGACCTAACTGCCTGACATGCTATTAGGTATGCAGGTAATGATCATCTTCTTGGGAGCAGTAACAGATTGGAGAGCACTAACTGGGTCCTCAGCTATGCAACAGGGCTGGCACCTTGGAGATTGCTATTTTCAGTAACATCTGATTCCAGCTGTAACTAACTTATGTACAAAGGAAGCTAAAAGGGAACCTTTTATACCTTTGTGGCCTGAGTGTGGGGGAAACACTAATATGAACTTGTGTTTGGCATGTAACAGTGAAAGAAAAGGCTGCCTATCTTACTCTATATCACTATCTCACTACTATACCTTTTGCTAGCTGGTACCTGGGTAACCACACTAACTCAAAGAGCTATCTTGCAGAAGATAAGGTGCAATTCCTAGCCCCACCATCTCCTTTGAAAGGACTTAGACAAGTAGACCTATTACTATCTTTAGAGCATCTGACTCAGGACTGTTTTCAGAACTTTGATCCTCATTCACAAAGAGAAGTTTCCCTCATGTTCAGAAAGGATATACAACTCCTAGTTCAGAAACATCTCTTATTAACTAGATTTTTTTATTAATTAGGCTGGTAGGCAAATGCTTAAGGCAGCCCAGCTAAAGATAGATCTATAAAGACTTTTGCAGTCATGAGAGAGCAAATCCTACTTGCACTAGAGACCAACTAAATATGAGCTGGCTCTGAAAAAGAAGTGGTATAGACATACCCAAAAGAGGCCGAGCTTATTACTTAAAGCACCATGACTGTGCAGCTGATGGTTAGAGCTAAACTCAAACCTGGACAGCTTATATCACAGAGTAAACTAGCATCTGGTTGCAAAACTGTGTGCACATACACCCAGCTACCCCAGGCAGATCAACAGGCAAAATCTTACTTGTGCTAAACTTGAAGATTTAGCACTTAATGTCCTTTTATGATTTGTCCTGTCTGTGCATCACTACAAATCTGATAATATTTAGCTCACAAACATGGCTTTTAGGTTGAAAACATTTAAGTTTCTTAAGTATTTCAGGAGGTTTTCTTTACATTCCTCCCAATTTCCCCTCTCTCTCCAATTAACACTGTGCCTTTCTTTATAAAATACCCTACACTGTTTGCTCTGCTTTTCTCTCCACCCAGTCTTTCCCAAAAATACTGAAGGCAAGAGCAGAACTTTCCAATCCACAGTGTTTGGACTGGTTCATAATTAGGCAAAATGTGTTCATTGACACCTCTAGCAATGGCTCATTATGAAGAAGCTGAGAAAAAAAATGAAGGAAAAAGAATTAGGGAGGTCACTAACTACAGAGCCATTTGAGACTTAGAGACGTAATGAATAGCCTTCTGGAACAAGAGAACTCTGGCCACACAGACTGCCTTCTTTGGTGAACTAAGACTGTTTATTTCTGTTATTCCTCTTGACCAAAACCAGGTAAACTAATGGCTTTCAAAAAGTGGAAATATTTTACATGTTTCAGTTAAAAAGACTATTTAAACATAAAATGGGTGGCCTGGGCAGAGAGTCAAGATGGGCACAGTAACAATTTGCCTCTTGCAAACTTTCCCCTGACGTGATTTTACTTAAGGACATATGCTTTCATGTGGATTGTGTGGTTTCTGTTTTAAGAGCAGAGCCAAAGTTTCAAATCCTGTACTTAGAGAATCCTTTGGAGAGAGCAACACATGGCTTTCATTGGCTTTGCTTTCTGAGAAAGAAAGCACAGTTAGTCTAAACAAAGGAGAATAGAGTGGAAAACCAAAATGCAGCTTCATACTGGAGTTACAGCAAACCTCCTAAGAAAAGGTTAAATAGACACTGCAAAAGCAATACAGACAATAAACAAAATCTTGCATCAATGCCAAGTTACAGTTAAAGCAAAATCAAATGGCTGGAAGAAACACATTCCAGCATATAAGAACTAATATCTGTATTTTACAATGGTGAAGGGGGGGGTGTGTGGGGTGTGGAGAGTAGAAGTATCTTCAAGTTGTATCTTATTCTTTCCAAATTGAAAAAAAAACCAAACAAAAACCAAAACTGTGTGTCTTATTCTGTCAGAGCTCAGCCCACAAGAACACTGAGCAGCCACAGCTCTGAGGAAAGTACAGGACACTCAATGATTGTCAGCACCTAGCAGAACAAAAATATACTATTCTATTGCATTTATGAACACAAACATTAGCTTTTCAATCAATGAACAACACAGCAGATTTCTGAGTGAGGGGTACAACATGCAGGCTGTAGAAACTGAACCTGACCCAAAAGTCAGTTGAATGAGTCCTATCAGCTTCCTAGGATCAGGCATTTATGTGTTTTTGAAAGAGGCTAGAGATTGACAGCCCTGGAGACTGTGAATTCTGTTTATTCACAAAACAAGCACAGCACATGCAGGAGCATGTGCTCTTAACCCACACCGAGTCCCCTGGCAGGGGGCCTCAATCGTTCACTGGAAGAACAGCTTTTTCAGGTGAAAAGGGAATTTATTCTGGGTAGCCCATTCACCCCTTGGCCCCTGCTGAAATTGCCAGTTACAGTCAAACGTTGGCAGCTTATTTCTCCTGCCCCAAACTGTTGTCATCTCTGGCGGTGTGGATTTCATGTTGCAAGTTGAAAAGAGGATTTGTAATTTACTCCAGCCACAGCTGTAGCTAACTAGACCAACTGGTCTTGCAGCCTTATTTATTACATTATCCTACAAAATCAACTAGAAATATCAACCACTTTGAGAAAGCCCTGGCCTTGAACATCCTGATAGACAAGCTGAGGGTACAAGGGATAGATGAGCGGACAGTGAGGTGGGTTGAGAACTGGCTGTCGGACCGGGCTCAGAGGGTCGTGATTAGAGCAGTAGAATCTGAATGGAGGCCTGTGACCAGCAGTGTTCCCCAGGGCTCAGTGTTGGGTCCAGTCCTGTTTAATATCTTCATTGACGACCTTGATGAGGGAATAGCATCCACCCTCAGCAAGTGCCCATGATACAAAGCTGGGAGGGGTGGCTGACATGCAGGAACACTGCGCTGCCATCCAGAGAGACCTGGACAGACTGGAGAGCTGGGCAGGGAGAGACCTAATGAAATTCAACAAGTGCAAGTGTGAAGTCTTGCACCTGGGGAGGAATAACCGACTGTATCAGTACAGGCTGGGGGATGACCTGTTGGAAAAGAGCTCTGTGGAGAAGGACCTGGGGGTCCTGGTAGATGACAGGTTGGCTATGAGCCAGCAGTGTGCACTGGTGGCCAAGTGAACCAGTGGGATCCTGGGATGCATCAGGAAGAGTGTGTCCAGCAGGTCGAAGGAGGTGATCCTCCCCCTCTACTCTGCNAGGGATCTCCTGGAGAGAGTCCAGAGAAGGGCGACAAAGTTGATTAGGGGTCTGGAACATCTCCCCTATGAGGACAGGCTGAGTGAGCTGGGACTGTTCAGTCTGGAGAAAAGAAGACTTAGGGGGGACCTAATTAGTGTTTATAAGTATCTTAGACATGGGATGCAGGGGGAATTGGCCAGCCCCTTTTCAGTGTCTGTGGGGACAGGACAAGGGGCAATGGCTGTAAACTGGAGCACAGGAAGTTCTGCACCAACATGGGGAAGAACTTTCACACAGTGAGGGTGAGGGAGCCCTGGGACAGGCTGCCCAGGGAGGTGGTGGAGTCTCCTTCTCTGGAGATATTCAAGTCTTGTCTGGATGCCTATCTATGTAATATGAGATAGGGAGCCTGCTTTTGCAGGGGGGTTGGACCCGATGATCTCTTGAGGTCCCTTCCAACCCCTAAGATTCTGTGATTCTGTGTGAAGTGAAGGTAGTACCAACTCCTCAAGTTTAGGTTTATTTAGGTGTACAGCCTGACGGTGAGAACAGTCATCACTGACACCTTTGGTTGGGACAAGGAAAGTGATTCTTGTCCATTCCAGCACAAGCACCAACAAATTCCTCAGGTACCTTCCAGCCCTGTTCTGTCCACTACTCATTGAAAAATTCCCACCACATTAAGTTTACCTACTCAAAGAAAATGTAGTAAATAAGATGTTTCAAATAAGTCAACATAAAAATAATCTCTGCTAATCTGCTGTATTTTTCTGTCTAAAGATCATCTCACTTTCTGATGCATGTTTACTTCCCACCCTGTGAATTTCAGGCAAGATTTCCATTATGGAAAAAAATATAAACAAACCAGACTTTGTTGAAAGTTAGCAGTTATATAGATGTAACTGCAAGAATCTACAGAATTTTGATGTGGAGTGGAAGCATTCTGCATCAACTGCTTTAAAAAGAACAAGAATCCACAATACTAAGTTCTCCAAAAGGAACAGTATTGTTCCATTCTATAACACTTCCTAAAAAGGCACTAACACTCATGTAATTTTCTTTCAGTTCTTTTGTCATCTAAGTGTTTCAAATAATACCATTCCCACTGAAGAACAAGTCTCTTCCATTTCCTCATTTATCCACCCCCAAACTTCAGCACTGCTTCCACCTGCCTCATCCCACATGGCTGCAAACCTCCAGCTCAGAGGTGAAGGACACAGGGATTGTCTATACAACCCACAGTGGAGTTGACAGAGTTCAAGGTGTGAGAGAGTCACATTCCCCAGGTCTGTGAGAGGCTTTTGGGCAACTGACATGAAAATCAGCTCCGCACAAGGGTCTAAGTGGTTTCAGGAAAGGGTCTCTGGTAATTTTCAGGATGTCAACTAACTCTCTAAACACTTACCTCATGCTATCCAGCCTTTTACCACCTAGCTGTGACACAATGCACACACACAAAGAAAGCTTTGCAGCTCAAGAAACCCTGCAGAACATACAGATGAAGCCAGTCTAAATAAGTTATCCCCACTCTGACTCCATACTTGACCTAAATTGTTCTGTCCTTTAAGAAAAGCTACAGGAGGGAAAAGTGCCCTTTTGCAAAGTAAAGGAGGTACAAAAAAGTTCCAGACTATCCTCTCCTCAGTTTACAGACACGTCAGGCTCTTGAGCACAAAGGCCAGGAGAATTTCACAACATGGAAGTGTCTGGTTCCACTCAGGATCCCTCCAGAAGCTTCCCCTGATGTAATTGCTCCACGATTAGCAGCATTGCCACTTTGCACTTTGCTTTCTTTTTCCACACTGGCACACTGCAGAGCATGTCAAAGAGAATGTAACTCTATCTAAAACAGTCTTAACACATGAGCATAACACTGTCTGCAAAAATGTCAGCTTACAGTACCAGATACTGTAGACATTGCCTTGCATTTCTCTGTTCCCCAAAATTTTTTACTGCTCAAGTCACACTTGCTGCTTCAGGTCTTAACAGATGAATCTGCCCAGTACACAAAAACCTAACAGCCTTCAGGATGTTTATCCTCAATGTCTCTGCATGGCAAAGCAGTGCTTCTGTCCCTGTTTTGCAAAGAGAGAAGGATAGCCCAGAGATTTGTGCTCAGCCCAGCCAAAACTGCTTAAGTGCCTCATGCCTCTGAAATCCAGACCATGTGGCTCAGAGTCTCAGGCCACTTATATTAACTCTCATGGGAGGTCTGCAGTAAACTCAGAACAACTTCCTTTTTCTTCCAACCCTTGCTTCAGCCCCCATTTGCCTGCACCTTGCTTTAACAACACTTTTACAACCTGGGCCAGAGTCATCTGCCAGGCTCTGAAAACAAACAGCACCATTTAAAAAAAAAAAAAAAAAAAGGAAAAAGAGAAAAATAATAGAAAGAATCTTCCTGCCTCTTTCAGTTCTTTATATCCCCCAGACCTGCCTTTGCTGCCCTTCTCTGGAGATAAAGATGAGCTTTGACCCAACATCTTTATGGAAAACACATAATATTAACATAGCCATTTATTATTATTTACTTTTTAAATGTGGAATGAGTTTCAAAGCTGGCAAAATGTAGGTCTGTAAATACTTGCAGAAATCCAAACTTCACTTTATTTACTTGTCTGCACCGCTGTGAAATCAGAATTACCATGCCACAGGAGCACCCAACTGAAATCCAAGTAGATTCCCACTTTCCTCTCAGGATACTCAAATTTTCCATCATCCCTGACTAATTTAAGGATTAACAGATCTCTGGGATCATGTCCCAGTGTAAGGAGGGGGCCCAACATCTAAGCCAGGCACAGCAGGCAGCTGTGAGTCAGTCTAGAGCAGGAGGGAAACTCTAGTTGGCACACCTCAGCGCTGATAGCTGCTGCCTGGCTGGAGGCCTGACGTTAAGGAACTATAATTAGGACCCGAGGGGCTATGGAAGGAGACTTAGAACTCCATCCCACAGCCCTGTGACTTCTACCTGAGGGAAAAGCAGAGGCTGAAAGTCATCCCACTTGAGGGATGGCAGCTAGCTATTACAGCAGAGCCAAAGAAACAGAGCCAAAACCAGCACCTTTGTGCTCACAATGCCAAGTCAAGTACAGCTTGTAAAAGACTGAAAGCAATATGCCATGACATTTAGGTGATTAACACATGCCTGTCCCCAGGCTGAGAAAGCTGTACCTTTCTGCAGTCTCATGTACAGTCCCACAGACCAGGCACAACCTTTCAATTTAACTACACTATATTTTCATAAAAACCAAGGGATCAGAACAAGGCTCAGCACTTCCAAGTGCTCAGTGTGTTCACTCCAAGATGACTGGCCATCAACACAAGCACATTATCAGTACCAGACAAAGAGAGAAGTAATAATCCTATTTACAGTTCATCCCTATGGCCTACTGATTAAGACAGTAGGAATAGACTGGTGAGGCCTCTCTGGTTGTAAGGAATATATGCAGGGACTTGTTTCCACTGAATTATGTATAGCAGAGCTACAGAATTCTGATTTTGATAGGACAGTCTAATCCCTGTCCCCTGCTTCCTGGAGTCCTATTTTCAACTCATTTCTACACAATACTATTTAAAAACCTGGTGTATTTTGTCAAACAGTTTAAACTCTTGAGCTGACATGCCTCTGTTACCTAGGCAAAAGCAAGCATTTGGAACCTGCCTCCAAGGCAGGGGCACAGATACAAATGTGGATGTTCACAGTAGGTCCCCAATCTCTTGCTTGTCTAAAAGAGATCTAGAAAAGATTCTGAACATGACAAGTGCACATCAGCAAACAGATCTGCTGTGCCTCTACCTTTGGCTTTTATCCTTCTACTGAATGTCATTTGAACACTTCCTTTCCTAGGGGAAAGGCTCAGCTACAGCACAGATGTATACAACATGGTGGGCAGTACACTACATTGTGGGACAGAAAATGTGACACAGAAGTGACCTTTTGGCTCAATGAAATGCCAATTAGCTCAGTCAGCAGAGAGAATTTAGATAAACATGCAGAGGTCTGATGCCTTCCATCCAATAGAGACCTACAAATGCAAGAACAAGTCAAAACATTGCAGTGACAGGGCTGCCTTGGCACACTGGTGAATTCCAAATATTTCTGCATTGCCTCAGTATACAGCTCCATTAATACTCTGTCACTGTCCTGGTTTTTTGGCAACTGATCTTTTCAGTGCTTCATGTCTATAACTTGTGTTCATAAAGCTACAGTAAGTCCCTGTGCATATACTCTAAAACTATCAGATTAAATCACAGATGTTGAAATACATCTTTTAGACCAGTAAATATATTTGAATATACTTAACCCAAGATCACTGGACTAAAACAATACTCTTTGTCAGCATTAGCAAAGGGCAAAATAAATAAAAACCCCCTTTGATCAAAGAGCAAATCACACAGGAGTCCAGATTTGGTCTGACCCTTGGTTTTCAACCCTTGTTCTCCTTCCCCAGCATCACTATCATAGGAATCAGTGTCAAATATAATAGAACAATTCTCAAGGTGCCAGTGGGATTTGAATTATTTGATTTTTATTTTTTTTTCCAATGGAAAGACAGAATATTTGAGTTTAGCACAGAAAAAAAGAGGAAAAAACCCAGCAGGATCCCTGCTCTAAAGAGAATCACCAGCACAGGCTGTATCACTTTCTTCCCTGGCATAGTCACTGCCCTTCAGAATAATACACAACACCAAACTAAACATATAGTCTGCAGATCATCAAAATGGTGCTGGCTCTGGATTCTCTTGCTGTCTTTATCTCCTTGCTCTATGCAAGCCTGAGAAATGTCTGTAACAGCAATTCCCAAGTTGTGGTCTACATAGAGCCTCCTTGCTCTCCTCCTCATTTCCACAGAAGCCCTTGGAAAGAAAGAATATGCACCAGCTTAGCTCTTGCAACATAATAAGATGAGGAGATCAGCCAGCTGGAAGCTTTCCCTAGAGATTAAGCAAGAAATGAAAGTAAATCCAATAAGCACGAACTTGAGGTCTGAAGCTGCCAGCCATAAATAAGAAGCAACAGCCTTCAAGTGGAGAAAGAAACAAGACAGCCAACTGGCCAATCATCAGGGGAAAGAGCAGAGAGAATGAAGTGAAATAAATGGAGGGCAAACTCCACACAATTTATTTTCTCACTTTGAAGGTCTGACTGTTCAGAAACAAAACAATGACCTTCCACAATTGCTGCAGGCATGTTCACAGTGAAAGAGAAGGTGGTGTCCACATGGTGTTTAAGAATGGTTTCCCTCCCCAGCACCCCCCCCAAAACAGTCACTGAACTGAGCCTTAGAACAAAGGTTGAAGAAAAGAACTAAGTAAAGATAAAGGGATAATGAGAATGAGCTAAAATACAACATGGATTTAGCAACAGTAGATCATGCCAGACTAATTGACTGCCTTTTTCCCCAAGGAAACTGATGGTCTATAGAAATACAGCAGAAAAATATAGCTGACAGTCTAGCAAAATTTGAAAGGATGGTTTGATAAAATGCCATATCAGAAATACCTTAATTACCAAAGATAGAGATTAGACTGGTGTAGAGCTGACTGAAAAGTTTGTGTTCATGAAAGCTCTAGTTATGGACTGTCCATTTCATATTTTCATTAACATTCACAAGAGAAGAGTGAGGGATGAAACCTGCTGATGACAAAAAGTTGGAAGATCTTATTAATAAAACTGCAATATCAGACAGAAAGAAGCTGGTAACTTGTAACTGGAATGACAG
Organism: Zapornia atra; assembly: GCA_013400835.1. Lineage (NCBI taxonomy): Eukaryota > Metazoa > Chordata > Aves > Gruiformes > Rallidae > Zapornia > Zapornia atra. The sequence continues at coordinate 45,876 of VZTU01029635.1, forward strand.
AACTGGGATGTAGCATATCTTGAATCTATTATTTGTTAAATCTGCCATGGGTTTTCATACAAACAAGTTTCAAGTAGTAGATCTAAATGAATGAAAAATGATTAGGACAGATTTTCCTTTTCAGCTTCCCCTGCAGCTTAACGGGGCCCCAGGAATAAAACACATCTAAAGCTTTAGTTTCAATCTTGTGATACAAGTAAAATCTCTGCAGAAATGCAAGACAGCACAAAAGCACAAACTTGACTTCCTAGCACAGAGTATACTGAACAAGGTTTTACATTTCTGCCACAGGAGATGTAAATATAGCCATCCTGTAGCTCTACACTGCAGAAATAAATTCAAACAGGTATGTATGTATTGCCCCTGTATATGCCAGACTTGGGTTCTGTTACCCAGAAGCATGGAGAACGGCCTTGAAAATGAAGCAATCATGACTTGAAACCCACTTGTGAAACATCTAAGTTTAAGCAACAGATCCAAGAAGGTTTCAACCCTCAAGGTACAACTGTGAGGTCCAAAATGCCACAGAGTTAGATTGCAATAGCATGCAAAGACTTCTGAAGTACCGGGGAGGATGGAGAAGAGAGGTGACAGTGAATGCAGGGATAACTCTAAGGATTGTAGGTAATGAAGCCATGGGTAGGTCTTATTTTCTTTGAGTTTCACATTTTCATGTCTGTGGAAACATCACACAAACTAGCAGAAGTCGTCATACCACCCACATAGGATTTCCATTTTTCACAAGGGCAGAAATGCCAAGATAGTTTTCATGATTTTCATATCAACTCCAGTATGAGTTTCTTTAGTCTAGCAACAAGATTAAAATTAACTATTCCACTACTGAATTTCAATTTGATTTTCAACATAAAATCCAAGATATTGTGGTATAGAACAGGTAAACAGTGATTTCCTATCACCCACAAAAAGGTAAAGATGAAAAAACGTTCTATAAAACTGCTGTACCAAATACTATGCTTTGAGAAGGGAAAAACAGTCTCCATATGGCCTCATTCTCCTCTATGGATCCGAGTTTAGCCCAGACTATGTTTACTACATTGCATCTGTCATCCCTCTGACTAAGCTTCCATGTGCACTACTGGAATCCCAGGAAATCACATTTAATACATGCATATAAGAAGTATCACATATAATAAGTACAATTACAGTTTATTGCTTGTCAGACATGACTAGAATGTGTACTATTTAAATTACAATTTGTGGGAGAAACCACAGGAAAACCCCAACTTAAATTTAGTGGAATATCTGGTGATCTTTGACAAAAAAGCCAAGATCATATGTAGAAGGGATGTCCTCTGATCAATCAGAAAATGCTTCCTAGCTCTTGGTGGCAAGTTTTTCAGGAAGCAGCCTTTCCCCCAACTCTGGTTTCCAACATCTTTTATGAATATCTTCTCTGATGACTACTCCTCAAAGCCAAGACTTCATATATGCATGTTAGTCATACAAATGGTAGTCCCTTGTTAAATGGGATGTTCACCTGCATAGGGTTACCCATTTAGCTTTTTAATACTGTGACTTAAAGCTAAACCAAAGCTACAGTGAGACCTGGAGGAATTATGTGTATTTAACACCTTGAGCATGCAATCTTTTTGTCTTTTAAAAAAAAATTCATATCAACTTCTGTGAAGAATTCTTTGAAATATATGTTTTATTGAATTCACCCCTCCTGGATTCTTCCCCCACCCTCTGCCCTTTTATCAGCTATTCACTTTGGCTATGGGATTGGCCATTCACATCACTGCAATTTTTGCTGTTTAGGCTTTTTAAACAAGAAAAGATTTTTCAAGATGGCTCTGTTCTGTTTCTGAATGGAATGCATTGGCATGCATGTTTGGAAAGCACACTCAACCTATAAACTGGAAATTAATTTTTTATTTAAAGATCTTTTTTGCCCCAGAAATTAATTTGAAGACATCACAGCACTGTTTCTCTTTAGGGTTTAATTTAGTTTTTTAAAAATTAAATTCCCTGAAATACTCACTAAATGAAGGTCTGTCCATTAGATGAAAAGCTTTGAAACTAGCTCTTAGTTAGGGAACATTTTCCTAAAGAATACTTAAATGCACACATATGAACTGAAAAAAAAATATTTGACTTAGCATGAGTATCTGTGCATACTCAGCTTCACTCTTTTGTTCCATTATTTATTTTTAAAACTGCATCCCTTTATAAGGATATATTCAGCTGTGTGTCACTTGTAAGCAGTTCATGGTTTCCAGAGAAACAGAAAAAAATGGAAGTCTTCCCTTTCCCTTCACTATGAGCCTCAAAACATTCACATTGAACTCTGTTGCACGCATCATATGGCCAAACTGGAGCTGCTCTGAGAAACACAGTGGTGGATTGCAAAGATTCATGAAAACAGACAAGTGCAAAGGGATAAAAATATGACAGAAAAATATTTTCCAATTAACATCCATGGAAACCTAGTCAGTGATCCTCCAAACAAGCAACAGAAGGAATGTCATATGGTTCCACTACATCTCCTGAATGTTCCCAATGAATAACACATGCTCACTGAGTAAACCGAAATGACTGGTATGTTTGAGACAGTGAATGAAGTAGTTGTAGTGAATTACCTGTTTATCTTTACATAAAGTGTTAATACAAATTAGAATACTTTAAACTCTTACTGAATTTCTAGTGGAACTACAAACATCCATCACAGCATTCAGGAATCTTCACTGAAGGATCACACAAAGAATCCTTTGCTGAAAAGACAAGGGGGATAAAAACAGTCTCTAGAGAATTCTGTCTGGTTTCCCTCAAATAACGTCCTTGCTATTCTCCATCTCTGGAAGACAAAGGAGGGGGAGTCTTCTCCCTGATGCTAGTGTGAATTTAGCTTGTGTCTTTGTGTCTCCATGGAGACAATGTAAACACATCTGTTTTCTTTTTGCACTTGTGATGGAAGCATTCTACACAGAATTCATCATTGTGGGGAATGAAAACATTATCTCAGGGCAGAAGCGGAGAATTCTTTACCCACAGACCAAAGCAGACTTGGTTTAGTACATTTCCATCAGTGTCACCAGAAGAAAAGACTAGTGAGCATAAAGTCAAAGCTTACAGCTCAGGGATTGTACCTCTGGATACCTGAATCTAATGTTTACTGAAATAGATATTAAACTCAGCTTGCAAGGGAAGAAAGAGAAAGATAAATGCAGCATATACAAGGCCATCAGGTGAAGTGTAACGTTCTAGAATCCTGACATGTCAATACAGCATTATAATATGGCCACAGCTGTTGTACATTGTTGCCCTTTGTGTAGCCACTCCAAATGAATAATGCCCAAGATGAGACAACAAAGCTTCATTGTAGAAACTATTTGGTATATACATTATTTGTAACTTTATTTTACTCTTCCCTCAGCCTTTACTCATTGCCAGTTAATCAAAGAGAAAAACACATTGTACTGCACCTGTGTCAGAAGTTAATTGTTCATCTTGTTAAACATATTTCAGTTCAAGAACTGGCAAAGAAAAGCAAAAGTTTAAACCAGAATTCATAGTTTCAATTGTTAGGGCTACAAAAATGATTAGGGGCCTGGAACATCTCCCATATGAGGACAGGCTGAGAGAGCTGGGACTGTTCAGTCTGGAGAAAAGACGACTTAGGGGGGACCTAATTAGTGTTTATAAATATCTTAGACGTGGGATGCAGGGGGAATTGGCCAGCCCCTTTTCAGTGGTCTGTGGGGACAGGACAAGGGGCAATGGCTGCAAACTGGAGCACAGGAAGTTCCACACCAACATGGGGAAGAACTTTTCCCCAGTGAGGGTGAGGGAGCCCTGGGACAGGCTGCCCAGGGAGGTGGTGGAGTCTCCTTCTCTGGAGATATTCAAGTCTCATCTGGACGCCGCCCTGTGCAACATGAGCTGGGGAGCTGCTTTGGCAGGGGGGTTGGACCCCATGATCTCTCGAGGTCCCTTCCAACCCCTGTGATTCTGTGATAGCTGCATGTTCATTCAGTGCCTGGAGCATTTTAAGCTTTTTTTTTACAAGTCATAAGAATATCCCATATTCCTTGTTTATACATAAATATAGTGGAGTATATCACTCCAGCATCACTGTCCACAAAAGGAGGAAATATGAAATCAAGATACCCTACCTGCATTTGAGTGTCATAACAGCATAAACCCATTGATTTCAGAAAATTCACATTTACTACAACCACACAACCTTCAATACAGATGCCTAATATTCTAGCATTGTATTTGTCATCCCTGCTTGTGAACTCTTTAGCCTTCAATATAAAACAGTCCCATGGTGCACTAACCAGTTTTCAGCTGTAACCAAAGCCTAGAAATAAGAAGCTCTTTCTGTAAAGCACCTTCTCTTAAATAGAAGGGATTATGCCACACAAAATCCTCACAGTAGGAAGTGTTGTTGTACAGATATACTGGAATTTGCAAATACCAAATCTTTTAGCTAAGGACTAGAAAATCACTAGTAATTTGCTTTTTAAAAGTTAATACATATATTTTATAAGGTGAAAGTATTAACAATATGGAAAGCAACTAATTTTTATAGTTAATTGTTTATCATCTTAATTCCCTTGACAGGTAAGCAATATCATGTTATTGTTATAATGCTCATGGTATAGTACTCAGGGCTTCAGATTCTGAGAGCTATGGTCTACCTTGAGATTTCAGATGTCTCTCCTTTGCACTACTTAGTAACTACAATTTCCCAGACCTCTGGGATTGAAAGAAACATATCTGTGCAGCCCTTGTGTATATTCATTCATACAGGAGAGCTTTAGGCCCTTTCATTAAGAGCATGTGCATTCAAATAAATCGTATGTATTTGTCTGAGAAGCAAGTATTTAACTGAAGGCAAGCACAAAGAGCAGGTATCCTTCAATTCTATGTGACCCTCAAAATGAATGACACTACCTGACAGGGCTTTGCAAGGTTTACATCTTTGTTTTTTACTTTCTTCTCTACTAAAAAAAAAAAAATCTATAAAATTATGAAGATGAAATTAAGCAGATTTACTTTTGTAGCACTGAAATAACAGCAATCATTCCCTTATCACAGAAGTCTCTCTGCTTTGCTGGACAAATGGCAGAGTTAGACAAGCAAAAGGAGAAAAAAAAACCAAACCCTTGGACTTAAGCTTCTTTCTGCTCATATCATATAATTAAGATAGCACAATGTCTCATATGACAGAGCAGAGAGGACAATAAAAATAACTTACATAGAGTAGCTACCTTTTCTAAATTTGTTACTTTATCTACAGTACAGATGTCACTTCCACTGGTGCTTTTTAAGTTCTTGGAGTTCTCAGGGTGTATATATTTACATGTTCACACAGGTCTGAAAGAAGGTGTTCCACATCATGATTTATCAAGTAAATACAAATAACCTGAATGTAGAGAAGTATACCTGATCAACACTGTTCAGTTGAACAGGAGAAGAGGTTGTAAACCTGTTCTGCTCCTAAGTGAAACAGACTGGACTGGTACACTTCACACCCTCAAAAGGGCTGATCCTTGACATTTATTTTAAGAGTCACCCCCTTCAGAAAAATCCTGTAGGTTTGTAAAATCTATTTCCAAGATCTAAGCAAAATCTGATCAAAATTAAATAAAGCCTTCCATTAACTTGGAGGGATACTGAAACAGATTCTGAACCCTTAGCACAAACACAATATTTAAATATTTGCTGTTCTGAATTTTAATTTTTCAACACTGATAAGCTGCTATACACAGATTACTACAATTCTTCTTTCTTCAGACTTCAGTTTTGCTGAGTTCATTTCATAGTGTTTGTTCTCCCCTTAGTGACAGCATTTATTAACCAATGTATCCTGATTTATATCTAGCTCCATTTCCTAAGTTTGTTATGTGCTTCATTGAATAAATGGTATAGCCAGCTCCCTAAAAATAAACACATGTTTACTTCTGAGATGTCACCCTAAAGGATTTAAATTCATCTGACAGAAGAGAGGTAATTGCAGATAAGTGCTGAAACTTAGGTTTTGTCCCTTCCAATCTCAATACTTCAAATTATTCCAGAAACTCCCATGAGATTGGGGTCTGGGCACAACAGGCATTTTTGTCTGACTTTCATGCACAACTTGTACTGAACAGATACACATTTTTGGGAAGAACTGTATCTTCCTGGCAAAGGGACTTCCTAGCATGAGGAAGAACTAAAATAAACCCATGAGAGAAACAAAAAAAATTAAAAAGCAGCTTAAGCATAAGCTTTCTTTAAGATAATAATAAAAATAGTGATTTTTTTAGGTGTTTGCAATTTAAAACACATAGCTTGCAACTATTTTGGTGACAGGTATAAATGAAGAGGCAGTGCAAAGTAATACAATGAAATGCAGTGCCATTACATTTATGAAGAAACGTCCTTTTAAGTATATATATATATATTTGGTTCTAACACAAATCCCTCTCTACCTCTGCCCTATCCATAAACCAGACTGGCCTAAGTCTTGTTTTCTTTCACAAGGTACAGACAGAACACACTTGCCACCTCCCACCCCCCGCAGCCCCAGCTTCCTACTCTGCAGTTAAACTATTCATATCATGCCAATTTATTTTTCTAATGAATAACACCTTATCTTTCAGTTGTATGCAAAACCTATTGCAATTAACACTAGAACTCTTTGACATCAGTGGACTTCAATTCAGTCTTCAAACTCTAAGCCCAGTATGCAAGAGAAGTGGGAGCAGAATAAATTCCTTGCATCCAGAAGCAGGCAACAAGAAAGTCAAATGTCTAGAATTAGACAGCACAGAGACTAATGAGCAGAGCCCCTTCTGTTCAGGTTAGAAAGAAGTATCAGGTTCAATGTTTGCTAGTTTTCTGATATTCAGGCAAAATTCTAAAAATAAGCTGTTACTTCAATTTGCTTTCAATTTCCTTCAGAGAAGATTTTTAAATCATATTACAAAGGTTTGGAAATGAGCTTCTGGGAGCAGCAGAATCCTGAATAGCATCCAGCTTCTTTCTAATTAGCTCAGGGAAAAACTGGAAGGTGAGATTTTGCTAGCCCAACCTTCACACATAAAAGACTCTTCCTTTATAGGACCATAAAAGACACTTGGTGAAGAATTCATATTTTTATTTCAGTGTTGGATTTATCCATTTAATTTCTTCACATTTATTAGCTTTTCAGCTGCCATTTTAATGCTAGTTAAACAATCTCAACTTTCAATATTTATTTTAGAAAGGTATTGGCTACCTCACACTAGGAACCCCCCAGGCAGGAAGGGATGTTAGTGTTCATGTTGCAATTTAAGCTGTTTAATTGCTAACTAGATATGCATGATGTCCCATAAACTTCCAGAGTCATGTCATGGAAAACATGCACCCAAGTCATGTTCTCTAAAAGGACAGATCAGATGATTAAAGCTGCAGCCTTTAGTCATTTCACAGCTTGTTTGGGTTGGCCATGAAGTTTTTAATGCCTTTCAGAATACCTAACTAAGGAATTTTATGACATTGCAATACTTACAGTGAAAAGGGTGCAGTAATTAGTTCAAAGCATGAAACGAATTTGATTTTATAATGTCAATTTTTTGACTGCATAATACATAATAAAAGGAGCCTGTAAGTTTTGGTTGATTAAATCACAAAATTATCCTGAGAGATGATTGGAAAACTCTTCCTAAATTTTTTGCAGAACAAGATAAAAGTTAGAATGCCCAAGCTACTTCTCAATAAAATAAAAATATCTTCTTGTGTAATATGAAGTTGTAGGTTCTCATCCCAGGGTAGAAGTCATTAGTCAGTATTTACTATTCCTCCTCAGCTATGGCTGACCAACCCAGGTCTGACAGAGCCCAGCTCTGGGCATACACCCAGCTGGCACCCTCCCATCACAGTACCTCTTGTCCCTTTCTCAACTTTACTGGCAAAGCATCAGCACAGATCCCAGGGATGAATCAATCTACTATGTAAATATATACTGGGGAATCTTCCCTTGGGAAAAAGTCCATGTTCACAGAGACCTGTCATTCTAATTGAAAGTTTCATTGACACAGGAAGTGGTATTTAGTTACAATTTAGGGCATTTATTTGCATTTATTCTATAGGTTTTCCAGAAGGATGTTCACTAGAAATTGCTTACAAATATCAAGAAATAGGAGCATACAATATATGCTTTCTTGAGGTATTGGAAACTTTTCAATGTTTTTATATTTCATTCTTTCAAAAGATCAAAATTAATATTAATTAGGAGGAAATTTCAGGATTAAGGAGGTGGAAAAGGACCAAGAGAACTTTCAGGTAGTGTGGTTTCTTCCTTTTTTCCTTGAGAAGTTACATTACTGGGTTTTCAAATGGAAACAACTAAAATATTCATCATTAACAGATTAAGACAGGAAAGTAGTGCACCAAAACACAAGCAGACTTCACTGTCCTCCTTCCTATCCAGTCAAAGTATCAAGTTTTAGACACATCTGGTCATGTTCCACTGTGGATGATTTCAATTAGATCCATGCCAGGCACTTCTGCCTTTTCCAAGCTATCTTGCCATTGTGATAAAGAATTTGCATCAAATCCAAGCACATTAAAGTCACCTGATAAGGTTAGTTTCTGCTCAAAAATCCCACACACTAATTAAAGAATATATAAGATCTGTTACTGAGAAAAAATATTCTTTTAAAAGCAAAAATCAGCATGCAGTTAGTCAAACGTGGTAAATATTTCTGACCCATGTGGAATAGAAGTTAGCTTTGCACTGGGAGCTGGACACTGTGTGTGCTCTTCTGTGAAGCCGATTGCTCAGCTGCACCACACCAGCTGCTGTCTGATGAAACCTTCCCAGTGTGACTTTCTAGCAAACACTCAGTGATTTGGTACCCATCTGGCAGTCAGCACTACGTTGTTGTCAACTTCTTCTCCAAGACAGTTTTCTCTTTGAATTCAGAGCCATTGCTGTAGGATCAGTAACTTTAAAAACATGGATGTCCAAACCCCTGAACAAAAGGGCCAAGTAATTTTTTTTCCTCTAACAAGCCTCTGTTGTGCTTCACTAAATATAATCAGGGATGGCTTCAGTGCTTGGAACAGAACCCAGAGCAATGGAACCTATGTCCCATTAATAGAAATCAACACAGCAGCTTAGATTACTGTAGATCTGGCCAGTACAGTTCTAGTTTATAGGAAAACTAAGTTTTGATGATGACCATCATAGAGATTCAAAGCAACCAAATGCAACATACAATTACTATGAAAAAACCCCAATTTTGGCCTTTTGTGCAATTCAGATACTTAGTTGCATACAAAATACCTTTACATATATTATATTATGTAATTAAACCCCATCCATCATACAATGAACTAAGCACTTCAGAAATATGGAAGTGATGCATAGGTCTTATACGGCACTTTAGGAAAACCTGAGGTTCAGTTATCATGAGCTAATATCTTTTAGAGAAAAAAAGTACAAGAGAACTCTAGGATGAAAATAAAGAATCTAAAATGTCAGAGTAGAGAGCTTTTTTTAACCCCCACCCAATGGTACCAATATCAAAAACATTTTGTAGGGAGGTTCAAGATTCCGTGTAAATTGCTGTTTCCAACAGCTAAGACAGAGCTGTGATCCTCCCCCTCTACCCTGCGTTGGTCAGGCCCCACTTGGAGTATTGTGTCCAGTTCTGGGCTCCCTGGGATAAAAAAGACAGGGATCTCCTGGAGAGAGTCCAGAGAAAAGCTACAAAAGTGATTAAGGGCCTGGAGCATCTCCCCTATGAGGACAGGCTGAGTGAGCTGGGACTGTTCAGCCTGGAGAAAAGAAGACTTAGGGGGGACCTTATTAATGTCTATAAATATCTTAAGTATGGGATGCAGGGGGAATTGGCCAGCCCCTTTTCAGTGTCTGTGGGGACAGGACAAGGGGCAATGGCTGCAAATTGGAGCACAGGAAGTTCCACACCAACATGGGGAAGAACTTTTCCCCAGTGAGGGTGAGGGAGCCCTAGGACAGGCTGCCCAGGGAGGTGGTGGAGTCTCCTTCTCTGGAGATATTCAAGTCTCATCTGGACACCTATCTATGTAATATGAGCTGGGGAGCTGCTTTGGCAGGGGGGTTGGACCCGATGATCTCTCGAGGTCCCTTCCAACCCCTGTGATTCTGTGATTCTGTTATTCCATGTGTACCAAGAGCAGGCTGAGAGGGAGATACATAGTCACATAAAGAGGAGAGCTTACCACTAGGAAGTGTCAGTTACAGCAGATAACAGGGATATCAATATGTATTTACAGTTACCAACTCAACAAGCCATCACTTACTCCTTACATCATTCACATAGAAGATAATTAAAATAGCAATAATTCTGATTCCTCACAGAAGAATTTAATGGAACCAATGGTTGCTGTAAAGCCCTGTAGAATTTATTTCTGAAAGGAATTTCATAACTGTCATTACTCACGTGACAGCACACACAAAATCAATTACTGCTGCATCTTTTCCAGGTCATTCTGTGGTCATGAATTCTCATCATAATGTTTGGTGTTCTACATATTCTCTAAGGAGCCTTACCTCCTCAATATGCACCAAGACATGACATAAATTTTTAGGTAAGCTAATTTGCAGATTCTCACAAGCCATGTTTTGTTTTGGGGTGGTTTTTCTTTTTTTTTAGAGGGTGAGGAGCACATATTGCATTTTGTGGTGACCTACCTTTCATCTCCCCTGCCATCCTCCTGTGCAACATTGTTTTTGCAGCTGTTAACCTTCCTGCCCCATTCCACTCACCCCCTCCCAAAATGAGTTTTGAGTTTCTTAAAGGAAACTGGGAAGTCATCATGAGTTTGAGGGACACCAAAGCTATCCCAGGGACTCAGTCAGATACTGTTCATTTAATTTACAATCTTTTGTTGCCACAAGATAGAGAAAGCAGCCCCCCTTTCACTTCTTTTGGAGTCTGTAGTCAGCATTCCAAAACAGTCCTGCTTTTTAAAGAAATAGTGTTGTCACAGAGGCAATAAGGAGCAAGGGGGAAAATTACTGAGAAGCTAAATAAGTATCTCAGAATCCAGGCTTTGAACTTGAGTGGATGATGTCAGAACTGCTAAGATCTGGCAGAAGTGCCAGTGTGGAAAATAAACTAAAGAAACAGATGGGTCTACTCACTGATAGAGCAACCTTTCCAAAGGGACACCAGCTGCAACACACATAACGTAAGCCATAATCCTGCGTCTGTGCTTCATGCTGCTGAGAGAATCTAACTGGAGGTGTGAAACAGTGGAAGGACACTGGCTCTGACATGCCACACACATCCCTCTCTATCCAAATTAGCATTGGCCAAAGCATGCTACCAGTCAGCAGAGACTGCACTGTGCAAAGGAAAGCACTTCCACCCTGGTAAGCTGATGCACTGTGAACAGGACTGAGAAGCGATGACATGTTCTAAGTGACAGCATAGGCTTAGGGATCAGCTGAGAACAGGGCTACTGAAAAACTCCCACAACCAAATATAGGAATTCACTCCTCAAACAAGTTCCAGACAGACAGATTAAGCATTCACAAGTATACATGTACTCATGTAGTGCACACCTTGGGTAAATTGCAATAAAAAATGTAGAAGGAATACAGTATAAGAGTAGGAGGAGCAGACAAAAGGGGGAAATCAGGACACAAAGGGCAGCTAAGGAAAGGGAGCTTTTGGTGAGCACAGAATCACAGAAGGTTAGGAGTTGGAAAGGACATGAAAAGATCACCTATTCCAACCTCCCCTGCCAGAGCAGGATCACCTAGACCAAATCACACAAGAATGCATCCAGGCAGGTTTGAATGTCTCCAGAGAAGGAGCCTCCACAACCTCTCTGGGCAGTCTGTTCCTGTGCTCCGTCACCCTCACTGGGCAAAGGTTTCTCCTTATATTCACATGGAACTTCCCCTGCTCCAGCTTGCACCTGTTGCCCCTTGTCCTAACGCTGGCCATCACTGAGAAGAGCCTGGTTCCATCCTCCTGACTCTCGCCCTTTACATTTTTATAAACATTAATAAGATCACCCCTCAGTCTCCTCCAAGCTAAACAGACCCAGCTCCCTCAGCCTCTCCTCATAAAGAGGGTGTTCCACTCTCTTAATTTTGAATAAGAATAGAAGATAGTTATAGAATCCACGTGTGACACCTACTTTAGAACCACTGCAAACATTTTAGAGGACAAGCTGAGAATTGAAAAGTATCTTGATAAGTTGGAGAGAATTTAAACCCAAAGTAAAATTCAATAAAGGTAAGTGTAAAATGCTTTACACTTAGGAAGGACAAATGAAATGCACACAAGCAAAATGGGGACCATCTGTCAAAGCAGCAGTTCAGCAGAAAACCACCTAAAGTTTATGGTGAATTAATAACATGTTGCTTGAATAAAAAAAAAAAAGGTTAATCTCATTCTGGGAGGCATTGTTACAAGAGTCATATGTAAGACACAGAGGGCATCTATTCCACTCCATTTGACAACTGAGGATAGTGTTTCTAGCTTGGGGAACCAGATAAGAAAGAAGAATAATTGGAGAGATTCTATATGAGCTGAGTGAGCAAGCACAGACACAGCTGGTGGAGGAAGTAAACATGGCACTGCCTATGTACGCCCCATAACACAGAGAGCAACATAAAAGGTGCTCATGCAAAAGAGATTTCACAATTAGACTTAATCTTATTTAAGGACAGATAGCCAGGAGATGTTTATACAGACTGGCAGAGCAAAAATTAGCTATGTGTATAAAATGGTACTAACTTGCTGAAGGCAAAAACTAACTGAACTTCAGGACAAGGCAGCCAAAGTCCCCCCTGATAAAAGTATGAAAATAAAACTGGAGGAACAGCTTCAACACTTTCCAAAGCCCATTCAGTACTCCCTGCAATATTTTCAGAGGGGAGGCAGTTTAATAGAATAGAATGAGGTTCCCCTGAATTACTAATAATCAAAAAGAACAGGACTGTTCATATTTGTGATTTTAAGTTTACCATTACCCAAGACTGTCTGCCACATTCTTCCCTTTTTGTAATGTAAAGAATGGCTTTATCCCCATTGCAGTGGTTACCATTTCTTCAGTCTTAGTGAAATCAGCCTCTGACTTATTCTCATGTTGGATTTTTAAAGAGGAAAGGTAATTAAGCAATTGAAGGCACTGTGGGTACCGGGCAGAGTGCTGCAATTCACATTATAGGGAGAGTGCCCGCCACACAAGAGAATGCTAGTGCACAAGCTATGGTCCCCACACCTCCTGGGTAGGTCTGTGCCTAATTAGGAAGGAAGCCTACAGATACACTAGGATCCATCTAATCCTTTTAGCTAAACCAACACAGAATGCCAGGGTTAGCTCTATATACTTATCCTTATCCCAGCAGGCTGCTTAAACACAAAGATAACATTTATATATAACCTGCAGAACTAAGTATTATGGCCAGTTACATTATCACCAATTGGTCAGTTCAATCTTCTTTTTTGAATCCTGGATAAACCAGTCTATTTCCACTGCAACCCAACTACATTAACTGGTGGTCAAGCATTAAGCTAGCTTTTCATTTCATTCCTGCTTTGATCTTTCAGGGGAATATGATCCACTGATCTGATCAAAGATACAAAAGCCAAGTAACTCCCTGAAACTTTTCAATTTGTAATGGTGACCAGCACCAAAATCAAAGCTCTTCCTGGTTAGCACAGAGACCTGGAGGAACCATTCTATGAAAGAGGGAGTTGTATATGCTGATGAACCCTTGTGACAGCATAAGAATAGATTGTTGCTGTTCCACTGGAAGTGGATTATTAATCTTCCTCTGAATTTACAATATTCAAACCAAAGAAATATGGGAAATATTTATGAGCATATAACTCTGGAGAAAAACGTGCTCTGTTTCATTGCTGGGATCCAGGATATCCTCAGCTGCAATAGTTGAGCATTAGAAAGAAGCTCCTATGTCTTCCTTCTTCTCTGTGGTACATCTACCCACTTCCATATTGTGTTTCAGCATTTGGGGTTTAATTTTCCAAAGTCTTCTAGTTCATTTGTGACACATGATGATACACAAAAATACTGTTTTCTTAGCATCATACATAAGAGGCAAACGCTTCTTTGCTCAACATCAGCTTGTCACCAACAATAAATGACCCTGCTACTACATGTACTGTAATGGGGCAGGGGGAAAATACTAAGAATTAGTCTAAATCTCTGTTTAAGACCTTCTTCCCCTCCACCCATCCACTTCTCATTCTGGCCTCTGGGAAAATAACCAACTAAAAGCTGAAGTGATTCTCTCCAGTAGTAGAGACAGACTTCACTCTTACAATTTTCTCTTCAGCAATAACAAAGATTTAAATTAACTTCAGTGTGTACAAATTTTATCCCTGTGATTCTCTGGGAGAGGCACACACAGCATCCCCTGAAAACTGCACTCAAAAAATTCAAAATTTAATTCATAGCATAATGCCTACTTCCAGACAAAATGCCAGATTCCTGAAAGCCTAAGCATTCTCTCTGCTCTGGTGCTGAAGGATTGCTATTCCTAGAAGAATTCAGCTCTGTAAGATAAGTGTTAATACATTATTTCTGTAGATCTCCAGGGCCTGAAGTTTGAATTAAATGTGAACTGAATAAAATCATTTGCTTTTTATCAGCATGGTCCATGAACCATGGTTTGAGGCCAATATGTGGCTCTAAGGAAAATGAGTTTAGCTCCAACTCCCTAATCCCTGGATAAGATCATAAAATCACCACACATCACTCAGTAGTGTTTAGCAAGAAATGCCTGCCTCTGTAGTAATAATAAAACCCCCTGAATTACAGTCACAGGCTCCTGAAAGATGATGGCTCTTGCAAGTTTAGGTGAAGTACATGATTGTGTATGGAGAGGATGGAGTGCAGCCAGTACAGGCCAATAACCTCAATCTCACACTGATGTTTAGTTCTTTTTTGAAAGTAGATTTTTGAGTGATTTCTGGAAATCTATTGTCTTGCACATTCTTTCTCTTTTAAATGCACACACACTATTATGCATCATAATTTTGAGTCAAAGTCATGATTTGCTGTAGGTACAATTCCAGAAAAATGTGGGAGTAACTCCTGAGATAGACTGCTGCAATAACAAATTCAGTTATTATTTGGTTTGTTCACATGCAAACATGAAGCTCAAATGTAGAGACAGTTGCTGAGACAGTGAGTGTTTTCCATAAAATATGCTAGAGAATGGAAAGACTCAAATATATAACTGCCCAAGTATGTTGGTCACCTGAATTCACTGCTCTTTCACATATTGGTGCCACCTCTCTTGGTGAGATGCACTAAATAGAAAATCTAGTAGCAAGAACTAATAGCAAGCAAAGAGCAAACCAACAACAAGAACTTCACTACAACAGAAAAGCACAAATAAATTTCAACTCTGTGGCACACACAGATACCAAACATTCAATAGCAGAAATCTGAAGGTTTGTATGTCCTGGCACAGAGCAGAATCAGACCAATACAACCAATTTCAACAAACCCTCCCATTAAATAGGTAAAATTTAATCAGATGAAATACTTTTGACAATTGATGGAATAATCTTGCATAACAAATATCCTTGAAAAAATGCAGAGGGAAAGTACTCTGAACACATTTCTTAAAGTTTTTTTCACAGAAGTCTGTGAGCTCCCTTATGATTCTTTGCACACTGAAGGATGAACTCAGAATTTTCTCAATTCCTTCCTCTGAAGAAAGCTTAAATATTATTTAATCCATCAGGCAAGCTTTTAAAGAACTTTTTCTTTGAGATCAATAAACTATGAACAAAACTTTCAGTTAAAAGGGTGGTAAGAGTTTAAAGAACAACAAATAAATAGATATAAGCCAATAAATTGATTGCTTGAATATTTTTTCTACAACTCAAGCAACTACAATCAAGCACATTCTACTCCAGGTAGCTATCAAATGCAGTTCTTAAATTCAGAGCCATTCCATTATTTAGGCACAGGCAAAATAACTTCCAATTTACCAAAAGCAGAACAGAATTATTTTGTTTGTTTGCAGGAAGTGTCATACAAGCCCACTTTAAAATTCAATTTAACAGTGGTGTTTTCCAACAAACTATAGAATGTGAACAGAGCAATCATGCAGCTATCCACATCTGACTGTTTCTAGCAATTCAAAGTTAATTAGAAACATATTGAAAATAATCATATTAATCAACAAAATCCAAAATAAATGTAGCTAAAAAATACTGTCATACTATTTAAACTAAAGGAGATCCTGACAAAAATTTATTGGAGATATCTGTGCATGAATAGATATTGTAAATTGTACTAAATAAAATATCAACCTTTTTTAAAGAAAAGCAAACAAAGCCCAAACAAACAGTGATGTTCAAACAGGAATTCAGAGTTAGAAGGTGATTTTTTAAGCTTACTTTACATCCGGGATTAAACTGAACATCTACTCATCTGAAAGATGTGCATACTCAATAATTCATTATTAAGTATGAATGTGTTATCATCATATTATTAAAATTAATTATTCAGTGGAGATAAGCTACAGCATTTTCTTCCAGAAGGGTTCACATAGGGTCCAGCCCTGAGATTTCCAGTGCTCTTTTTTACCAGTTCCTTTCTGCCAAACCAGAACAGGATCATCATTACCTTATACCCTGTATCAAACCAAATCTCTTGCATCAGTTCTCATACCCAGTCACCTCCCTTTCCTTGGTTGACCTCTTTCTAGATAACATTTGAGTCTACATTATATCTCCTTTCTACTTTTATTCACTTCTGTTTCCATGCTTGAATTGATACATTTCCTGCCCACACACCCCACAAAGAGCAAAATTCTCCCCTCTCAGCATATCTCTGTTGTTGTCCCCCTCTCCTGATATATACTCTTCAATGAGAAGCTGTACTGACAGGCAAGCGACAAGGCTAAAGAAACAGGAGGGTGTAGGGCATGTGGACAACTGTATTAGAGGCCTTTCAGGTGACAGGAGGAAAATACTTTTAAATTCCAGTTTTTCACATACAGAAGGAAAACTCCTGTCAGCACAAAATACATTGACTGTCAGCAAAGAAGCACAGAAGGAAATAGTGATGCATGGACCTAAACAGCAAAGCCTCAAAACTGCAGGAATTTTTTTATCTGTTCATTTGAAAATTACTGCAGAAACATGTAGTTCAACTAAAGATAAAATATTAATTACACAAGCAATTACACAGTAAGTTATACCAACCCTGCCAAAATAGTTTCTTCTCCATTTCATTTTAGAAAGGGAAAGAAACACAGGAATTTTATTTGGTTGACTTTTTACATAGCAAGAACCAAGTTGGTCCTGGCTAAAGCTTCAGCCCCACTACATCGTCAGGGATATACTTGGATCCCAAAGACATCAAATTTCAAATGACCAGAACCAACTTCACAGAATTCAGCTCAGGTATGGCAGAAGAACACAGACTCAGAGGAATAAGGAATATTTTCTTTTAAATGCAAATCCACATGTAAAAGGTAAAGTTTTGTCATCTGATGAGAGACTTCTCCTGCCAATCAGTGCATGTTTCAGTAGTAAATAGGTAGTTTTGCTGCATTGCCTTTTGGGACAACTTTGGTTATATATTTATAATATAAATATACTACTTATATTTTTGGTTTATATTCACAAGAATAAGCTGAAAATACTTATTTGTTGATTAACAGGACTGTAAAGAGCAATAAAGTTACACAGTTAATTGGCTGTTGTTTTAAAGGGGACCCAAACACCAAAGGGCAAAGTAGCCATTGTGACAGTCTTTGTCTGGAGACAGGACTGATCTGTGGAGACAGTGATATTGCTGCAGTACTAAATCTGCCCTGGTATACAAACAGGGTAGAGTCTGGGCAAAGGACTGAAAGCAGTGGGAATGAGAAACATTGTCAAAAATTGCCAAGTGAGAAGCTTAGACTGTTATTGTAATACCTAAAAAATAAAAGTTGTCTTGATGGCAAAGCTAGACCAGAAAAAAATAATTGCACATAAGGACCCTCTGCTTTGGTTTGCAAGGACTGAAATGGGTACATGCCCACAAATGGATATTTAGCTCTTAAAAACTTACTCACAGAGGCAGTTAGGTACCTAAGAAATGCAAAAGCCTATAGGTGTCTATTGTAGTTGATAAGGATAATATTTGTGTCTCAGGTACACAGAGCCATGTCCTTTGAAATCCAAACATGCTTGACATCAAGACATGTAGTTCAGTGACAGCCCAGAGCAAACAGAAAAGAAAATCATTCAGGACAGGAAACAAAGAAAAACAGGGAACACTCAAAAGCAACTATAAAATACTTTCCCTAGGAAAAACATTTAACACATTATTATTGTAGATTTACAAGAAGAATTTGAATTATTAGTAGGAATGATAATACTGGGAAGTTATCAGAGAGTTAGGAAGAAAACAGAATGATCCATGTGATCTGCTTCTGCTATTGACGACTTCAGGCAACATGGAATAACTGAGTTTTCCCTCTTGATTACAGTTAGAGGCTTATGTAATTATAGAATCATTTAAGCTAGTAAAGATCTTTGTGATCATAGAATCAACCATTATGAATGATTATGCCTCAGATGAGACATCACAATGATCAAAGCTAAGATATTCAATATAAAGGGCCTCTGTGGATGTCTTATTTGATTTGCATATTTCCAAATCACAAAAAAAAAACCCCTCAATCCTGCTGGGATTCATTCCTAAACCTTCAAGTTTAAGGTTGCCCTCTAAAGCCACTGATTTATTCCTACCTCTGAAACACACTACTGAAAGCAAACATGCATACACACGTGCTTCCAGAACCACATTAGAATCAGAAACTGTGGACTGAATCTAATCTATAAGCAGATGCAGCTTAAACTCATCTTTAACCCAATTAAAACAGCAATCTCATACACCTTGCCAACCTCTGTATCTACGTCCTGCAAAAATATACATCAGACTATGAGCTGGCAGACACGACTGAACTGAACATAATTATTCTGGTGCACAGAGCCAGCTCTCTCCTTTTTTTTTCCCATGTTACTGATCCTGTTGCTGCCTGATAAGCAAATTAAATTTTTCACAATTGCTAAGTAAAACATGTAATTAGCATTCCAGTACATCAAGTTGCTGCCAGCCTACTTCACTGGTTTGAGAGCTAGGATCCTGTCTTTGGATCCTCAGTACAAGCAAGCTGGTACTTTGCTATTTCACAGCGGTGCTGGGGTATCATTTTGAAGACAGAAGCCTAATACACTAGAGTTTTGGTGGGAATAGACAGGAAAGGTGATTTACCCTTAACATGGCCTGTGTCTGTGTTTGATAAATGAGGAACAGCAAAAGAAATCCTGTGTAGTCAGGGACCTAAAACATCTTTGATTCTTTACTCTTAATGATGGGTCAACATGTTAAAAGTTTCACTGTGTGTTTTGCCTAGACAAAACAGTTCAGTTTTCATATAGAGAATAGCAGTGTGAGGTTAAGTAAATAAACCTGTTATTATAGCAATGCATGCTAACAAATCTATGGTAGCCAACAGAACAGGCCTGAGTTTTATATGTATATCACATATAAAAGAATAGTATTCATTAATTAAATTAATACATACAATTAATGAATGGGTGCTAAAGAACAATGTTTTAGATCTGTTTTTCCAACATCACCTTGCAACACTTGCTGCTCGTTGTTTCAAACAGGGTGGAAGTAGTTATAACAAGTCAAGGATTCTCCTGTTTCTTTAAATAAGGATTTTGTGACTGTTCAAAGGGACAGACATATCTTACAAGCTAACAAGTTATAGAAATAGGCTCATTAGGTCTTCACTAAAAAGTTTTAAGTCAGCAACCTGGCTAAAGTGTGTTTTGTTCATTACAAGAATTTTCTTTCTTACATCTTTGAGTCCTCTTTGAGGATTGAGATGATCATGATGCTGTGACACCTGCTTTTACACTGAATGAGTTTGACTTTTTAGTAGTTGCAGGATCTGCCCATATCTACTTATCTGAGAGCCAAAAGGTATAAAACCACTTTGACGAGTTTTGAGCTCTGTTCTTTTCTTAGCTACACTACTTCCTGAGACTGTTTTGCTTTTACAACACTAGAAAAATATATAATTTTGCATTTGTTTTCTGTTCATTAGACTAATATTTTTCTTATTATGTTAATTGAGTTAAAAAATGAGGTACAAGTTGTGTTCTCCTTTGTCATTTTTGATCTCTCAGTATATTTAGAAACTTTACCTCAGCTAGTAATTCATGTCTGGAATCTCACAGATTTCAATTTAAATGTGTTTATTGTCATACTCAGTATGATAACTCAAGTTC
Source organism: Zapornia atra (assembly GCA_013400835.1). Taxonomy (NCBI): domain Eukaryota; kingdom Metazoa; phylum Chordata; class Aves; order Gruiformes; family Rallidae; genus Zapornia; species Zapornia atra. The sequence continues at coordinate 66,158 of VZTU01029635.1, forward strand.
TACAACATTTTGGTTCAAAGACATAGGTGCTCTATACTAATGGGCCTTGAAATCTAAAGCTTATCCATTAGTAAAACTTGTAATGATCTGAGAGAAGGAACTGAAGAGCAGAAAATCAAATCTGATCTTGAAGCTCACCTCCAAATTTTTACTTCCCTGAAACTAAGCTCATGGATAAAATTGTTAATAAATCATGTGGTAACAGTGTAATGGATTATACCTTTAATGTTTGCAGAGCACAGAATTCTTCTAGACTTAATATAAAATACCATAGCTCAGACTTGAGAGATACCATGATACCATTCCATTTACAACTCCCCACACAGCTCAGTAGCAGTGCTGCTTGAACAGAAAAGGTAGCCCTGGTACACTATAATTCTGTCACTGCTACACTAGATACTCACGACAACAGAAGGCAGGAGGCTATCATGTCTCATAGTAGACTGCACAATACTACACAGCTTAGTCTGCTACAAAGACAACTACTCCAGAAGCTACCAGCACATCTAGAAATACTTACTACCCTCAGATTCTTTATAAGATTTTTGTATGGTTACTGAGCTTGTAACAACACACAATATTATCCCCATAGAAACTCTCAAAATGCAGATTTTTACAAGACAACAAAACAGAACCTTACCAGAGTTATGGTTTCAGAGCATTAGTCTGCTCCTCAAGACTTAAAGACTTTCCCTCACCAGAAGACAACTTCTGAAAATGAGTCCAAATTAAGATACAGTAACTCATTTGCCTCCTGCCGCTGCTGCTAGTTTTCCTATTGAAATTGCAACTACCTGGATTTTTAGATGACAATATCAAGAAATGTAAGTGCTATAAAGAAAAAAGAAACATACTTACACACAATGATCCTTAAAAACTAGGAACAGCAAGACTGATGTCAGTACCAGTTGAATGTTGATAATTCCTTCCCAGCTGACCATCACAGAGTATTTAAATCACCTGATGACACTGCAAAACAACAAGTGCAAAATAGATTAATTAGGCCAATCAGGTACTTCTCTACTCACTAATATGCATTAAAGATGAGACTGTCCTAAAGCTTGGCAGAAGATCTAGCAATCTTTGCATTAGGAAATAGGTGTCTGGTACTCTGGTGTTCCCCAGGGCTTGGTGTTGGGTCCAGTCCTATTTAATATCTTCATTGATGACCTTGATGAGGGAACAGCATCCACCCTCAGCAAGTGCCCATGATACAAAGCTGGGAGGGGTGGCTGACACACAGGAACACTGCGCTGCCATCCAGAGAGACCTGGACAGGCTGGAGAGCTGGGCAGGGAGAGACCTAATGAAATTCAACAAGTGCAAGTGTAAAGTCTGGCACCTGAGGAGGAATAACCGCTTGAATCTGTACAGGCTGGGGGATGACCTGCTGGAGAAGAGCTCTGCGGAGAAGGACCTTGGGGTCCTGGTTGATGACAGGTTGGCTATGAGCCAGCAGTGTGCCCTGGTGGCTAAGAGAGCCAATGGGATCCTGGGATGCATCAGGAGGAGTGTGGCCAGCAGGTCAAAAGAGGTGATCCTCCCCCTCTACTCTGTCCTGGTCAGGCCCCACTTGGAGTACTGTGTCCAGTTCTGGGCTCCCTGGTATAAAAAAGACAGGGANGGAATTGGCCAGCCCCTTTTCAGTGTCTGTGGGGACAGGACAAGGGGCAATGGCTGCAAATTGGAGCACAGGAAGTTCCACACCAACATGGAGAAGAACTTTTCCCCAGTGAGGGTGACAGAGCCCTGGGACAGGCTGCCCAGGGAGGTGGTGGAGTGTCCTTCTCTGGAGATATTCAAGTCTTGTCTGGACGCCACCCTGTGCAATATGAGCTGGGGAGCTGCTTTGGCAGGGGGGCTGGACCCCATGATCTCTCGAGGTCCCTTCCAACCCCTATGATTCTGTGATTCTGTGATTCCTATTGCATTAGTTAAACAATTATTAACAATTCCCATTCTCGCATGAGAGAAAATGATTTAATTAAGCATGTTGACAGGTCAGGGTGTAATCAAAACCAATTTGTTACACTGAAGTGTGAGGAACCAAAAGGTCCTTACTGCAAACTTATTAAACATATAGTTTAAAAAGAAGAAATCAATGCCTTCTTTGAATTGCACACACTTTCTTTAAATGGGTAGAAGCATTTGCTTCAAAATGAATGTAGTACTGGCTACTAATGTCATACTACAGCCAATACAATTCATACTAATGGTAGGACAAGTTGATCTTATTGCAGTCAACTAAGATCCATTCTACCAAGTAATTATATTTGACAAAGTATGTCAAGAGTACTTTAAAACACTGAGGAGTTCAGAGAAATACAATATACCCTATCAGTTCCAGTCTTTGGACATACTAGAGCTTGTAAATTGGACAATTAAAACTAGCTATTAAATGCTATGGAAACTAGTGAATACTAATGGATTTATTAGTTCCTTCTATCCTAATGGCACATTGGACCCCTCTAACTGTTCCTCAAAGGAAAACCATCCTTTGCAGGTAAGCAAAGCATCCTCCCCCTCACCTAAACATCTGACAAAAATTAACAATTGCCTTCAACTTAAGTAGGTAAAATTAGAATGTTATTTGCAATTCTTACAAAAGACACATAGATCAGGTATATTTGCTAGTAGCTACAGAACTGGAAGAATCAGAAGTTAAAGCAAAAATTTCTTTTGATAAGATGGAGCAAGAAAATGACAGGAGGGTTAGAGTTCTTGTAATGGTAGAGGTATGTGGTGTTCAAGTACAAGCTGAGTCACCAGTAGAATGGCCCTTACTGAATTACAGAGAAGTTCAGTTCTTGAATGTACAAAATCAGAATTTCTGAAGGAAAGAAACCAGTGCACTTAAAAACTACTGTAGTAACTGACTGAAGTCATACAAGAAAGGGACAGGCTGCCCAGAGAGACTGTGGAGTGTCCTTTCCTGGAAATATTCAAAACCCACCTGCACACAATCCTGTGCAACTTGTTCTGGGTGATGGTGATTTGGGGATGGAGTGGGGGTTAGTGGTGGACTAGATGCTCTTCAGAGGTCCCTTCCAACCCCTACCATCCTGTGACTTCTTCAACTCCCATCAAATGAACAAAATGTAGGTAACACCTACAAAATTACCTCCAACTTAGATGGGGTAAAATTAATCTGGTAGCTGCAACATACTGCCTACAAGTTTGATGACTTAGGCCCCTAGTGTTCCAGAACAACATATTAAGAGCAAATTACCAGATGTACCATGGTGACAAACGTCTGCTCATTAGCAAAGGGTACTATTTTGCCAGGGAAGACAACCACTTAAAAAGAAGCATTCTTCATGCTGGAAGACTGAGAGCCACAGCAGCATTGTGCTGTTTTAGATATCCAAATTAGTACACATTTTTGTCATGTCAAGCTTCTACATCTGTTTAAATGTTGCAAACATTTATGAATATTAATTGCCATTTGTTCCAGAAGGGCTGTAAATCAGTTAATTAGGAACCTGTCATCATCTTTATATTGTCTAAAGAAAAATCCAAAGCACAACAGAACATGAAATTAAGCTAAAATTTAGTCTACAATCACCACTGATAAATATATAAATTGGTGCACTTGGAGCCTGCACATAAGGTGAGGTGGGGGGTTTTTTTGTTTGGTTTTTGTTTGTTTGGGGGTTTTTTTGGTACTGGTCATACTTTGGTCTAATAAATAAAGACAAGAGCTGAAAGACTGAAAGATATATAATGATGACATTCCAGTAAAAGTTAAGAAAAGCAGAGATCAAATGTGTCAGTTTTGGACTCTCAGCTCAGAGGCCAGCAACTTCAGGAGGTGCTGAACTGAACAACCTGAGAATTACAGAGAATGAACCCCTAAAATAAGCAATAAAAATAAATTACCCATAAATAAATTATATAAGGACAAATAATAAAGGCTCAACTGGCAAATATTTAATGTTGGAACTTTCCTTCCTATACACCTTCTTCCAATATTTATTAAGCTAATAATTTCTAGTTTTTATGAATGCAAATTGCTTTTTCTCCATACTCAGTTAATTTTGTCTCTGAACAATGAAGTCTTTAACACTGATTCACATCACTTATACTCTGGATCATTCATATCCTCCAGACAGCAATACTTATGATTTACATTCTTCTTCCACAGTTTTGGGGAGAATATAGTATATATAAATTGGCAGCACAAGTGTAACAAAGGGTGCTTTGAAATAATTGCCTGGCTTTGACCCTTCTCTAAATATGATGTATTAAAAAGAGGCTCTGCAGCAAGGCTCAGCTACAGCCAAATGTTGTTTCCATTAATAATCTAGGATCCAGAAGTTTTACCTGTGAACCAGGCTCCTCCTAGGTTTTAAGATTTCTTACTGGAGAAAGCACACAATTTACATCTCATAATCAATGAGTGCAAAAAAAAATGAGCAGTGTCTTTAGTTATATCAGTGCACATCAGAAAATCACTTGCATGAGGCACAAACTTGGAACACTGGCACTTAAATGCAAACCTCTCCAACACCAAGCCAGCCACCAAGAAATACATTTCACTACACTGTCTTCCCTATGTGGGTGGCTTTTTGAATTTAAATGACTTTTCATGGATCTTTGTTCACTCCTTTTCTACTAATTTTCAATGAAAACCTCTATGCATTATATCTCAGCATTATCAGAAAAGAATGAAAACTCTTCCAAAGCATCCATGCTGACAGCTACCACTCAAATGCCTCTAATTTTACATGTTGCTTAATCAGGAGTATCTGCATGTAAATTTTACCTAGTTTTTACCACTTCCATGCAAATGAAACAATGTGGGCATGTAAGTTAAAATAAAGGTTCATTCCCTCTCACACAGTTTTATCCTATTATGACTTATGTGTTACAGAAAACAATGTACAGGGTGTTTCCTCATGAGTTAAAGCCCAGTTGAAGTTAATGACTGCCTTCTCTTTTTTGGAGCCATTGAGTCTCAGAGCAGTGGTCATCAATCCCCAGGAAATGCCTGGTTCCTGAAATCATTATTGCTTAATTGAAAGGATAGCAACCAACACAGTAGAAAACATATAGCCTTCTACTGGGAATGTATGAAGTACAGGCTCACATTGAAGAACTCTTTTCTTCCATACCCTCAGATCAGGAGTTGAGAACAACCTGGGAGGGGAAATAAATCTGAGGATACAAAGAGCTTCAGCAACAAACCAGCAGGTCATAAATAAAATCCCCCCACAAATGCCAAGTGGTTTTGTTTTTCTTTTCTCTCTCTCTCTCTTTTTTTTTTTAAATCATTATTCACCCTGACATGAATCCTAATTAAAATTTTACACAGTGTGTCTTTTAATTAGCTGTGGCTGGAGTGGTGAAAGCTATCAATATTTAGCAGGATAATTGTACGAAATGACTTTTCAAAAATGAACAGCAGGCATGAATCCACTCAACAGCAGGGGGTTATTCAGACACACACTGTGCAAGATGGGGTGCCTCAGATAATGTGTGAGAGATAATAATGCACGCAGGGAGTGACACATGCTGCCATATTTTGTGCTTCATTGGTTTTCTGCAAACAGCATTTGGCTCTTGTTGCACTCAGGACATCAGGGTTCACACAAGCTTCAAGCTGGTGATTTTTATCTTTATGTTGTTGATTTATTTTATCTTAAATAGAAGGATGTGTTTAATAACACATGCAAACAAAAGACTGAGACACAGCTCCATGTATGACCTAGTTTGATTATACTTTGCAGAGGCTAACAATATACAAGATCAAGAATAGAGGTTTGCTTGAGTTCTTCCTCTTTTTTATCAAAAAGAAAATAAAAAAGCCTCTCCTATGTTGGCAGATTACAAAGCAGTGAATTAATTTCTGTCTTGCAAACCCAGGGTGTACATATACTCAGCTTTGTTTTAAAATAGCTTTGGAACAGTTCATGTCTCAAATAATCCTTCTCTTCTTGCTTTAGCAAAAGAACCAGGACAGATGAATTGACACGTGATGTGCCTGCTATAGCACAGCAAAAAAGCAGGAAACACCTGGAAATGTTTCTCACATACACCAAGGAAATGTTCAGCAACATCAGGTAAAATGTGGTTCTGAGTTATCACAGTGCAAGCAATCTGTGGGACAGTCCTTGAGGAATTATGTATTCAGAAACACAAATCCCAACTCACAAATTCCTGACTCAGTGAGCCAGATATAAATTCCAAATGTGTGTGCACATTCAGGTGCAAAGTGTGCAGGGTCCAGCTGTTTAGGTTTAGAGAATGAGAATGAGCATGTTTCGACCAGTTGTCTGCAGAAAGTCTCTTGCTTTACCATCACAGCAGAGGGTTCCTTCACCTCCAGGTGATTCCTTTGTCTCCTGCATATAGGCAGCTAGAGGAGAGCACCAGTGAAATTTCTACTCATTGGTACAGTGGCAGATTGATGACTAAAAACTCTATGGATTCTGTACAGGGTGATGGCACCTGTATGATTCAGCATATAAAAACCTCATAGTGCAACAACCCCCTAAAATGTTCATCATTTCAGTGTATTTCTGGCCTTCTCTTTTCTTTATTTCTTTTCTCTTTCTTAGCACAAGGTGAAAAGAAAGAGCCTGGGCCCACAATGCAGTATTTCAGCAGAAACATTAACTATATCTGAGATATGGAACATAACGCAGCACCACTTCTTTCCATTAATTCTTTACATCCAAATCAGCCATAAGCCTGAACCTCAGAGACCAAGACATGTAGCCACATTGTACATCACCTCAGTGCACTGCATACCAGCAACAGAACAATTATAAAGCTGCTAATGGAATTAGATTGACAGAAATATGAGAGGTTTACAAAGACAGACCAGTAGGAAAGATTTTTTTCACACCTTCGCAGCAGTGTCAAGCCCGAAGCTTTAGAGCACAGCAGCTGTTTGCAGTGCTATACCACTTGATGAATTACCCCTCCACAGGATCTGATCTAAAGCCCTGAGAAGCTATGGAAGCCCCTTCATGGAGTTCAATGACTACAGGAATGGGCTCCCAAATTAAGTTTTCTGCAAGCCTGGGAATCCAAAATCTTGTTCTCAATGCTGCAAGAGATTTGTTGGGTGACTTCAGCCAGTTCATTTCACCCTTCTGTGCCTTAGTTTCAATTTAAACTAGGATCACAGCAGTTTTTACAACCTCCATTGAGTAACAGTTGTAAATCTCTCTCAAATTCCTGGGAGGTGGTATGCTGGTGCTAAGTATTTTTAACACTAAACACATTACCACATACATTGTTGTCACTTAATGGTTAAGCCAGAAAGAGGAGAGGCACAAAATAGTAGAGAAGTAGAAACACATCAAAATATCCTGAAGTTAAAAAGAAAAAATCAAATAAAGACAACTGTTTCACCAATGACTTTAAAACAGTGCTATATAAATAACAGAATTTACCCTTCTCTAAACATGAATCACATCACAATCAGAATTTGTTTTTTTTCTTAAAAAAAGGGGGGGGGTAGAGGACAACAAAATATAAACATTGGGAATTTCTGTTAACTTTTCAAATGTTTTTTGGCATAGTATTTCAATGAAGTTCTTTCCTTCTTTTTTAATTTTACAAAAGCTGAACTGATTCTTATGTTCTTAAAAAAGAACTACATCTGGGTATTATTATTAACTGGTGCTCTTAATTTCAGAAATGTCTCAAAGCAAGATTGAATTATTACATTCTCTTTTTTTAGGCAGGAGAACCTGAACATAAAAAATCTGCAGATAGGAATGAAAAGAATCCACTTTAACTTTTCCTGACTGTTCTAACAATACCTTAATTTACAAATTTATATTCTGTATGAAGTACACATATTGCAAACAGCCAATTGAGTACTGTGTAACACAGCAGATAAAGAATGAACTGCCTCTCCTGTCAATAGTGACTCCAGAATGAAAGAAGGAAAAAGACAAGAAAAGGTATGCTCTGACAGCAAGGTATCAAGCTGGACATAGTGGTGTAGTTTTAATCCATCTCATATGAAAAAATATCCACCCATTTTATATTGCATAAAGGGGGGAGGGGGGCGGGGGGACAGGGAAAGGTTGTGGAAGCAAAAGAAACAGGCTTCCTGGTGAGTATGATGGATACAATGGACTTACAAAAAACAGTTTGACATATGATTAATACTGCAAGAGTGTTGGGTGGGGTAATTGCATTAAAATGACATCATCAAGTATTTTAGCTTTCAGGCAACAGTGGAACATCAGTTTCTATGCAGCAACAGTCATTGTTGCACACAATGGAATGATGGTAAATGACCAGACAGTCAAAAAGCACAGGAAGACTGACTGAGGGGTACAGCAGCTAGAATAAAAGAACTCATTTCATGGTTATATAGAGTATTGACATTAAGGAATGACCAAGGTTAGCATCAGCAGCAGGCTGATATGTTTTAAAAATGGGAAGCTCTTGTTTGAGAACTGGAGTTGGGGTGGGGGCACCAGTATCAGAAATGTTCCTTCAGTTACATAAATCAGCAAAGGAATGAAGTTCTCTGTCAGTATCTATTACATACCTCAAGGGGCACAGCCTGGTCTTCAACACTGGTTGCATGCTCTCATCCCCCTGGAGCTCCTACAAACATCACCCTGACTCTTCCAGCTCCCACACAAATAAATTAGAAAAATAATTACATGCAATAATCTATCTAGAGCCAGCAGCATCTGGATTGGGTGAGTAACCCCAGAGATCTTGTTACACATTCACATCATTCACAATACATTAATCTTGCTGCCAGTAAAAGTAATTGCTTAAGAATTAACTTGGGTATTTATAAAGGCACCTTACCCTTCATATAAATGAAAGCTCTGTCATTTAGTGAGCCTTACAAAAGATATGGTAACTGAAGGGACATTTGGATTAAACAAGAAATAGTGTTGGACCCTAAGGGAATGAATCTGGCATAAGTAAAAAAGAGATCTAAACATAAAGTACTACAGTAATTTATAAACAGAGCAGTTGTCTCTCCACAGTGTTAATAAGTAATGAATCCCAAAATTTCTTGGATGCTTTGAAGAAAAAGTTACTAAATAATAAGTCCTAGATTTCAGACAAATTAAATATGTAGTGCTGGTTAATGGGCAGAATAGTTGAGTCTATTTTTCTGAGAAGAACAAAGTGTGACTACAATATTGCAATAAAAATGTCATTTAGTTGGGTACAACAGCTGTCTGAAACCTTGGCAGGTTTGCCATGTGTTATATAACTCGGGGCTTTCAATTTTGTTTTGCTTCAATCCAGAACTGGTGAATGGTGTTGATGACATGAATGAAATTAGCATAGATTTATCTATTTATTTATTTATTTTTACATGACAGTATCTTGTACTCTGATACATACCCTTGGTCTTTTACTAAGAAGCAAACGTGTAACAAATTTACAGACCTTTAGTCTAGGAAACAGGAGAAAGAAGGGAAGTAAATTAACATTTATGTCAGTTCCCCACCTCACGTGTTTGCATAAATGCTTGGAGGGCACTGTAGGCCTGATTTCAAGGGGAAAGATGGTTGGACAGGCAGGTAGTTGTCTGAAAGCAAATATGAGATAAAGATGGGAAAATCATCCACTGGGAATAGAAAGGAGATGGAATCACTGATGTGTAAGTAACCTGGAGCACCCACTGGGGAACCAGGAATCATCATGAGCAAGCCAAAAGCTATAAAGAACTGACAAAACCAGAATAATCTTAATCAAAAAAGGACAAAGTAGCTTCTGTTATATCTAGAACAAGTTCATAAGCTTCTTTTCTTGCATTGATGAAGCCACTTCATATCCTTAAGAAAAAAGTATTTTTTACTTAAAAACCTTTAAAAATGCTGATTTTCATCCACAAGAAAATCCACCCTCCTTTACAATTAGATAATTAGAAAATTAAACATAGAGAACAGAGAGGGAGGATTCTTTTACATATTTTGTCACCATGTCATTTTTTTTAATGAATAGTTACATTTTTCCTCCTGGGAAATCTCCCTGTTTCAGACAGATGTTTTCAACTATTCCAGAGGATTTTTCTTTGTTAATGTCATATGTTTAGAAATAACATATGCTGGTTCCATACTCAGATAATGTTGTCAATCTTGAATACCAAAGGTAACAATTTCTGTTTATCAGATATCCCTTGGATACTCCTATGGCTCTTCATTCAGTTCTGGTTTGTCTTGCATACCTCGACAGATACAGCTACCCTCATTTGACAAAGGCACAGAGACAATACATGGAAAGTTTCAATTCAACTAGGCAACACAGGGATTTAAACCCTGGTTGATTCCTTCCTCCTAGAACATTGTTCCTATTCTTCAAGAGAATCATAACAGTGAATGGGATGAGGCATCCACATTCTTTAAGTGGCTTCAAAGATCTCAGCCCGAAGCTCTTAGAGTCATTTCTTCATAATCCTGCTAATTCACTTTGAACTGACATTTTAATCTATATTTTGAAGAACACAGAAGACTTGACATTAATTTTCAAGGAAATGCATTTTACCTAGTAAAGATCTGTAATAGTAATTTTTCTACATATACCATATAAACTTACAACTTCCAGTGTCAGATAATCACAGAATCACAGGGTTTGGAAGGGACCTCGAGAGCTCATGGGGTCCAACCCCCCTGCCAAAGCAGCTCCCCAGCTCATATTGCCCAGGGCGGCGTCCAGACGAGACTTGAATATCTCCAGAGAAGGAGACTCCACCCCCGCCCTGGGCAGCCTGTCCCAGGGCTCCCTCACCCTCACTGTGAAAAAGTTCTTCCCCATGTTGGTGCGGAACTTCCTGTGCTCCAATTTGCAGCCATTGCCCCTTGTCCTGTCCCCACAGACACTGAAAAGGGGCTGGCCAATTCCCCCTGCATCCCCTGCCTAAGATATTTATCAACACTCATTAGGTTCCCCCTAAATCTTCTTTTCTCCAGGCTGAACAGTCCCAGCTCACTCAGCCTGTCCTCATAGGGTAGATGCTCCAGGCCCTTAATCATCTTCGTAGCCCTTCTCTGGACTCTCTCCAGGAGGTCCCTGTCTTTTTTATACCAGGGAGCCCAGAACTGGACACAGCACTCCAGGTGGGGTATCCAGACACATCACAACACATTTTAAATAAAATTTACAATAGGGACAAGCATATATAAGTTGTATACATTAGTATGCCAAGTTGTTGCAAGCAGTTGCAACATTCTTCAAGCACAGTTAGAGATGCTCCTATTTAGCATGTGCAACTACCTGACTGGGATACAGAAGAGCTTGGCAGCTTGGCATGGAAACTGGACCTGCTAAGTACAAGCAAACACTTTTTAAATTTTTTTTTGTGGTAGGGGTTGGAAGGGCCCTCCAGAGCTCTTTGAGTCCAACCCTCCTGCCAAAGCAGGTTCCTTAGGACATATCACACAGGTCGGCATCCAGACGGGTCTTGAATATCTCCAGAGAAGGAGACTCCACCACCTCCCTGGGCAGCCTGTCCCAGGGCTCCCTCACCCTCACTGTGAAGAAGTTCTTCCACATGTTGGTGTGGAACTTCCTGTGCTCCAACTTGATGCCATTCTTAATTTTTTTCTTTGAATTAAATCTTATGGAAAAATGTTTCACAACATAAACTTCCCTCTCAAAATCCTTGGACAGATCAATAAGGATCATTATGGTCATTATTTGGAGCTTGACACTAGAAAAATTTCAAGAACATCTATTTTACTGCTGGATTAACTAACACACAGAGAAGCAGTTAATATAAAAATCAAAGTAAGTCAATGGAAGACTCCTAAGTGACTTCTTGATGACCTAAGGGCTGTATGAGTCATTAGTCCTCATTCCCTTCTCAGCAGTAAATTATTCCTCAAAGGGTAAAAAGTTAACTTTAAGCTATCGTGTTCCTGACAAGGGTAATATCCTTTATGTAACCTCTTCAATTTGCCTATCTGTACCAAAAGTGCTGTGTGCATCACTGAAGTCTTTAAAGAGCAGAAATCCACAGAAGGTCAAGACCTAAATGACATACTTCCCTTCAGCCTGCAGATAAGTGAAAGCATTTTTTCTCAGCACCCACTTTACAGTGAGCCCTTTAACATTTACCTTCATATCAAAACCAATATCAATTTATAGCTGGGACACAAAGATGAAAGCAAATCACAAAATGGTTCAAGCATCTCCAGAAAAGAAGAAAACTTTTCTTGGTATGTGTTCACTTTCTCAAATAACTCTCTTCAAAATACAGTCATGGAGGAAAAACATTAAGCTAATGTGATAAGTGAGTTAAAAATAAGATTACAGAAGTGCAGTATTTGACCTGGTGAAAATATTGTTTAATACCTTAATAACAGCTTCAACCAGTTTCTAAAGATCCTGCAGAAAAATACTGTATGAAACAATGCACCTAAACCTGAGCAAGTAGTGACAACTTTAATCCAGAAAGTATTTTTAGTGCCTCCAGAATCATTTTTATTTGTACCTTGGTCCAGAATTTCCATGCCAAATATTCTAAGAAATAAGAGTTTCCATGCTTTCAGGTATATGTTTTGACATTTAAAAATATCTTCTGGAGGAGTAAATAATATGCAGAATTCTTTCTTTATAATAATTGTTATTATATAGTTATTAGCTATTCTGTTGCAGAAGAGCTCCAAAGCTTCATAATTATGAGCAATTTTTAACTTAAAGTTAAGAATTTTTGTTTCCAAATTAATATTGGAGCTTTAAGCAAAATTCTTCATTAACTTTCTTTGCTGAAAGCTTTGGCCTGATCTATCCAAGAACAGGATCAGAACTACAGTCCCAGCTCCAAGAAATCTATATGAATTAACATGCAGGCTGTGTAGCACTGCTAGTTAGAAGAACTACATAAAATTATATTATTTCAGCCATATCAGGTGATCCTCACTGTACACCAGCTCTCTAAGCAGAGGTGTGTTTTACCCACTTAAAGCTCCCAGGTGATTTGCAGCACTATAGGTTTTGGGGTTTTTATTTCAACATGAGTTTAGTACTTGATACCTTCTAGCTGATTCCTTAAAGCTACTTGCTTCAAAGAACAAGAGCACTGTGAGGTAGCTGAGGAACTTCATAAAAGCCCACTCAGCAAAGACCAGAATACCTGTTTCAATTCAAATAATTTCACTGCAGTTTCAGTGCTTAACCAAAACAGGTATGAAAAGAGGGTGTAGGGTGGAGATACCAGCCAAAAAGGACACAGTGTGTTCTGCTCTTTCTTCTTCACAAATACCCTAAAATCTGAATACATGAAGATTATAGGTGAGTGTATAATATTTTCCCCTCCTTATATTTACAAGATAACATATGGAACATATTTATACTAGAATTATTTGTCCTAAACAGCAGAGAGCAAGCCTGTCACATATAATCTGTGCTGCTGCCATGCGCTGTTGCCAAATGGTGTCACTTTTAACATCAGTACACTTACAGTAAGTGCAATATCAGAATACAAGTGTTGGTCCCAGATGGAAAAGACCCTAGAATTGAGAAATTGCAGGTCAATTTCCAGCAGACTCTTTTTATCAGACTCTCTAATTTGCTTTGCTTCTACAAATCACAAAAATAACAAGTGAGGTAATAACAACTTTGTACGCACAACCAGTGTAAAATCACTACTTCCACTGAAGCCAGTGGCAACTCTGCTTTGGATTTGAGAGGAGTAGAAATATCAGAAGTACCTATAGGAGGGAAAGGAGGAAAGAATGCAAACCAGAAGGTGATAAAATGACAAGAAATCTCTGAAAGTCCGAAAAGAAACTTTTCCCAATATGCTTAGCTTCCTCTAAAATTTCTCAAATGTCTTTCAATGATACTGTCACTAAACAGAAGTTCCATGAATCAGTCAGGAGCTTGATGTGGAAGAGGAAATTCTTGCTTTTCAAAACTTGACATGAAACAGAGGACATCAGCCTGCTCCTAAGTGGAACTGCAGGAGAGAAGGCTCTCCAATAAGAGAGCTGTATTGCACTTAAGACATGGTGTACTTTCTTTCAGCTGATGGAAGCATCTTCCCTCTTTGGCAGCCAGCTGTGGTAGCTTTATCATGTACTACAGCTACAAGATAAAGGAGTTTATTTCTTTATCCATCAGAAAAAGTCTCAGTGTTTTTATTAAAAGTGTTTTTATTAAAAGTACTGTTTTTATAAAACAGTATTTTATTAAAAGTCTCAGTATTTTGATCACATTTTACTAACAACAGGCAGGGGAGAAAGCTAGTATGCAAGACAATATTGGGGAATGATCTGTGATGTAATTTCCTGGTGAAGAGAAATCCTACCACCCAGAACCATCTATGGAAATGGGTGCTGTTGGGTCCAACACAAAACACAACCCCCCCCAACTCACATATCTGTTTTACCTCAGCTATCTCTATAATCTTGTTGAATTACACTGGATGGCAGCAAACATACTCGTTAGGCAGCAAACTTTCTGTTGTACCACAACAGCAAACAGCACTCAGGAAATAAAACCCCACAGGTCAAAACCCAAATTGTAACACTCCAATTGAGAGTGGTTTCTTAAGATTTAGCTCATCCATATTTCACTTCTGTTGTTTTGTGTGCCATGTTTGCTGTTAAATGAGATATAGGAATCCTACAGGAAAGTGGGAGAGGGACTGTTCATCAGGGAGTGCAGTGACAGGACAAGGGGTGATGGCTTCAAGCTGAAGACCATAGGTTTAGGTTAGATATTAGGAAGAAATTCTTTGCTATGAGGGTGGTGAGGCACTGGAACTGGTTGCCCAAAGAGGTTGTGGGAGCCCCATCCCTGGAATTGTTTAAGGTCAGGTTGGATGGGGCTTTGGGCAGCCTGGTCTAGTGGAGAGCATTCCTGCCCATGGCAGGAGAATTGGAATTTTTGAGATTCCTTTCAACCCAAAGCACTCTATGAATATTCTATGAACTCTGCCTGTTGAAGTAAAAGAACCTCTTGACCCCATAACACATGGACATATGTTCAAAAACACTAAGGCTAGATATTCTGGACCTATACTTGAAGTGAAACAAATGCATTCATGTTAAAAACAATATATGGCATCCAATCTTGAATCTTTAACTCCTGTAGCTAATGATATGAGATGTAGAAGCAAAGGTCCAAATCCTGAAATCACTGTGAAATGAGCCCACTTGACATCTGTCCAGAGTACTTGGTGTCACACAGAATGGAGTGGCATAATCTGAAAAGCTAAAAATAAAGCTGCCTGAAAACTTCAAGGCACCTCTTAAAGAGATACCGTATTCAGTGGTTTGTGAGCTGTCTGGTAAGTAATGAATCAGCTTATAACCCTTGCACTCTGGAAAATGTGAGAAATGGCATTCCCATCATGTGCTTTTTCACTTCAGTTGTCAGGTAATTTTGGATGTCATCTCCAGAACTATTATACCTGACAGCATGTGAAAGCCATGTAATGTAACTGATCAGGAAAGCAATATCTGCCTGGATAAGAAACACTCAAACAAAACACCAGCACAGTGCCCTTACAATTATTTTAAGGTCAAAAAACCCCATCTTATCCTTCACCTTATGTCAGATCTTTAGGGATGGTACACCATTCAGAGTTGATTGAACAAGATTCTCAGTTTTTTCTTCTGAGGTTTTTTCCAACTTGGGTAATTCTTTAATTAGCTCTTTAAAAATGGAGAACAAAATTATAATAAAAGGAAGAGCAGATTGGACTAGCTGCTACAATTTGAAGTTGTTTCTTTTTTTTTTTCCCCAACTAAGGATATTTCCATAACAGGTAAAGGTTTTCTTGAAGGAACTTTATTTTTTTTAAATACACTGACAATTTGAACTGGTAAAGCTTTTGTGATCAAAAATGATCATGAGCAAAGAGCACATCTGTAATGCAGTCTGCACTTGCAAGCTTTTCCTGCAAGCACAGTGAACACTGTATTTCCATATGTCACCAAAAAACAGTAGAATGCATTCACCTATCAATGCTTCTGAAGTTACAGGATGGGCATTCAGCAAGCCATCTGCCTGGTTTATTCATTATAAGAGTAATATCTACCCTGACTTTTCAAAAAGATTTGAAATATGCTGAACATCATTTTGCTTTAAAGTGTTTCTGTCACCTTCCCCTAAAAGGCTTAAAGATTGGATGTTGCTTTTTGTCTCTGACTAAATATCCACCTAAGGAAGAAACAAGGCAGATGCAAAAGGGACAAGAGAAGCCAGAAACTAGAGACTGGGTATTTCAGATTTGTGAAACAGGATGATTACAGGTAACAGGAGAGCTGAATTAAATCACACTATTTTTAACTATTTAAGCATAAATATAAATGAGCTGTCATTCTACCAGCTGGAAATTTTATTTCCTAAAATAGCTTCTCAAATGAAAACACTTAAAATCCACTTTAAATGCACAGCTGAGTCATGAGTGTGTCTATTCTTATTATTTATGTCATAATGTACCTTAACTTTGAAAAAATATCTCTTGAACTATTTGTACTGGAATAGAAATAAAGAAATGGCTTCTTTGGTTGGTTGGTTGGTTGGTTTGTTCCTCTTATTCCCTTGGGTGACCAGCATATCCCAATTTTGCTCTGCAATCCCTTCTGCTAGGTTTCTTTCTAAATGAAACTTGTTACTTGTCTTCCTGGGGGCAATTAATTTTTTTCTTGTTTGGTCTGTGTTTAAATAAGCTATTGATTTTATTTTCAAGGTAATTTAAGGTGGGGATACAGTTCTTATTTGATAACTACCAAGCTAATGTGCTTTGATTAAACAAACGTTATGGTTTCAATTTGTTATTTTTGTCATCAAAATCGACCAAGCAGCAACTTCTACTCATGTGGTTGGATTTGGAGACTAAATGTTGTGTGAAGCAATAAGCAACATTAATAATTCAGCAAAGTGTTACCTGTGGCTAAATAATTACAAGAGATGGGACGTAGTACACTACAGTGGTACAAGAAGGTTGACATTATAATATACCCTAAAGCAGGTGATAATGGGATAGCTGCACAAGCAAAATTAAATACCATAAATTTTTAGAGGCCATACTTTTATTATATGAGACTCATTTCTGCTACAGGTGCTGAGGATGTCCATCTGAGTGACATGGTACTGTTGTCATCAGCTGCTGGATTGCTTAAAAATGAGAACTAGTTTTTACAGGATATCCTTTCCAGTGCCTGAAGTTAGGCATGCCCAAAAAAGGTTGGAGACAGAGAGAAACCATGTACAAGAAGTGGTCTATGGCTTTCTGAAGAGAGGGAGTGCAGGGGCAGGAGCCGATCTCTCTCTGGTGAACAGCAATAGAACCTGAGGGAACGGTATGAAGCTGAGACAGGGGAGGTTTTGCCTGGATATTAGGAAGTTCTTTACTGAAAGGATGGTTGGGCACTGGAATAAGTTCCCCAGGGAAGTGGTCACAGCACCGAGCATGACTGAGTTCAAGAAGTATCTGGACAATGAGCTCAGTCCCATGCTCTGACTTGGCTGGCCCTGTGTGGAGCCAGGATCTGAACTTGATGGTCCTTATGGGTCCCTTCCAACTCAGGAGATTCTATGATTCTATGAATTTTAACCACCATCTTTTCTATAAGCTTAGATCTCTACACTGTTCACATTTTCCTAATAAATACTCAAAATATCCATGTCTGTCTGTAAGGCACATTTTAAAAATGTATTGCCAATTCTAAGATTGCCTGAAGCTTTTACATGTCCTAGAATGAAAATGAACACCCTCCCCCATACTAGACGTTCATTTTGAAAAACAGTAGAAAAACAATAGAAGCTCTTCAATACAGCTTTAACATTACTCAGTTTTTCAAGGGAAAACAGTATAATCCTGTATTTACTGACATTAAAGCCTAGACTAAAGCAGACCCCACCAATATTTTTTTTTTCAAATGCTATACTCATATTTTAAATAGCCTCTCACAAAATCATATTATTCCCAATATTTATAATTTAGAGTTACAGCATGCACAGCAATGAAGAACCAGTAAATAACAAGTAAAATATAGACTGTAAAGAGTTGGACATATGCTTAAGACAGAGAGCCATTTTCATGGCTAAGAAGTAGGTGGAGGGCTAACATTCAGGAAGACTTGACAGGTTTCAATAGGAAAAATCAATAGGAAAAATGTATCTTAGGCAAAACAAACAGTGATGAATTGTGGCCAGAGCCATCTATTAACAGCAATAATTAATTAGCACTTAATATTCAAGGTACACTGCTTCATTTCCCTTAAAGGTCAACATGTCACTGCTTATCTTTTTCAACAAATTGATTTCCAATTCTGCGTTATACAAAAGGACCTTGAGAATAGAAATCTTAAACAAGACCAACTAGATCTTGAAATATTATTGCAACACAGTAATACTGCATGATCCCTTTCTGTTAGGAAACATGGTCAACACCTGCACTTGTCTAAAAGTAAAATAAAAACCTATCCTGGAGCTGACAGAAAAAAGCAAAGAGATAAGGCATTTTTTCCATGTTGGATGCATTTGAGCATCTATTGCTAGAAAGGCTATTTGGCAAAATTGTGTGTGTGTATGTGTGCACGTGTGTGAGGGCAGAGGAAGGGCAGGTGCTGAAAAATAAGTATTTTAATTGTACAGCACCTAGAAAATGCTACAGGACATAAATCTTGTTTTCAGTGTCAGCTACTGGAAATAGCTCCCATGAAATTTGACTTTTGTAGCTCTTATTAACAAAACAACGATTAATTTGACTGGATTTAAACACTATACTGGTTCAGGAGCTACCATAGACTCTGGTAAAGACAGGGCCTGTCAGTTATTGTTCTCATAGTATAAACCTGTCCTCAAGACCTACTACTGCCTAAAAGCCTGCATAATGTTGCTTAGCTAATGACTACTGCACTGAAAGTCTGGAAGGAAGAGTTGTGTGAGTAGGTCCCTTTTCCCTCTCCTCATGCCTTTAAACAACATTAGCAACACGGGCCAGATTCCTCAGCCCAACTGCTCTGTGCTCTTCCACAGTGTTGACAGAATCACAGAATCACAGAATCACAGAACCTTAGGGGTTGGAAGGGACCTCAAAAGATCATCGGCTCCAACCCCCCTGCAAAAGCAGGCTCCCTATCTCATATTACATAGATAGGCGTCCAGACGAGTCTTGAATCTCTCCAGAAAAGGAGACTCCACCACCTCCCTGGGCAGCCTGTCCCAGGGCTCCCTCACCCTCACTGGGGAAAAGTTCTTCCGCATGTTGGTGCGGAACTTCCTGTGCTCCAGCTTACAGCCATTGCCCCTTGTCCTGTCCCCATAGACCACTGAAAAGGGGCTGGCCAATTCCCCCTAAATCCCATGTCTAAGATACTTATAAACACTAATTAGGTCCCCCCTAAGTCTTCTTTTTTCCAGGCTGAACAGACCCAGCTCACTCAGCCTTTCCTCATAGGGCAGATGTTCCAGACCCCTAATCAACTTTGTCGCCCTTCTCTGGACTCTCTCCAGGAGATCCCTGTCTTTTTTATACCAGGGAGCCCAGAACTGGACACAACACTCCAGGTGGGGCCTGACCAACGCAGAGTAGAGGGGGAGGATCACCTCCTTCGACCTGCTGGACACAGTCTTCCTGATGCATCCCAGGATCCCATTGGCTCGCTTGGCCACCAGGGCACACTGCTGGCTCATAGCCAACCTGTCATCAACCAGGACCCCCAGGTCCTTCTCCACAGAGCTCTTTTCCAACAGGTCATCCCCCAGCCTGTACTGATACAGTCGGTTATTCCTCCCCAGGGACAGTTTATTACACCATAGCAGGTTAATACCACACATCTGAGAGTCTCAGTTCTTAGAGTCATTCAACGACTGAGTGTCTCCAATATTTTTTTAACAATTTCTTTCCTATAGAATTGAAGAGGAAAAAAAACCCACCAGTATGATCCTAAATATTTAATTCCTAAAAAGCAAATGAAAAATTTGCTTGTTTTGTAAATCTCATGGGTTTTGGGACAGAATGAGGAAACATGCTCATAAATTTGCAAGAACTGAAGTGGGTAATATTGACCCTTTGACTTTATTGTTTCCTACTAAACTCCCCACATACATGTAGATAATGAAAAAGCTTTTTGAAGAGAAAAGAATCTCCTTTGCAGCA
The DNA here is from genome assembly GCA_013400835.1 of Zapornia atra. Taxonomy (NCBI): domain Eukaryota; kingdom Metazoa; phylum Chordata; class Aves; order Gruiformes; family Rallidae; genus Zapornia; species Zapornia atra. The sequence goes on from VZTU01029635.1 coordinate 86,217, forward strand.
AACCCCCAACCTTTTTTAATAAAAAGAACATTTTATTGCAAACTAGATACTGCATTTTAATGTTGCAATCTGAATAGTTAGCAGCTGAAAATGTATTATTGTAAATAAATTCATAAAAATGTCAGCTGAGAAACACAGTTGGCCACAAATTTGGAAGTGGTAATGAAAATGAAATGAAAAATGATGCATCATAATGAGGAGGAATTTGGAGATTAGGCAAAATTCTAGAGGCATTAAAATTCACTCTGCCAACAAACTTAGATGAAAGTGGTCTCCAAGGACTGTATGATCTCTCCCCTCACCTTCTTGACATTCATCAACAGGTGAGAATTTTTCATACTGAAAAGAACATAGTTGTTACAGCTGCTTTGCAAAAGAAAAAGGGAAGGAACTTGACACTATAGAGGAAATAGAGGTAAAGAAGCTGTAGTAGACATGACTTTCCTGCAACTCAGTGTAGGTAGCTTTATTTAAAGAAACTGAAAAGTAAAAAGAAAGAAAAGGCCTTCTAAAATAGTAGTTGCTCATTTTAACATCCCTTGATAAAAAATAACTTAGATGACAAAAGCTTTGATTTAATGGAGATGGATCTTATTGTCATCTTAGCCCTACCTGACACTTCTCTGGAACAGTAAAATGCCTGAAACATAGGGAGATCTGCATACCTAAGAGTGCTGTCTTTCAGGAGAACATTCTGCTTCCTCCCAACATTCTTCCTCCTTCTATTTGGTAACAAAAAAAGCAGTATAATTTTATAATCATATATTACAGTAACTAGCTTTGCATTTAAAAAGAAAAAAAGAAGACTTTGGTAGGGTCACTGACATTTAATGAATTATGAAGTGGTTCTTCCAGAGCATCCCAATCTGGTTATCATGCTAGCCTCATTAAGATTTTTCCACCTAGAATACAAGCCTTTGATAATATCTACTTTGCCTTGTTTTCCATCTGACAGCTGTCATAGAGGAATGACTAGAATATTTTAAGATATTTACAAGAGAAAATTTTCTTCACATCATCTTTGAGACACTAATGATATGTTGGGTAAATCCTATGCTCACTAGGATCTTTAAGAGATATCCTCATCCACTGCAGTCACTGTAAGCATGCCATGAACGAGCTAATGTAATTATTCTATAGTGTTTCTGAAGACCATATCTTTTGTCTAACACTGAATGTTGCCTACTTTTCATCATTAGACATAAAACTGTAATAGTTCATCATGTACTAAGCTGTCAGCAGTTAGTCACCCAAAGCATTTTATTGAGTTTGACTTAGTCAGCGTCCTTATTTGTAAATATAATATGAAAATTAGAATATAGCTGATTGCTAAGTACATGGCAAGAACACTGAAACATCCTGCTTACAAAGACATCTACAGTCATCAAATTTGTCATCAAATTTGCTGCAATCCACCACTAAACCCCCATCAATCCTAGGCATGCAGATCTATGTATCAGTGTTTCAATAAAATAGCTGTTAATCTACTAAAAACAAGGCCATCAGGAGTCACAGTCACATCTTCTGCAAGTGTTCTCACTCCAAATGCTATAGTTGAACTCTATCATCATGCTTCTAAGATGGGGGAAAGCACTCTGTAAACGTGGAAAGCAGTGAGGGAGAAAATCAAGATAACTGTGATGGTGGTTTCCTTCCAGCCCATAGGTTTTGACAATAGAAAATAGCTTGGTTTAAACTGAAGTTTGCTGGGAATTCTGCTTAAACAAGACAAAAACATAGGCTGAGGTTCATCTGTCATGGAATTGGTAAACACTGCATGGAAGAAAAAATCAAATTCTTTCCAATAGGGTCAAACATGTGAGTGGAATGTTACAAGGGGAATTCCTTTTAAAAGCTATACTTTAAAAGGAAGACTTTCAAATTTATTCAGCACTGATCTACCCTGGATTTCATATCAGTTCAGTTTGGATGAAATAAAGCCAATTAACTACTTTGCAACATTTCAGACTGATTTTTAAAAAAAGGTTTTCTGTTGATTGTCAAGTGTAGTTCCTACATTAACAATATAGTCTCCATTATTTTCTATTATTCTCCTAATATGCTTTAATAGGACAAACAGCAAACACTATAGAAAGTCTTGCTAGGCAGACTTCTTCAGGTATTCAAAACCATAAGCTCCCTCTACTGGTACAGCTGAATTAGTAGATACTGATAACTCCTAGATTCTGTAGCTTTAGCCCTAGCACCTAACACTATTGCATCTGCATTATCACAGACAATATTAACTTTTCACTTCTGCAGTATTCTTTTAATCCTGGTAATAAAATAAATTTAAAAAAAAAAGTAGATGCAAGCTCATGCAAACTTTAAATCTATTTTCTCAAAGCTAGTTATCTTTTATTATTATTATTATGATGTTTATTCCTAAGAATCTGCAAGACTTCTCAAATGCTAATTTCAGGTTTGGCAAAAACCACTGATGGTTGTTAAGAATCAGACAGGTTTTTGTTATTAATAGTCCTACCAAAAACCAGAATGTCATCAAAATATCCCATAGCACAAGAAGCTGATAAAGGGTAGAATATGCAATTAATTCAGGTCATTAAAGTTGGTGGAACATTAGCCAAGTCAAAGGGCAAAAGTATCAATTAAAATAATCTGAAAAGCTCAGGCAGTATTTTGTCCAATAAAATAAGAGGTGCAAAGGCTATAGGATATTTGATCCTCAAATTTATGCCTGGAGTCTTTCAGGATCTAACAGGAATGATCATATAAAAAATATGTATGTCCAGTTTCTATAGAACAGCTATGCTCATTTGATCTTGTTTTCCACATATAGAGCAAGGAGCAGTAGCTGAAGTTCCCATTCTTTCTAAATAACTGAAAGTTTCACTTGCTAAGAATTAGCTGAACTGAGCACAATGCCAGTTGTCCTAAAGATTAAATCTCCAGATGCAATACTAATTCTATCCCAAAAAGCACCTTACAGAATCTTTACAAATAAGGGAATCACAGGTCTATAATGTTGTAACAGTTATAAATCAAGACATCAGTATAAGCATCATATGAGGCATCAACAAAAGCATGAGTAAGGGTGAATATATTGGAAGTACTAGGTAAGCTGCAAATCAAGTCCAAAGCACAAGAGCTATTGTTTGGCACAACAGACTGGGAACAGCAAGGAGATTTTGTAGATGTGAATCAGGTCTGGTTATATTTGTTCTTTTAGCCTGTTTAGGAGTGCCAGAGCTGGGTCCATTTTGAGTAGATTTAATTTCTAGGAAACCCCCTGGCAATGTCATTTTGACTTCACTGTGATGTCTGCACAGCTCCTGTCTGTTAGGCCATTAAATGGAAAGAAATTCAATAATCCATTCTCAAACTAGCAAGAACACAATTAAGTGCTTAACCTCAGGATGTAAAAGGCAACGCTCCTACCTAGTAGCATGTGCTCAGTCATGAAATGCAAGTCTGGAAACAACACCAGAAGATATTTATAGAGATCTAAATAAGATCATCTCAACAGGTCTATTCCACCACAGAATTTTTTCAAAGCTGTTGTGGTTTTGTGTGGCTGGGTTCTGGTGGAGGAGGGGTGCTGCAGGGGTGGCTTCTGCAAGAAGCAGTTAGTAGCATCCCCCAGGCACAACAGAGTAAATACCAGCTCAACTCAAGGCTGGACACACCGCTGACCAAGGCTGAGCCCATCAGTGACAGTCATAGCATGAGACCCCACGCTGGAGCAGGGGAATGGTATGAGGAATGTGCCTCCCTCCCTTGCCCCGGCTAAGAAGGAAAACAACTCATGAGGAACTGACAGAACACTCTCATTCCACCCACTCCCACACCCCCCTGTGCCACCCTGGCAGCTGGAAAAAGGGAGCAATATCATGAATAAAGTTAAGTCTGCGAGAAGGAGGGGTGTGGGGATGGGTTTTAAGATCTGGCTGTACTTCTCTGATTGTGGTGTGTATAGTGTAGTGTAGTAAACTAGATGCTTTTATTCTTTCCTCCCTCTTTTTAGTCTGTGCTGAGTCTGTTTTGCCCATGACACTAGCTGCTGAATGATCTCACTCTGTCTTTATCTCAAATCCTAAACTCTCAATATATATTTTCTTCCCTGTCCAGCAAAAAGGGTAGTGATAGAGTGACTTTGGCAGGCAACTGGCCTCCAGCCATGGTCAAACCACCACAAAAGAAATGCAACTTTGTCTGTTCAAAATGCTCTTTGGGTATTCCTTGTACAGCACAGACACCACACATGATGATCAGGAGTGCTGCAGCTGAGGAACTGGTAAGAACATTGCCATTTTATATATATATGAAAACTAGATCTGTAAGATCTGAACATACTACCTGAAAAGTACTACTCACAGACAAAACATGGACAAGATAGTTCTTTGGCCCTCAAATGTCTCTTCATGATTTGATAATTACCACAATCCATTTTGACAAAAAGCAGCAGAGCTCAATGGAATTAAGCTCTGTACAATCAGAGGCAAGTGAAAAACCTTAAGGAATTATATAGAGTTCTTGGCACCAACTGAAGTAAATTTTACAGTTCTTCCAAACATTTCCTGAGCAGCATTCCTGACAGTTGAAGGACACAACAGGAAAAAAAATGTAGAAATGATGGAGTCAGCAACAAGTTTAGGTGATGCAGCAGGACAAGACTTGCTACCAGTGCTCAGAAAACCTTCCACAGACTGTCAGCAAGAAAGAGCTAAACTATAGCAAAGCATTCTTTAGGGAAGCATAAAAGAAGCATTCAAATCCTTCAACAAACACATACACACATTGCTCCCCATGACTTTATGACACAGGCTGGTGACAGGACTTTGTCAATGAGTAGTGCCCTGGAACAGCATTCTCTTCTGAGCTGGTGTTCATACAAAGTGATTTCTTTCCAGTGCCCACAAAGGAATGGCTAGGAAGGGTCTGCCTAACCTTACAGAAGTATTTAATGTCATATTGAAGATCACTTAATACCTTAAGATGTGTAAAGCTGTTATGTTTTAAATAGTTACTTTATATCCTAGGTTAAAAAATTATGAAATTTAGCTAATCTTTGGGGATTTCCTAAATACAGAAGTTTCACATTAAATTTTTCCTATTCTAATTTGGATCCCTCTGTGACACACTAGGTAGAGGTTATGGTCACGTTCTAAGCTTTTATCTGAAAGAGAGATAATGACAAGTAGATTTGCACATATTTAATCACTGGTTACAAGGATTTTTTTTTTTTACAGAGAATATTTGCCTGCTTTGGGTATTAGAGTAACAAAAGATCCACACACCACTTTCCTCCAGATTGTAGTATGGAAATGATAAGGAGCGTTCACTACGTGCCTCTGTGATAACAAATTCAATTTTAGCATGGAAAAGCAAAGCATTTAAAGGTGAAGTGAGGAAATCACTGCCATAACCAGAATTAAGACTAAGAAGAAATTTTTCACTCCTAAACCTCTGGAGCATGCGCTTTTGTGGTAAGTGGTGTGACTCTACAGCTGCATAGCTCATTGGTAATGTAACAATCTTCATTTACATGCAGCATTATTGGCAGGAAGAGGCAGAGACAATGCATCTGCAGCTCATTTCACTGGACTCCATAAATAGGCAAATAAAAATACAGTAATTTTATCTGCATTGGGAATACAATTCTTAGACAATCAGTATTCATATATTTTGTAAGCCTGACAGTGTATTTTTAAGCAATTTCAACTAATGCTAACTTTATTGCATAAGCTCTTCTTTCAGTAATTTGCTAAAACTTACAATTAGGAAGCTAAGCAAAACAACCCAAAAAAACCTTTCAGGCAAGTATGAATCAAGCCACTTTTCTACTCTCAAGAAATCCTAATTCATATTAGAATAGCTGCACAAAAGTATCACATGCAATGGCATTCACTGCCAGATAATCTGTAAGTCTAGAAATACACAGGTGACATTACCTGCTTTGAGTTACAGTTTAACTCTTACTCCCTGAGTCCTTTCCCCAACAACCCTTTCTCAGGACTAAAAAATCCTGGTAACTCAGGTGGGTTGAGTTTTATTTTCTACTGAACAGGTAAAAGCAATTGCACTGTGAAACTAGTGCTTTTTGTGTGAGTTTTCAGAGTTCTAACATTCTTCATATTCAAAGTCTTCCTTCTACTGTGTAGGAAATCCAAAGATAAAAATACATTTTAGCAGAAGTACCTCATAAAAACAGGCATTTTAGTCAAGAGGCAGCAATGTATGGAAATTTCAGTTTTAATGGCCATAACTTTGGGTAGCATACACTGCCTTATTTCCATTGGCTGCATTACAGTGTTATCAATTTACACCTGCAAAGAATGTAACATAGTATTTTAATTACTAACAATGGAAGGATGCAAGGAAATGAGACTGACCTAAGAACTAGTGCTTCACTAAGAGTGAAAGATATCTGAAGGAAAGGTACAAATGCTTTATTTTACTCTTGCATGTTCTACCTTTAAGACACTTCTGCCATTAAACATCCTGGCCCTCTATGCTATTCAAAGTGAGTAGTGATTTATTCTGGAAAAAACCATGAACTCTGATTTAAAGTTGTTGTCATCACTCAGCACCACAAGAAATGGCGCCAAACATCTGCCTTACGAGTAATTGTGCAACCCCTGCTTTCTGCATAATTGGAATGATTGTTGCAGATCTAAAGAAGAATTAACATAAACCTCCAGTATGAAAATGCTGGTGGTATCCAGCAGTATCTCTCCCCATCTCACTGTATGTGTATTGTTGCCTTTGAACAGATGACTTACCATTATCTGACAAAAGAAGACCTTCAATAAACTAGACCTAGCAAGGATTAAGTATGCATCAATCCTTTCTACCATTTAAAATGGACCTCAGGAAAGCAAAACAAAAACAAGCAAACAGAAGAAAAGTGCAGCATTAAATAAAGTAGGCTTTTCCCATCTTTCAAACTTACTCGTTTGACTTGCCACAGCTCAGGAGTCCCCCATCTCTAGACATGTGTGACACTCACCTCTAAGTAAATCCTGTCTCACGAGGCCAAGACGAAACACATTGTCTGACTGCCAAGAGCTGAACCATTTACCTTTTACCTTTACCATTTAGCCTTAAAATCCCACATTACAGTCCTTTCATAACATGTTTCACTTCTACCTGAACAAATCAAAAATCTCTATAAGAAGATGCAGGCTTTATTTCTCCTGTTAACATGTGATATGTTGAATCTTTAGAAAAATAAAACATGGAACAATATAGCCACTGATCAGTTCCTCTCACTGAAAAAGAGACTCACATGACTCTCCTAAAATATTATTTCATGTACCCTAATTTTTGTTGGCCTCATTTACTAAAATAGAACTTTAACTTGGGAAGGATCTTTCCAACCAGCTGTCCATGCTGAGTCCAACACAACAGAGCCATGGCATTTGGAGGTACCACATATTACTACACCAATTTTTTTATTAAGTTACTACCTATTGCATTTACTGTGCAGAAGATCATAAAAGCTATCACACATATTACTTTAAAATTAGCACGTGCAACTCAAAAAGTAATTTATCAGGCTTTTAGGTACTGTGACTACTATATCTTCCAGTCACTTTGATACCTACACTTTGCAGGTATCGTTTAAATTGTCTATTTTCTTACTGTGATTTGGCAGAACTTACAGGTTCACCTGAATACAGCAAGTATATCCATCACTTTCAGATCACTTGTAAAACACAGTGTTTTGGTTGCAAATGCAAATCTTCCTAAACTAGAGCAGCAATCACCCTTTCTTACTCTCTAAAACACAGATTGAAGCATCACCCCACTTAATTAGGTTATCTTTCTAGATATCACAGGTAGAGCCACTGCTGAGGCAAGTCCTTAGCACCAAGAGACAGAAACGCTCAGCCTTAAAGTAAGGACCTAGCTCATGATATTAAGCAAATACTTTGCTCAGTGATACAATGCATTTTAAAATTCAGACTGCACACCTGAAACTGACTTTTGACACACAATAACTGCAAGACTTCCTATAGTTTCTGTGTTACCCTCAAACACTAAAAAAGTCAGACAAATGGAGAGTGAATACTATGGTTATGAATAGAAATCTGAAAGAAAAAGGCATATAATCAGTAGCCTTAACAGGGACAACCATACCCTTTGGGAATCAAAACCTGAGCTCCTATA
>VZTU01029636.1:0-24241 GCA_013400835.1 Zapornia atra
AGGTTTTTTATTCTACGTGCTTTCTAAACATCACAGCTAATCGTTCTGGTTCTCAGAGATCTTGAGGACATAAAGAACGTTCTGTACAGTTATGTCTGAGCCCACATTTTATCCACATGCGAGTTTAAGAAGATTTGTTTCTCAGTTAATGTCTGAACATGCGTAGAGTATAAATGTACATTGATATTAATAGTTAAAAGGAAAATGATGGATGGAACTGGACTAATCATGTGTATTATTTTTAAAAATAACATCTGAGATAGCTCTTCCTAACATTTCAGCTACACAACCTTTATGTAAGATCTCCTATTTCCTGCCACACTGACCATATTGGAATAGGACGGCAATGATTAGAGGAGGCTTGTGAACTACGTGCCGAAATTAAAAACAAAGGATGTAAACAGGATGCGTAATTAAGACACCACTGAGCCAGACATCATGACTGCTGCATGACATAACACGTATAGGAACATAACATCAGCTGAAGCGAGCTTCCCCTCACCCCTCCCTCTCCTTTTGTAGCAAGACAGGAAAACTATTCTAACAGCATGTATAACGTTCTCCAGATAAGCTCTTATAAGCTCATAGTTTAGACTCCCTACCAGATCCAAAAGAAGCCCATTAAAAATGTAATGCTAAAGTAAAGCTACAATAATGAAAATGCATCTACGTACATGTTCTCTCAGGAAAAAAAAATTTAAAAAAAATTCTGTTTTTGCTTGGAATTGCCTTGGTTCTCCTAAGGCTGTCTAGCGCACACAGCAATACACAGCACACTCGTATTGACTCATGTGTACGTACAAACTATACTGTAGTACTGTAAATGCTCCCTTTACCAAAATCAATTCAAAGATACAAAACAATCTATTGAAGAGTTTTGCAGCTGGCTTTTGAACCACTTATAAAAGACAACACACAGAAAAAATTAACCCCTGTGGCTCTATTAGGAGCAGTATAATAAATGTGCATTTAAAAGATCTATAAACACATATTTATCTGCAAAATGTTCTTGCATAAAACTGTTATTGAAAAGGCTTTCATTTTATCTTTGTGTTATTGTAATTTTATTGAATTGCTTATTCATTCTTTGATATTGTGTTTTAATGGTATTATAAATCTGTTTTATGTCTGATAGGAGCCTCATTGTAAACTGATATAACAGATAATATGGCAATTCACCATAAAAATTCTAAACCAAAAATGCAGATCAGAACGCAAAGAAGCACTTTAATTCATTCTGGGTTTCTTTTCATTTTATTTTTTAATTATTTTTCATGTTCTGGTTGCCATCTGTTGATAAAAGATGGTTGTACAAAACTCACAGTACTACACAATGGGAACTTTTTTTGTAGAATTCTATTCATAAAAAAAGGGGGGGGCAGTATAAAAGCATTGCACCCCTCTGGACTGAGGATCATTAGCTAGTTCATTGTACAGACTGATAGAAATTTGCCACTTTTGGAACTAAATATCTCTTCTTTCTTTTTTTTTTTTTTTCCCCCAGAAGGTACTTATTTTGGGTAATTTTTTGTATCATGAATAACAGAACAAAAAAAATCCATTTTCTGCAATGTCTTCTATTATTCTTGCTCTTTTATTTAAAACAATGTAAAACAATCATGATAAAAGATGTATCAACATATAGAGCAATTATGCCATAAACCACCTTCTGCCCAGAAACTTAGCTGAAAGTTCAATCAAGTATGTGAGCCTGCCAAATCAAGAAAATAAATAAAAAAAAGAATCTATTAACAGGAGCCCATTGTGAAAGAAAGCATATAACCTGATGAGTGCTGGGCTGATACATACATACACATAAGCACAACTCAAACCTCTTAGACCTTACTAACAGAGTATTTGCACCTTCCCAGGCAAAGCTACACCTCCATGTTGCCCACTGTGGGGTTGAACACATATGGATGTGTCCAGGCATATTTTTTGCACTTCATATTTTATCCATATTGATCATTTGATCTAAAAATAGATGCATTTTCTTCATGAAGTAATGCTTTCCTTAAGGCAGTAAATATGTAGTAACATGTCTGCAGAAATAGTATGTTACTAACATGAAAAACAACAAGAAAAGTACCTCTTGTAAAACATACTGAAGAACAATGCTTGGCAACAGGCTGAGGAGTACTTGGTCTTCATACGATTTCTAAAAGTAACCAGTCATGCTGTCATTAAAGAAACACCACTGAGAAAGCAACAGAAATGTGCCCACAAATATTAAAGAAATTCATTTTTCAATCGTCTAAATAATCTTCTGAAGAAAAAACTGTTTTCAGGGGGAAAAAATAACCACTGAATAAGGATCCCAAATATTTATGCTCCACTGTAGCAATAGAGCAAACTTAAAAGCAAGCAAAAAAGGTGAAGTAGAAAACTCAACAATTTTGGATTACCAGTGTGACGGCACATATTAAACTTTGCGATGTATGAATTCATCTGCAGGGCCAAAGGGTCACTAACTTAGCACACACACAGTGCCATGAGAAATAAAGGCAGTCTAATCTCTGAATTTCAAATTTCCTTCCTTATCTTGGTATGAATCATGATCTGCCTTGATAGAGAACTGGTATCGGCCTTTCACAAAGTACCTTGATAAACGAGAGGAGATGAAGAGGGAGAGATTTTATGTGCGTGTTGCACAATAGAAAACCGCACATATGAATGAGCCACAGCTATATGTATAAAATACATAACATAATACATAATACACACAACGACCTTGTTTGGAAAACAGTATGAAATTTTAGAAAGGAGACTCCAGTGTTTCCACAACAATCAGAAATCTGTTGCAGTCCAGACATGCGTCTCTGTCTTCCTACAGCCTGCCTTTTGCAAAACTGTATTTAAGGACTTTTTAAAAAACATGGTCCAGGATATTATTGCTTTACATTTAAATAGTAAAAGCCATTGGGTGTTATTTTGATTTGAATACAAGTAGAAGGAGTTTTGAGACAGCAGAGTATTTATATCACCTCTCCCAGAAAACCCTGCCTGGAGCCAGCAGAGCATTCATGTAAATACTTGTTTACAGATTTTTAACACATATACGCACACATAACAAAAGTTCTTCAGGCAAGCCATGCCTTTCATCTCCCTGCTCACAGAGCCGAGGGGAGAGCCACAGGCCCAACAAGGGGACACGCAGGCCCAACAAGGGGACACGCAGGCCCAACAAGGGGACACGCAGGCCCAAAGCAGCCAGGGCTGCAGCTGTGGGAGGTGAGACCAGACCCCTGCCCAGGGCAGCAAACTTCCAACCAGTGTGCCCAGCTCCAACAGATCTCCCCATGACCCTAATGACTGCAGAGCAGCGTACAGGATTTCACATATGGAAGTATTCCCTCCCACGTGCCATGTCCATAGGGGCACTGGCCCCAATCCATCCTAAAGATCAAAATGGTGAATTTACAAGTGGGGACCTAGTATGAGAACAGCTATTCTGGTAGCATTTACAAGCCTGGCCAGGTAGCTGTTACACTTGCGCAACCTCCAATGAAGCCTGTGCAAATCTGGAGCACGGGAGGACTCCAGGATGAGATACAAAACCATACACCGTTGATCTGAGTAACTCCAGGAGCCCTTCGCAGCTATTAAAGTCCATCACATACAATACTAACAAGAGCAAATAGCCAGGCAACCTACATGACTATATCTTGATACATCACACAATAGCTTCATTTAGCTTAATGTAATACATTACAAAGGCAGCACAGAAGTTAACATTAGTCAACAACATAATGGACAGATAAGTGTCTCGCCATGGGTTAAGAACATCCCCAGGTTCCATTATAAGCTCTATTTTTAGCCCGTCCTTTGCTCCCTCTCCTCAAATTGTATGAACAGCAAAACCGGTCTCCTTGAAAATACTAAGATTGAGTCAAAGGAAAAAGAAATGTTTCTGAGAAGTCATGGGAAAAAAACCCCAGACAACTTATTTTAAATTAGACAGTCTGGATTCTGCAATGAAATTGTACGGACACCAGGGGAATGCGCAATTCTCCATTTGATACCCAGCTCTAATTCACCTTAAGGTTCATCCCTGGAGAAGCTGTTTTTCCTTATTTGATAGTGAGAAAGTCTGCTTTTTGGATGCTGAAGGTCCTGCTTTCTAAACTGAGCTTTCAGCATTCTTTCCAAGAGCTCTGGCCATCACTTGGAGCCACAGGCATAAGGCAAAACAACCAGTAACTGCTTTTTCCCTGCTACCAAATCCTCAAGGTACTCTCAGGTTCACTGAAAATTAACTTATATACAGACCTATTTAGTAAACATTTCCTAGCTGAAGCCACCACTGTACTTCACCAATTACTTTACCCCAAAGGTTCCTGGAGATACCAAGGTAATTATTTGGTAATTCTTACAATGGACAAAGGCCAAAAAATTTTCAATATATAGGTCTATTTTAAAAAGCATACACATAAAAAATGTTTAGTTCCTTTTTATTATCAAAGGGTTGAACATTTGTTGAGCTCTTTTAATTTATTTTTTTTTATACACTACTGGGAAAGGAAAAGTGAAGAACATTTTCCAAGGGCATTACAATTAACAAACAGAGCTTTTAAAACTATGAAAATAACTGAAAAGTTTTAAATGCAGAAGAGATGGGAGTTTAGCTGTGACACTTTTTATGTGTCCTCCACAGAATGCTTGAAGAGCTGTGCAAAGTTATCCATGAATAGTGCAAATCTTGAATAAAAAAAAATTAATAGTTTTACATACAGTACTATAGTCAGGAATCTAAGAAAATCCTACCAGAGATATGAGCTTGAGACAGCAGGAAAAAATTTATAATGAGAGCCAGGGTTCTCAAGTTTATTCCAGGCTCTGATTTGCTGTATGACTTCAGTCAACCCATCTCATCCCTTTCACCCTCTTTCTCTGTAATTATTGCAGTAACCAGTAAGCTCCATTATACACCTTTGGGTCAAGTTCCTTGTAGGTTTAAAAGCAGCTCCACAGATTTTAATGGAATTGCATACTAATGTAGAATTTGGCTTTCACATTGGGATGTTATAATTAATTAATGCTTAAGAAATTCTTTGCAATCATCTGTAGTAATAAGCTACACAAGTGCGGGTATTGTTGACATATTGAAAGTACCTAGGAAAAAACCTAATCAATATACAGCGTGCATAATCTGCAGTTGCTGTCGGTGGCCTCCTTGTGCCACAATGAGCACGTGACAGAGGAGACAAGAAGCGTGAACATCCTCACATGCTCACTGTTGGAATTGCTGGTCCCTACCAACTCAACACTTATACGTTTTCAGGTTTTTTTGAGATGCTAACACCACCCATAAATCCATCATCAAATGGATTTCAGTTCTCAACAGCAACACTGATTCCAACCCATTTCCTTCCACTTGCCTTCTGAAGAACACAGGAAAACATCCCATGCTGTGGGTCATGTTCAGCTTTGTCTACCACAAGTAGACTGTGTGGAGAGAGCAAGAACATCTACACAGATTCCCCTTCTGCTGCCTGCAGGACGCTCCTTTCCTGAGCCAGCACCGGTGCTACCTCCTTCAGCCACCCAGAGAAACTCCAAGCAGGGCCTTGACAGCAATGATTAGTGAATTTGTACCGCCACGCTTACACAAGCCAAGCTTTTCTGTTTAAAATAAAATTACCTTCCACTCTTTGTTCAAACAATGTGCACAGCAAGAACTGAAACATGACGGTTTATAAAAATCAAGGTCCATTTTATAAACTGCACGAACATAACCATTCATCTAAAAGTAGTAAACCTCACCTTTATTTGTATAATTTTAAAGGCTGCCTTTTTCCTTTGAAGTTGAGATTTTCAAAGGCACCTAGAAGTTAAGTACCCAATTCTTAGCGAAATTAAAAAGAGATTTGAGTACCAAAAATCCTTTATAATTGTCTAAAAAATTATATTGATCAACTTGGGCTTTTCAAATTGTCTTCTTCTACCAGCACTCAGCCAAGAGTTTTACAGCTGGGTAATGAACTCCTGAATGCGGCATGAAAACCCTGCAGGAAGTTTTGCTGAGGCAACGGGCACTGTCAAAATATTCAACCTCACCTTACACCATGATGTTATGTAAACTGGTTTTATTTTTTGTAAGAAAGATAAAAAGGACGTTATCTTGAAAAAATTAAACAACGTTGGCTAAATTAATCTGCGAGCTCTTTGAGGCAAGTTCTACATCCTTATATGCATTTCAACTGTATTTATTTCAAGGGGACCCTGGTTCTGAGCAGGGACCCTGGTTCTGAGCTGGGGCCTCTGGTTACAATTACAAACAACATAAAGAATAACAGTGAGTTCAAACTCAGAGTTGTCATAACACCCCCACACTCTATCACTTTATGTCTCCATCAAAGGCAACACAAGAAATAATGCAGAAACGGTAACTACTGTGAGATCCTATGTATAGTCCGCTCCTGTACAACATTACCCATACAGCATCAACTACCTAACTTTTAGACACTGCAGTAGAGAGTAAGGGAAAAGGGATGAAGTTTAATTATACATGGGTCATATTTGCATTTGGTGAAATGTGCATCATGCTATTCATTTAGGAGATCATGAAGAAAGTTAACCTCTGGAGGTGTGCAAAGAACGATCCCTGATGAATGAGCTATTCCAACATTTTAGCGTGAGAGAAAGCAAAGAAACCCTAATTTTATGAGAGTATTTTTCTCACAGGGATGGTTAAAACAAATGCAATGAGATGTCCCTAAGCATTACAGAGGTATTATAAATTACCTGATTGGGGTGTTATTTTTCTAAATAAGAATTAAAGAAATCACAGTTCTTGAACATTATTTGGTGAAACCCAAAAAAATATTATTTCCAGTTACCTACTGTGCTACATGCTGTACAGAGAAACACCTCTTACATCATTTGCCTTGCAGTAGCTGTACGTGAGTATTGCAGCAGTGACCTCTCATTTTATAAGCATCCCTCTATACCTGTAAAAACAACGAGTTCAGACAGAGCACTGCGGCACAAATTAAATATCCACATTTAAGCTGCGAGACACAATCATTGAATAAAGAAAGTAAAACCTGTGGTATATGGAAGAATCCTAAATAGCTTTGTCTCTAAGAAATTTGGTAGGGATATCTTACACATTAAGATCCACTGTTGGAAACAGAATTAGAAAAAAACCTTCAAAGCCGAAGCACATTTGAAATGTAATTTTGTGTTACACTAGTATCCCCATTTTGAAAGTAGTTCATAAAACACTTCATGGCACAAACGAAGCCAAAATAGTGTTAGTGTATCCTTCTAGAAAGATTAACCCGCAACATATCCCAGTGTCTGAAATCAAACATCTGCATTATTTGATCTAATGCTATTAATAAACATGAAAGCTCTGGCACCTGTGAGAGAGTGAAAAATGGAACACAGAAGTATCTTTTAATTAAATATATTACTGGTAAATAGCACTTCAGCAAGGGAATTTTATTTTATTTTTTTAATTTGGCTGCAGACTAAATATATACTCAAGTAACTTTTAATTATTTCAATATATATTCAGATAACTTTTCTGGTTTATTTGTTTACAAACTTCCTTGCTCCCTGAGGTCTCAGCAGTGGTGCTGAAGCAGCAGGTAGACAGCTACGCTACAGGGAGGAGAGGGAAGAGGAGCAGTGAGACACCACCTCAGCGGCATGACCCAGTGAATCCTGTGCGGAACACATTCTGGAAACACAGGGCACAGCTGAAGATCACTGGATTTGCAAAACTACATCGGCTCAAGAAAGGCATCAGCCGTCAAGCAGCCTTTTTCTTGGGGATGACCTTACATGACATGTGTCAGGATGCCAGGTGCAAATCCATGGGACACAAGGCTGGCAAGACCAACACTACACATCCTCTTCAATCCTTCACTCTCACCCAGACAGGAGGGCAGTGGACCAGGACCACAGCAGCAGCAGGACAGACAGCAACAAGGTTCTGACAACAGGCACTTCCAGCTTCTCTTGGGTGCTGCATTACCTCCCCACAGACCCTCTGCCCCACAAGGATCCAGATAGCCCCCAGCTCCCGCACCAGGAGACTGCAACCAGAAACTTGGTGCCCAGGAACAACTTTTCCCATATCTATGTACTCTTCCCACAGGAGGGAGAATAGAAATCCCTAATTCAAGATACAAAGAAAATATGTATCAAACAGCCAGCAAGTATATTCTGTTAATGAAACCTGCGTTTCAGAGATGGAGGATATGGTGTGAGCTCCTTTTATAATGTAAGACTCTGCTTGACCATTTAACTGATTTACAGATCCACCTAGTGAAAAAGTATGAGTTCATTTAGTGAAACGTATGTATTAGATTAACAATCAAGAAAAGCCTAAAATTAAAATGAAGAACGAGGAGAACATTAACAATAAGAATTTTCAAGAGCGGAAAATCCTGTGTAAAGCAGTTGCATACTGGAAACACAGGAAACCAGGGGTTTAATTTCTTGGGATTGTGTGTGCTCAGATCCCAGACAGTCTAAGCCATATTTTTCAACAACAAAGCTGATACATTTTCCGTCTGATCATTATGGATTTTGACAACGTCATTTTGGAACCTTGGTTACTAAGATATCAATAATTAAATGCTTTCACACTTCGCTCTTGTGGATACTGGCAACTTATCTTTGTCCTCTGAAGAAGCTAATGGTATAATGGGCAAAACATCAAGAATAATTAAGGAAAATGCTGGTATAAACTCCAACAGAAAAAAAAAATACAACTTTGTGCACTGCTCCTGCCTGATACCTCACATCTTGCACTTAGTTTCAAAATTAGGGAAAGTTATTTCTTTCTGGTACCTCTTAACCGTGCTTTGTCTTGTGTGTAGAGAAAGAAGTACATGCTGTAATTAATGATTTAATAGCCTCTATGCATACGCTCATTTTCTAGTTAAAAGAATAACTGGCTGAAACAGCAGCAACCCATTACAAGAAGCTTCCTTCTTTTGTCTTTTCCTGTAGAAATGCTCCCTGTAACATGGTACTGCTGAAAGTCACAGGCCTTGATTTGCAGAAAAGATACCACAACCCAGTGACATCTCAGAGTGGAGGGTTGGGAGAGGAAGAATTAATTTTAAAGAGCACAAAGTCTGTTTTATACCTGTAAGTATGCAATCTTCCCTAACTGGCAAACTCATACAGGGAAATTCGAGGAGGTGGGAAGTCCCTTCCTAGGGATACTGAATACACAAGGAGGTAGCAAGGATTCAAAACGCATATAAAAAGACAACTTCATTACAAAACTACTAATATCTTGATGCTGTCACTGTGAGAAACCAAGGCAGAACAGATTCATTTGGCTGAACAGTGGATGCAGCTTTATACAAATGATTAATACTTGGCAAACCCCCTCCACTTGGCTTGTCACCAGAAAACTCGCTATACTTCCTTCCCAGCCCTCCATTGTATTTTATATAATGACAGACGAGGCTCCAAGATGAGATGAAGCTCCTGTGTCCAGATCAAATGCAGGGAAACTTCACAACAAGAAATCTGAACAGCCAGATTAGCCATGGTAGCGAAGGACAACTTAAAACTGCAGCAGACGTCTAACCCTGCACCTAAACTAAACAAACATCTCCATCCCATTATCATTCTGGTACGAGGATTAAGATACAGTGTAGGAATTGTCAAAAAGCACTTTTTTTAAAATCAAAAAGCCCCAGAGAACAGATTAACAGTACATATAGCACTGCTTTAATGTCATCCCGGAAAAGTCCCAAGTGTAACTACATAATTAAGCAAGCAATAAGGCACAACTCTCCCAGAATATTCCTGGAGAGGGTAAGTCTTAAGGTACAGAATTACAGGGCTCTGAAATTGCATTACACCCTCCCAGAAACAAAAGAAAGGGACACAGGAAAACAAGTTGACCGAGTACAAGACGGGTAGTAGGGCTGCTTTTCGTCTGACCTGCTCTTGTTGAATACCTGGAGCTGGTGCAAGGGCGCCCTGGCCCTGAGAGGCACGTAACTGTGCTCACTACCAGGTGTCCCCAAGAACTGGAGAAACATCCATAACTCTTACCCTATACACACAGAATGCAGCAAACTAAACGCTACCTGACCTATGGAGAGCTGTTCCCTTCCAGATCAGCACTTGCACATTGCTGCATATCCTTCTTTTTTAAATGCCTAATCCTGTAATTATTTACACAGAAATACTTCTCTCTTCCCATACATAACAATTCAGTGTTCGAGTTGGTGACAAAGTTCTTTCTTACAAAAACCATATTAGCTCCACAAATGTTTATCTTTAATCTACAAATAACTACATTTGGAGAAAATGAAAAGCTGCCTTTTCATCATTAAATTATGCAAGACTTGCAATCTTCATGAGTAAATTTGTTGCAATGAAAATGGACATCTTGGTATGAATTACAAAGGACTGGAAAATCTGAAGTAGAAATAAGTCACAAAAAAACTACGGGAAGAAATATTACAGGAACCAGTATGTCAACCCTAATTGTGTAATTACTTTTTGGCTTGGTCATATAAGCTAGAAGCAAGAAACAAGAGACAATGGTAATTTCTTACTGCTGAAATGAAGGTGTCAAACTGTCTTGTATGCTCTGTGTGCTCTAAGCTAAAGTTTACATTTATATCATGTTACTTCAATTACAATCTTAAAAGAGACTTGACTACTTCAGCCGCATTAGGCCAGTATTCATAAATGTTAAATACACACACTACCGGTTGTCTGTGCAAATACATTTTCATGCATGTGCTTGTTAATGAAATTCTACTGCATACAGCAGTTGTTTGAAAACTTTCTTCTTTTTAAAAAACAAAAATGTACATTTTGAAGTATTTTGCAATTGTTTTGTTGTTTGGTTTTGGTTTTTTTCCTAAGGAATTTCAAAGATTGACAAACATCAGTCAGTTAAGAAATGAAATACAGTACAACACAATTAACACTTCTGGGCCCAATTCTAGCAGCCTGCCTCACAGTACTCTAATCCCCTCGATAACCTTATTTACAAGATAACAGTATTTACGCTATAAACGTGTGGAATTTTGCCTGTACTGTGACTCATTTGAGTCAGAGCGGAGGGAAAGGTGGAAGCGAACGGCAGCTCCATGCTCCCTCCACTGCTGACCTCCAGCCTGCACTGCCTTTCCCCCCTCCTGCACACAGTGCGGAGACGTGACCCGCGCCCTTCCCAAACCATCCAGCAGTCATCAGCTGTCGTTTTCAAAAGCAGCCCAGAGCAATCTTTATGCTACTGCGCATTATTGTCACTTTATTTTATAACTTATTTGTTTTCATTTCTTCAATTTGCCTCTTGTGGGATAGACTCATGGTACGGCACTGACAGATGTGTGTGTGAGAAGAGCAAACTTTATTCTTTGGTACAGAGGCAGAATTCAATGAAACAAAGACTGCTTTACGGTAAATAATCAGAGTAGAGAGTGGAAGGGAAACAAAAACACAAACTAAGTATATGCAGAGCAGGCGCTTGTGTGCATATTCAGAACCACATGTGGCTGTTAGCATCATCTCAGCCGGGTATGACAAAAATTCTGCTCTAAGCTACATCAGCACAGATTTTGCAGATACCACACAGATAACTACAACTCCTTTTAGGAATGTTTTTAAACACTGTAATGGGATTATTGTCAAATGTCTATGCACACAACTGTGTTAAGATTTAGGAGAGAAAAAATGCTATAAATAATATATGCTACAAAATTACTTAATGTATCTTTTTACATACAAATGCTAAGCCTGATTAAAATCAGAGCTAATTATGAGTCTAAAAAAGTTCTGATACTTTTTTTGGACTGTTTCTTGACTGACCTAGGCCTACAGTGGCATAACTGGGGGGCATTTATGGGAAGAAGGAAAGAACTTGCCACGATGCAGCAGTTGCTGAAATGCCAAGTATCTGAAGCTCTTTACGAGATGGAATATTAAGATCACTCCCAGGATAATGGCTAATTAGGGGGGCTCACTTTTTGAGTAAATTACACAGGTACCTAATAAAAATTCTGTTACAAAACACTGCACACAGGTATATAGACAAACTATCTCTCTCTCTGTGTGAGCACATCATTCTATCACTACATATAAATTATGCTTGTTATATGCTTACAAAAAGTTTAGAGGAATATTTTTCTATGTAGTCCATGAAGTGTAATTTTCAGAGAAGATCCTGTTCAGCGATCTTCAGCAATCATGTAAGTAGCTTCAATGTTGTCAGTAAGCTAGCTAAAAAATAAGTGTTATACTATCTGTCTGGAAAAAAACCCACCCAATAAACATTTAATTAAATATACCAAGTACTATATTTTTAAAGAATTTCAGAAAAAGTATTTTCCTGAAAATTGTCTAAAACAAAGCATAAAAATATGCCATAAATGAGCAATATTTATAATTAGTAACAATATGGCTTGTGAATTTCTGCATATATCTGAAAATTAAAATCCCATTTATGTATTTATAAAGTACACAGAATCCCTTCCTCTCTTTCTTTTGGAACTACATGGTTAAACATAGCTTTTTGCAAAGAGTAAGGCCAGATTTTAAACTGAGACTCAGATGCAAACACTGACAGGAGCAGAAGCCATATCCATGAGATCCAGGGCCAGTTTTGGCTCATTTTTACCTAGCTTCCTCAATCTCTCACATAGGATATGAGTAATTGTGACAACTGTAACATTAGCTGGTTTGGCTTTCCTTAGACTTTTTCCTCCTTTTCTGTTTCCCAATAAACTTGATGAGGATTTTTGATTGCTTGTTTTCTTTCCTTTTTAATTTAGAAACCTTTGACTATCAAAAGGATTCTTTTTTTCTCTTTGCAGCTGTTTAACCACTACTTTGGTTTTTGAAATATAAAACTTAAAAGAGGGGAGGAAAAAAAATCAGCATAAGAGTCCCTTTCCTTGAACAACTTAAAATACAAATACCTTTTCTTAAATTGCCTTTATCTTCCATGGAAGGAATAATGATAAAGAACATACTGCCAAACCGTAACAAAGGCTAAGCATAAATAGCAAACAAGAAATTTAATTCTAACCCTCACCTTTAAAGGGTATCACCCAGATATCACTGTTTAATTAACAAGCTGTACATGTAAGAATTAAATCTCTGTATTGTCTTGTAATGTCAGGTATATTGCTCCCTTCCCCTCCCCAGAAAAGTTGGGAGGGGACTCACCGAGTCAGGAATTCCTAATTCATGGCATTGTGTTTCTACATCTCTTTCTTAAACCCAGAATTGCTTACAGTACCAAAAGGCTATCAAAATAGGAGAGTCCAAAATTACTTACTACGGAAACTCCAGTACATATATTCTAAGTCTTGGCTCTGCTGGCAAGCTCTAGTTATGAGTTTCACCCACACATCAGCCTGACTGTGATTCAAGCTACCTTTGGCAATATAACGATCAAATGGCAGCTATCTTCTCGTACAACCCCATGGATACAGACAGAGATTCCCTCTTCCTGATAACTTCAATAAAACCTGTTTAATAGTAAAATTTTACCTCTCTAAGTAGTTTTCTTCTATCTCAAGGAAAGAAAAAAAAAAAAACCAACAACAAAACCAACCAAAACATACTGATGTGTCATGATCCCAGGCTCCTCTGGCTGGTAATTTACAGACCCACTAACATCTAGCTATACCATACTAAAAACCTTATGTTCTGCATACATGGTGTGGGTAAGAAAGCCCTGAAGTACATTTTTTTTCAGGAATTAATATGAATGAGAGCAAAAAGTTTAAAAGAACTATGTATTTCATTGAGTACAAATCCTCTCCTACACTTCATAAAACATATACTGGAAAATCATTAGTTTAGTACGCAGATTTATGCCAGATTATGAATATATGTGATTTCAGGAACCTAATCTCTCACTGCAATGTTTGTTTTTCCAAGAAAAAAAATATACATGTATATAAAAGTTAGGGCTTCTTGAACCACGTACTCCTTGTTTTGATGCCTGAATTCAGCTCTGTGTTTTCAAGTTTTGGATTCATTAAAGACACATATAATAAATAAATATATTACCATGTAGGGTATGAAGTTCTATTTGAATTTCAAAACACCAGCATTTCCCAGACACTTTTGACTGAAGGTAGGTTTTATGAAATTATTTTTTAATACACAGGCCCAAGAAAATAGGAGAACCTGAATATCAAAGAATGTGTTTATGAAAATTTGTTAACATAAATAGTTTGAACATAGGTATCTTTTTAAAAGTGTTCCTGCTTTCAGGCAGAGCAAGATAATGCATCATTCTGCATAACAGAAATGTAGGTAACAATCTAAAACTGCATCCTCTTAAGACGATTTTGTAATGGAGCTGCTGATAGACTTGAGATGCCATCAAGGGCATGGTCACAACAAAGCTTTAAGGGAATATTTCTTTAAAATATTATCATGTTACACAGTTGATGAGTTTTGGTTCCCTGTCAAAATAAAGACGGCATCTTTTTTATTTTTCATATCTCATAATAACTTGTCCATCTTTTTTCTGCCTATGTCACCAATACTTCATGTCTGCCTTGACTTTCTTTTTAATGTAACTTACATAAATACAAGGACAAAATAATAATAATAATAATAAAACGGCATAGTATGACTAAAATGCAACTTCAAACTTCAAGACTGCAGCTGTAATAATTTATGTTCTGTCCTTGTTTGCCATAACGAACAGAAGTAAAAAACTGGTGAGGATGTGTTTTGAGAAAAAGTCATATATTTGCATGGAGACCAAAAAAAAAACCCAAAAAAACCCTAGTAGTTTTAGGAGTTCTAGCTTTGGTGTTATCCACCCTGCAGCTGCTAAAAAGTTCAGGTATGATGCTTAATAGTTCGTGTACAAGGCATGCAGGCTATAGCTAGTAAACGGCAGTTTTTACTGATTTTATTGGAATGTCCACTTTAGGTAGCAATAAAGGAAAACCAGCAACCAAAGGGAAAAAGCTGCTGGGAAAATTACAGATTTCCTACAGAACTGTAGCTGAACTTCACTTGCAGAAATGGGAAACAACCTTGACACATATAAAAACTTTCCTCCTCTTATTTTCATCAGAAATACTCAGAAGGCGAAGAGTGTTTTTTCATACACAAGAATGTGCAAACCCCACTGATTCAGTACAAAACTATCTCCAGAAGATAAGGACATCTGTAGTGTACGAATGCTGCAGTCTAAACACTGGGCGACAGGCCCTGCTCCCTCTGCTTTCGGGAAAGGTGGACAATGTGTGCCTCCTGACAATATTATCATGAGAAACTTTATTATTACATTTGGTATTTCACGAGATGTCTGGCAGCCGATTGCTGAGACACTGCATAGCATATAGCTCTCCCACACGTTTCATGGATATTTACTGAATTCCAGTATAACCTAACCTGTTAATGCTTCTGGAATGTATAAACACTGTTAACTGCTAAATTCCCTGCATCAACATTTCAGAAATAACCATTAAATAAGTTGGTTGCTAACTGTTGAGGAAGATTTTGATTTATTGAATAAAGTATCATCATGGGATGAAAATCAAGATCACATTTTTAGGGAGACATGACATATTACCCATAACGAGATGTAATTTTGTACTAAAAGAGTAAGGATAAAGAGTGTCTTCTTAGAAGAGAATCAATGGCCAAATTTACACAATGCCGTTACCTATCAATATAGACACTTGAGACACTTGACTGCAATAATATTGTCTACTTATACCTTAATACTATTCTGAATATTAACAAAAGTTTTTTGGCATCACATTAATAATTGATCATCCCAAGACAAATTAAAATATTCCACCTGATTGAAAGCCATCTAACAAAATGTCTTTTCTTCGTTGGGTCATTAGTATGATGTTACATCCCTCTTAAGAATAACAACTTCTTAGCACCTACTCCCAAATCCTTAAATATTCTTAGCCACTTCAACATGCATAAAACCGTGTGCATCTTGACAAGATGAGAGCCCAACCAAGAAGTGGCTACCAGAACCTACATTACATCAAAAATGAGCAGAGACACAACATAAAGTTATCTGGTAACAGAGGTGAAATTCTGCACCTTAAAGGTGACACTAGATGTCTTGGTGAAAGCCCAGTACAAGTCAGAGTCAGTAACTGAACGATATTCAAGTTTAATGGGCTTTGGACTGGGTCTTAACATGAGCAAACATTGGAAGCATCACTCCCCCTGCCTTCCTCCGAAGGACAATCCATAGCAGGACAAACTACCCCGAACCTTTGCTTCAAGCTGTCAACAACTAAGTCAGTCTCTAGTATACCTGACAGTGAAATAACCCATACAAAATTCCACAAGCCAGGCTAATATCCAACCGCAGTAAAGACACTTGAAGATAGTGCCTCACAAGTTCTGGGTTGTCATCAAGGTCTGCTGGGAAGGTCATAGCTGCAGTCAGCTGAACTGGAGATGGAGTGGACAGCCTCTTTGAGGTTCCCACCACATTTATGTCCTACTGTTCTGCAATATGGAAGCAGACCCAAGAGAGGGACTGAAGCTCTCCATCTCGTATCATTTTAAGTTCTTACTATCCATAGCCCAAGATTGTTTGACCTACCTTAACAGCTGATGTAAAGCTGCTGTTGTATGTAAGATGACGGGCATTTTCTTCAGCTGAACAGTTCTCAGATATGGACCATCACCTACAGGTCTACAAAATTCAGAAAAAAGCTCTTCCCCACACAGGTTGGACGCAGCCATGATGGGGATGAGAGGCCTGTGCTCTAACGGAGTGCCACCCACCGGGCTCCACACTAGCCCAAGGAGCTAATGGACAGAGGAGGGAAGGGGGAGCTGAAAGGCCCATTCACACTCTGATAAATACATCTCTGAGACTGACTTCTGCTGGTCCTCAGTTCCTTAATCACACTAAAAACTGGTACCACCAGTATCCAGACAAGCAACTATTGTAGACTCAAGGATGAATCTATTGCCTCCTTTCTCAGTGAAGGTGTGTCCCACATTGAATATATCCAAGGTCCCAATTATAAGAACCCAAATTCCTCAGGTTAAGAAATTGCCATTTAAAGTTTCGGGATAGGTCTTGTCTAGAAAGTACAGGGCACATCACTGATCTGACAGACTTCAATAACAATTACACACTTGTAGTTCACACCAAAAAAACCCTCGTAGGAACATCTCTGTTGGATGTAAGCAGCAAAACCTGGAGCACTCCAGAGGGTGAATATTATTACAAGTTTGCACTACTGCTGCCGAGGAGACCCACTCATGAGTATGCACTCCCATTATGTCAGGCATGACGCAAACATGCAACACAGACACATTTCTACCTAGGCACTGTAACGAAACTATTTTACATAAAGTTGATAGGGTAATCTAAGTATATTCTTCAAGTCCTTACAACAAAGCATACCAGCTATTTTATCAGAAATTGTAACTATTCTGTTTCCTTTTATCAACATTTAGTAAATCAACTGTACAAAGTATCCGTAGTGTCTACAAAAAGAGGTCTTAATTTTACCCTAATGCAAGCAAATAGGGGTTTTTTTAACTCAATCCACTACCAGTAAAGGTTGAGTAACAAAAGATGTTTTCCTTTGAGAAATGTTAAATACTTTGCTTTTTCACGACTGCGCACAAGTTTCAAAAGGACGATAACTTTGTTTTGTAATTTGTTTATTGCTTAATCATGAAGACCAGATTGAGCATTTGAGTCACACGATTTTGTGTTGCACACTCCTACAACAAGAATGTGCTGTAAAATTTTATTTCTTTTTTCCTTCATTCAGCTTACTGCTTGCTTGTCCTACTGCTTATTCAGCTAAGCATCTCAAAATGAAACGCAACCGCATAGCAGGATTTCACTGCTGCTAGAATATTTTATACAGAAAACACATAAGCATGAGGAAATAATGCACCACTCTTCTCATATATTACATCGGAGTATTTGCTAACTAATATAGATAGGAAGCATTTTATTGCAGGCCCAGAGCAAAAACAAAGGAAGACAAGGTATCCTGGGTAAATGATGCATTTCAGCATATAAAAAACCACTCACATACTATATTTGCTGTTTCAAGTTCTACCTTCTACTTTTCAAATATTCTTTCAATAATGTTTGCAACAAGTCCAACCCAGTTAGTCCACCTAGTTTACATCTCTCTGTTTTACTCATGACGTTGAAGTGGTTACCAAAATTATACTCTTATGCACAAACTATCTAATTAAACTAATAAGACAATTTCAAGGGGATTTGAGAGTTAACCAGAAAGAAAAGCAGACATTTAATTCTCAAACAACAGCAGAGTCTAAATGGGATTTTGAAGGTAAGTGAATGACAGTAACACAAATTCACATATTTCAATTTTGGGAACCATACAGTGGTCTGGACGTCAACCTATCAGTCTTGTCTTCTCCATGGCACTAGTCCTTCTCTCCCTTCTCCTGAAGGCATTTCCACTCCTCTGCCTTTCTACACAGTTACCCCAGACACAATAGTGGAAGTGGTACCCTGCCTGATGGCTTCTACCTGATGCTTCCCTATCTTCAAGGCCATCTGGTTCTGCTCCCGGCATACCAGGTGACATGACTTAGTCATCTTACACCTATGACAGTAAGCCCATTATCTTTTACCCCTGTCATTTCTGAAGAGGTAGCCGAGAAAATACGCTGGGTAAAACAAGCTACTTTTCATACTTTACACCATGTAAGTGCACACAGATGTATTTCCTGCGTTTCACTGCAGCATGGCTCGGACACTGAAGGACATCCACTTAGAGAACACCAGGACATCTTCCAAGCTTCAGGCATAGCTTGCAGAAGACTTTTCTTAACCACACTGCTGACAAACTGAAAACTGGAGACAAGGAATATTTCTGTTTCAGTGCACAGGTTTGCAGGACTGAAACCCTAAAATCACTGTGCATATAAAAAATGAAACAGCAGGTTACACTAGGAGAAATAAAAAGGGCAACTAACCTTAAAAATGCAGAATAAAAAGTCTCCCTCATATCAGAAATCTTCAGAAGGAAACATGTATTCTCAATCCTTTAAGGAGACAGCGCTCTCTGAAGACACGGAGAAGCACCCTGGATGCCTTGCAGTAGGGAAGGCAGACCTGAAGACCGTCTGTCAGATAGCTGCAGCGTAGGAGGCCAGGATACGCAAGAGTATGTACTGGGGGGAAGTGTTACACACTTGGCGGTTCAGCCAAGCATGGGACATAGTTAAGCCAAGCACATTCTATGTATTTCCTCGAGACATTTTTCACAGTATACAAGTATCACGTAACTCGGTGGTTCCTACTGAGATACTACATACTACTTAACACAGTGAGTTAAATGCTGGCAAATGCTTATTATCAGACTATTTTAAGCTCCCTTAGCACCTTCTTCCACCAGTTAAAGGAAAACTGGTTACTGTCTGTTATGGTTTTAATGTCCAACATATTCCGTCCGTTTTCCACTTCTTACGAGCAAAAAGGCCATCTGGTTTCAGCATGTTCAGTACGAAGGTACTTCAGCACCAAGGTACTTCAGCTTCCTACACAGCCTGCTTTTTACAAGTGCAAAAGCAACTTGCACTTGGGGAAGGGTGAGGAAGGGGCTAGGACAGAAAAATGCTTTCAGAGTCCAACCTCTTTCACCTGTGAATCAATAAATACTGCGGATGGGGAATAGCTATTCTGCCTTCCCTCAACACCATGCATGGAAAAGAGACGAGGGTAAAATCAGCGGGAAAAGACGTGCACACCTCGATTTGATGAGCAGAAGGAAACAGATTATCACAAGGAACTTTTGTCTATAATCTGCTAAGAAACCACTATCAGACTGAACAATAGCTGCCTATATTCCACCATGCAGCCATCTATCCATACGTCTCTTATCCAACGTTTCCTTTACATCAGCACTATATATCCCTCCATTAGGGAACTACTGCCACCATTCCCCCATAAGTAAATAAAACCGTGTTCAGCAGATCTGAAATACAGTGAATACTTGGAAGGGTATCAGAGGTGTTGGTGTGTGAAAAGGAGACAAAGCCATTTCCCAGTAAAGGAGGAAAGATCTCTATAGTCACAAACACGTCACCTTGTGTGCAGGCACGGCTAGCCCACCTTTCTTTAATACACAAAACCAGGCTAGAGAAAGCACTGCATGCCCATACACAAATGTACACCCACCTACCCTGTCTGGGTACATACAGGGTACATACATACCCCATAACAAAAACCACAAGCTACATCAAACTGAATAATCATCAAATACAGGAGAAAAAAGAAATTAGAAAAAAAACCACTTATCCTAACTTTACATAAAAGTGCTACACTATTAGCCCTGGGTCACACGGACTTTGGTCCCGCAGTACATGGAGGACACTTCTAAAGCTGGTGCTGCTTTCAGAGGGTGTTTATTACTTCTCACACAAACTTTGTTGAACATTACGTTCCAAGGAATCACTAATATGAAATGTTAATTGCGGCTACAGATTTCTCCAAGTCATCCAAGTTAACTTCAGCCTGAGCCTCCCGCTACCCGAGTCTAAACTAACAGCTCTATGCAGCAGATGTGTCATACCCGGCATTCAGATGGCAACCCGTTTCCTTCTTAGCTGTGCTCTCTCCTTCTCTTAGTAAATACTGGAATGATTACAAGTGAAACAGGGTGTGAGAGCAGAAAATGTGATACAGGCTACACACAATTAGCAGAGGAGCTGCTTTTGACCCACTGCTGCCAAGAATTATGCAAAGAATAATCCAAGGAACTTGCCAATGTGAAAGGGATGGGTTGTGCAGTAGCGTCATGCAAGATTTTCCTTCTGCGATTTTAATTCCCAGTATTTCACAGCATACATCCTTGTGAAACTTGCTGACAATCAACACTAATATCTGGTATTGATATTGAAAATAGTGGGTTTTGTTCTCCTGGCTGCAGAAACTTGAAGTTTCTTTGTCCAGTTCTAGAAAACGGAGTAAAGGAAGTATGAAATCAAAAACAAAAAAATACAAAGGGAGGGAAAGCAGCAGTCACCTCTGCTTCACCACTTAAACATTTATATATTTTTTTAATTAACTCTAATCGTGCAATCACCATACTTATGTTCTCCTGTGATCGGTATGACCACAGGCATCGTACCTTCTAAGCATGAACAAACACCGAAGTTCTATGTGTTTTTTGGACTATAGGAGTACTTTGCCCAACAATCAAAAATACGATACTGCATTTTGCAGAGATGTTTTTCAGTATTACGGCTTCAGCCATCCAGCTTGTCAGCAACTACAGAGTTCAAACCAGTCTTCTTAACTCACAGACTGACTGGGTATGAGCTCTACCTGGCTGCTCTGCAAGCACTGGGTCAGTGATGCTCCACACCAGAAGTGCATTATTCTTCTGTATGCTTGTGCTGGGCCCTGCTATGCTGCATCTACTATTGAGGTATCCAAACTCAAAGGAACTAGAAATTAGGCTTTGCAGCATCCTTTTTATCATTCCAGCTAAAAAATAATCGGATTGCTGGAAAATCGGGTTCAGGAATCAGCCAACAAGAGCCTGTTATTCCACACGCTGATTGGAAATGAGATAGGGACTGCCTCAACATCTTTCCTATGCTGAATGAAGAGCAATACTGCAGGACTTGTCGAGCTTCGCCTGCCTTGCTTGATGGCAGAGCTTAGTGCAACTCTGATAGCTGCTGTACAGGATAGCACGAGACAATACACTGAAAAGGTGGCCCAGAATGAAAAGGCTGGATGAAAGCCGTAGGACCCTTACTTGGACGGACTAGCTGCACACTCTACTAACTGCCAGTGAAGATAGGAAAGCTGAAAGAGGCTTAGTGCAAGCATGCAGGAGATTTGTGACAGAAAGTTAGAACTCCATGTCAAGCCTTTCATGCAAACAATAAATATTACTTCTGCTCATAATCAGACTTTTCTCCAGCATCGTCTTTGAATGTTGAACCTTTTTCAATTAATTAAAAACTATGCACTGCAGAGTGCATATTTTATCAGCCCTCAGCTGCTTAAGTGTCTAGAAAAGACCAGGCAGTTTTTCTTTTTTCCAGGCAACCCAGAGCAAGTACTTGCAAGGGTCATATCTTTTTAATTATCTTTTCTCTCTTTGATTAATTATTCCGTCTGACAATAGCGTGTTTCTAATGCTATTCACCTGCCTTTGATGATTGACAACTTTTCTGTCTGATTCAAAGCAAACAGCTGCTGCCATGATTGCCTAGCAACCAGGATGTGATGGATGAGCCCCAAAGATGGATGGCTGCAATAAATCATGTCTCCAGCTATAAAACTGAAAAAAGGGATAAGAATAAAAGCGAACAAAAAACAAAACAAGGTTTCTTCCCATGAGTGCACTCAGCTCCTTACCAATTACACCTGAAATGGACTTTGCGTCTATTAATAGCAAAGTTTTCTAATCAGTAAGAATGCAATGATGCCATTTGTATCAAGGTGTGTTTACAATTGTTCCAGCAAATTGGCACTTGTACTTCAATTACCTACTGTGTTACACAAGCGTAGGGGTAGGAGATCAAAGTTTTACCTTCCACCATTGAAGACTTTACAGAAAAAGAATATGTGTTTTTTCACGGTTTTCTCATTATGTTGGACTTGAATGAAGTGTATAAACTTGAATCTGTCTTACTTTTGGCAACTGAGAGTACCAAATCCAAGCGAACTGAAATTGTAGAAATGATAACAAACACTAGATTTCCTTAAAATCTTCCTTCTGTTAAACTCATACAAAGTCACTGATGGCTCTGTGAATCCTTTTAACCTAAATGCTGTATGCTGTTTACTAAATGTTGCTGTAATTCCCTCTTGCTCAGAGGGTGTCTCGCAATCAAAGAAAAAGTTCATACGACAAGAAGCATTTGAAAAACACCAGCTACCTGTGCAAATTCAAGACTGATTCAACCAAAAGCCATTTTGTCTAATTTTACCTACCATTCCTGCCAATCATTTGATTTTTATACAATGTGCCAGGCAAGAAACATTCAGTAGTTTGTCAACTCAGAACAAGTTTAACCAGGCTGCATCTCTATCACACTTTGCCCAGAGACGTTTGCACGCAAACACCTCATCACTTGAGGTTTTGGCAACCTATTGCTGAAGCCGCTCTAGTGCTGGAGTGTCTATCTCCTGATAGTCAGCGCCACACTTCCAGGACAAGATCTAATTGCCTATAAAATCTGCTTCCTTAATTCTTCCAGCAGGTGGGGGTGTCCTGGTTCCAGCTTCAAAGTGCTTCAAAAGGGGAAGGGACTGCCCTGCTCTTTACATGGGCAGACCATCCACCTCCAGGAGCATCCTGCGCCCCTGGCAGTGAACGTCGAGACTCGAGGACTCACAACACTGGGTGAAGAGGGTGGGCAGAAAAGCAAAATGTAAATGCTGACACAATTATGTTTTAGAACTTTATTTGCAATTATTGGATCAAAATGCAGCCTACTGACCAAAGGAAGATGGACTGCGTTAATCTGTTCACAAGCACATTTTTAAAGCTAATTTTTATGCTAGAACTGGCACTGTCTGACAACGCTATGCTGGAGCAGCTACAGTCCTGCTTATATTTTAGCGCTACGTACGGCACACGCCTGTAGTCACGCAAAAGATTGTCTGTATCCACACACAGGCCATAGCTTTGTCTACATTCTCTACAATTATTGAAATGCTCTCACTAAAAACTTAACTCTCTCTCTGCCCATCCCTCTCTCTGTTATACAAACACACACAGAAATCCAGCCCCTAAAACAATTGTAAGGCACTCCTGTAATGACCAGCTAGTATCTGGTAACAAACAATGAGAAAGCAAAGCCATCAATCACAATGTGCACGTCGAGGCCTCCATTCTGTCCCAGCTCATCCAACTCTCAAGTTACAGCTTTACACGGCAAGTCTAAATAATATTCAAAATGATAAATGGCACTATAAGCCTGATATCCATCATCAATCTTTTTTTAAGGAACATCCATCTTCAATAATGCACGTTTGAATCATGTGAAACCAAGAGCTCCCAGATTCATTTACACAACCCCCAGCAAGCTGGTGCTGCTTGAATGATACGTGTCAGCCAGCTTGTCCCAACTGCCAAACTTAAAAAAAAAAAAAATTAAAAAAAAAGAGCAAAGAAAAGAAGGAGTAAAAAAATATATATAAAAAAAAAGAGTGAGAGAGGAAGAAAACAGGAGAGGAAAATCTTCAGGGGGTTGGACAAGGCGACTTAGCAGATAATATGAAAGAACATAACCTCTTCAGTCACTGTGCCAGTTCCCCCCC
>VZTU01029637.1:0-12771 GCA_013400835.1 Zapornia atra
ATTCATACTTGAAAACTGATTCCCTTTGAACACACTAATACTTTACCTTTCTGTAGTTCCTGTTATTAGGGGGAAGTCATCCTTGGTGGAGAGGTATATATTGGCTGTAGTTTTAGATTTGACTTGGAACTGTGGTAGGGGTTGATTGGCAGCAGTAGAGCTGGCTGCCTCAGCATTCGGACAGGATAAGCAAAGGGAATCTCTTGTGAGATTAACAATGCAAGATACAATTGGAAATTAAGTATTTGGCCCTTTGGTACTTCCATATTGACATTTCTAAATCCAGCAACAGCTATAAGTTCTGCACTGTGACAATCTTGCAGGATATAAGTATCTTGCAATGTTAAGTTTTTGGGTTTATTTA
Source organism: Zapornia atra (assembly GCA_013400835.1). Lineage (NCBI taxonomy): Eukaryota > Metazoa > Chordata > Aves > Gruiformes > Rallidae > Zapornia > Zapornia atra. The sequence goes on from VZTU01029637.1 coordinate 365, forward strand.
TTAAATCCTGCACCAATTAATAAGAGCACAGCGTGGAAATTGCAACATCGCCCTAGGCTACTTGAGAAACCAATCGAAGTGAAAGTCAGTGGAGTGGATTTCTTTCTCCTAAATACACTTTTCAAGCTTTTATTTTTAGCTGGTTGTGGATTACTTTTAACATCAAGCCTTAAGTATAGTTTTCCCCCCAAACTTTCCATTTAATTAGAAATTTTCTCAATGTGATAGCTGAATTTAATTCCAAATATATAGTTAACGGGTATTTCAGGGGTACCGTAATGAGCTGCTTAGAGAGAACTGAAAATTTTGTACAGGAAGTTTTCCTAGTGGAAAAGATTTTTGTCAGAACAAAGAAGTTATTGCTGGAAAATCTCACTTTCTCCAAGACACCCAAATTTGTATTTTCTGAAAGTAGAAGGACTAATTTCAATTTGATCATTCCCTAGAAGGTCACCTCAAAAATAATATGATAGAATACCTTATTTTGGAAATACTAACTTAAAAATGTGGTTCTTCCATTCTGATTGAGGATAGTATCTAAAATTAAATTGTTGAAATCCATTACAAATCAAAAGAATTTGTTAAAATGGGTTTGCGTCTTTGAATGTGCAAACATTTTAGTTAGGTAGCAGGCTTCTTGATGAACTTTAAAGTTTTTATAGTTAAGGTCTCATGGGGGAAAAAAAAGCAACAGGCTGTTTTAGTTCCTTGTAGTTTATTAAGGTATTAACCAGGGGACCTGTGATAAGTTTGAACATAACTGCCAAACTGTAATAGCAGTGTAAAAAATATATTTTGATAACAACACTGTATTCCTCAATAATTTATTGAATGGGAAATAACAGGAATAAGTCATGATTAAGAGTGATGACATAATATTTTTGATAACTTTCCCAGAGATGTTTAATAATTTATGATTACTATTAATTTATCTGGAATGTATCAGTTTTATTCAAGCAGCTCAACTATAACTGCTTAATGAGAAGATATTTTACAACAGTAAATCTGTCCTGAATAATTTCCTGACAACCTTCTTACATGTTTTATTTTTCTTTTCCTGAAGCACAGAGACAGTCCCGAAAATAATCCGGATACTCCATTTGAGTTCACACCTGAAAACCAAAAGGTATGCAGGCAAAAAAAAAAAAAAAGAGAAAAATGCAGACTTTGTCTTTAGGTCAATCCTCATGTATGTTTTCCCCTCTTTGCCTTTAAAAAGCGAATAGAAGCAATCATAAACAACTACCCAGGGGGACACAAGTCTGCAGCTGTCATGGCAGTACTAGATTTGGCCCAAAGACAACATGGATGGCTGCCCATATCAGCTATGAACAAGGTATTTAGTACTTAATTATGTTTCAAGCATAATTTTACTGTTTTCTTTAAATATCTTAATAGAATATTAGCGTTTATGTATCAAAGCATACTAATGTGAGAATTACAAGTGGCACAGAAGGTGAGAATTCCCTGTGAAACTACACTTAAAAAACCTGTAAAACTAATGCAGAAAACTCCAGGCTCTGTTCTTTACGCAGTGTCAGGCCATCGCTAGACACTACAGGCAGAACAAAACACAAACTATGTGAGCCTTATTTAGGTAGGCTCTTTTCACAGAATCATCCGGGAAGTAGGGACAGAAACTTGAAAGATTTTGTTTGTTGCTGATTTTTGGGAAAGATAAAAAGATAACAGTGGTGGACTCTTCCTCTTCTTGACTTAGTGGCACTATATGCATCCCCAGGGTTGTGCTTGTTCTCTGGACCTGTGAAGGCTTCTGCAGAGCAGCAGTAGGGTAGTACGTGTCATGAGTGCTTTATTAACGCCTCACAGCAAGTGCACAGAATTAAAAGCGTTTCGAAATAAGCAAACAAGCAGCTACACTGCTCCAAAGTGATAGGTTGCATGGCAGTAATCAAAATATCAAGAAATAAAATGTTCTTGTTGATATTTATATGGATAAATCATATTTTGTGTAAGCCTGGCATATCATCAGTTTTTAAACTGAAAGTTACACATTTAATCAAGATATGTTAGGTGAGGATTGTGAGCATTACAGGGATTACTGAAGGAGTTATGTGCATGTTTAGAGAAGGGTAAATTTCATCTGCCACTGTTCCCACAGCATAGCATAAAGCCTCAGTTTTCCATTAATATTGAATGGGAAAAGTATTTTTATGTAAGTTTTGGATTGATACTATGTTTAAAATGATCTTGAGTTTAAGTGACAAAATACTTTCTGTGGTTTGTTATTTGACCACTATAGCAACCGGAACATAAAATAGTTACAGCTTTGAAAACAGAGCTGGTTCTCAACCTGAGCAGTTTGCCAGGCTTCCAGGTTAATGAGGTCAGGGATACTTGCAGCAGAACTGGCTCCATGGAGATTGTGCTTCGCTTCCAGTTTATTAGCTGTGACGTCAATCTGCAGATGTAGCTTGGTGTTTCTAAGGCCAGACCTGGTGTGTCACAGAACCTGAGACAGAGCTGCTGTATCTAAATTAGGCAAGCATGGTGCCACCTCTAAGTGTTCCCTTACGGAGGCTTACGTGGGTCAGAGTGCGCAGATGTGAGCAAGCTCTTCATTCACATAGGAAAAGAGCACGAGTGCAGGATGAGCTGGAGTTGCCAGTGAAAGCCGGAACCCAGCTGGCTCCTTCCATCTGCTTCTGTGTGATGCTAGATGCTGGAGGGGAATTGACCCGAGCTCCTCGCTGTGCTAATCTATGGCTTAATGGAGTTTGTGCTCGAGCAGGGAGACTCCAATCACAGTAACTCAGGTGTCTCGATGCTTCAGTACAGTTGTGCTTCAATACCCATCCCCTCTCCCTTATTTATCACTTAGTTGCAGATAGAGGACAAGTGACTCTACTGAAATGGTTTGTTCAATGCCTTTGCTGATGCCCTGTGAGAATTCAATATAGTGTCTGTTTGCGCCTTGTTCCAGGTTGCTGAAATTTTAGAAATGCCTCCCATGAGAGTGTATGAAGTAGCAACCTTCTATACAATGTACAACCGCAAACCTGTTGGGAAATACCATATCCAGGTCTGCACTACCACGCCTTGCATGCTGCGGGACTCTGATAGTATTTTAGAAGCCATAAAGAAGAAACTTGGTATGACACAATTTTGTGATAAGCTTTTTGTAATTTATTTTACTTAATGGTACTGAAATAAAATTTTTCATATGATGAGAAAAGAGCAATAATCGTGAAAATATACAGGGAAAACATTGGAGAATAGGCACCGAACACTTAAAATTTCAGATTTGGCTTTTATTCTTTATTTTAAAATATTTCAGTACAGAGTAGCAGAAAAAAAGCACCATTGTCTAGAGTACCGTTTAGTGGCCTTAGAGTAGTTTTAAAGGCAATTTGCCAGGAAATGCATTATTCTAGTATGACCCTTGGACTGACAAAGTAAGCCTTATCTCATATACAGGAGTGGACTCTGCATGCTATAGCACTTTTTTCTATGCCAAAAAATTTTTAATGTGCATGCTGTATGGAGACCTATTTGTGAATTTATTTGTTTTTACTTAAGGTGGTAGATTCATAGAATCACTGCCTGGTTTGTGTTGGAATTTACCTTAAAGCTCATCTCGTTCCAACCCCGTGCCATAGGCAGGGACACCCTTCACAAGACCAGGTTGCCCAAAGCCCCATCCAACCTGGCCAGGAACACTGACAGGGAGGGGGCAGCCACAGCTTCTCTGGGAAACCTGTGCCAGTGCCTCACCACCCTTAATAGTAAATAACTTCTTCCTAGTATTTAAACTAAATCTCCTCTCCTTTAGCTTAAACCCACTACTCCTTGTCTTATCACTACACAGCCTTGTAACCAGCCCCTCTCCAGATTTCCTGCAGGCCCCTTCAGTTACTGGCAGGCTGCTTCTAAGGTCTCCCTAGAGCCTTCTCTTCTCCAGGCTGAACAACTCCAACTCACTCAGCATGTCTTTTTAAGAAAGGTGCTCCAGCCCTCTGAACCTCTCTATGGCCCTCCTCTGCACTTGTTCCAACACCTCCATGTCTGTCCTGTACCAGGGACCCCAAAGCTGGGCACAGCACTCCAAGCAGGGTCTCAGGAGAACAGAGTAGAGGGGAGAATCGCCTCCCTTGACCTGCTGGTCAGGTTCCTTCTGATGCAGCCCAGGATAGGGTTGGCTTTCTGGGCTGCAAGCACACAATGCCAGCTCATGCTGAGCTTCTCATTGACCAACACCCCCAAGTCCTTCTCGTCAGGGCTGCTCTCAATCCACTCTCTGCCCAGCCTGTAGCTGTGCTTGGGATTGCCCCGAACCATGTGCAGGACCTTGCGCTTGGCTTTGCTCAACTTCATGAGGTTCACAAGGGTTCACCTTTCTAGCCTGTCAGGGTCACCTCTGGATGGCAAACATGATGCTGTCAAATTCTCCATGGAAAAATAATCACTTGAGTGTGCTGTATCATGTGAGATGTGAGGAGAACTTGCAAGTTTCTGTGTTGGTTGTTTTGTTGGTTGTTTTTTTTTCTCCTTCCTGGGTGGTTATGGGGGGAAGAGGGTGTGACACAGTGACTCTTCCCCTTCTATGGAGTTGCTAATGTTTCCTAAACAGCTCTGTGATAAGCTGCAGAGGAGCTGCTTCTTAGTTTGCATTTCATATATTCTGTTGTCTGGAAAAGGTGTGTTTGGATGAGATTTGCCTTATCTTGTTACTATGAAGATTGCTTAAATTTAACTGAAACTTTTTTTGCTTGAGAAATCAAAGCATTTAAGGATTATTGTGTAGCTCCTGCCGAGACACCAGCCTTACTTAAGACTTTCATTAGGGTTTTTCCCCCCTTCTAAAAACTATTAAAGAAAATAGCTTTTTAGCATCGTTTCCATCCGTGGAGTATTTTGTAGAAAACTGTGAGATGTTATTTTGGCTAATTTGCCCTCTGGGAAAGGTCTGTGTCTATTGCTAGAACAGTGATGTGTCTGTCATAGAAGCTAAGTAAATGTACAGAGTTGTTCAGGAAATAAGACTTTGTGTATAAATTTGACATTGTTTATGAATTTGCAGCTAATGGTGTTAATGCTTAATTTGTGAAGGCAGTACTCAACACTGTGTATTAACCGATTTCCTATCGGCATGGGAAAGCGGTTTTCCTTATTTTCCTATTCTATGTATTCATTACTGAAAGTGTTTCTGAGTGGAGTTATTCTGTTTCTTAGAATTGCCATTTCGTGGTTATTTTTCAATAAGTCATACCTGTAAATGAGGTCTCTAAACTTTATCTGAAGACTGACTTCGCTGTTTATTAAAATCTTCTGTTTAATGGAAGTACCTTGGACTCATTTAAGAGAATTTAATGATGCAAATATATTTTGGCCTTAGTACGAGTAGTGAGAAGACTATGGAGTGCTTAGACTTGTGCTTTATTAATCTTGCTCACTAACCATTGCTGCAGCTAATATTCTTCATTGGTTTAGGTATAAAAGTTGGGGAAACAACACCTGATAAACTCTTCACGCTGATAGAAGTGGAATGTTTAGGTGCCTGTGTAAATGCGCCGATGGTACAGATAAATGACAACTATTATGTAAGTATTACATTCCCTTCTGAAAGATTAAACTTCTCTGTAGGGTTACCTCTAGTTTCACTTGTTTGAGATTCTGCAATTTTGGTCAGTTACTTCAGATTCCAGTTGGCAGGAAGAGCATCTTTTAGTTCCTTGGCCTCTTCAGGAATGCTTCATTTGTGTTTCAATGTGTCCGCATATTTTTTTTGAGTTACTGTTTTGATTTAGACAAGTGGGGTGATGTGTTTTTGTGAGAGCGGTCTGCCCATAAATCTGGAATATTTAAATAGGTATCTGAGCTTTTAAAACCATTTAAAAGTAGTCTGGGTAGTATAGGCTGGTTTAATGCTATTTTTTTATGATCAGGCTTCTTAATTATGGCTCGTGCGGCTGCCTGTCAGATCAATGGAATACAGCTTTTTAAAAAAAATCTCATTTCTAAAATAATCAAAATGTGGTAACAAAATATTTTAAGACCTGTACTGTTTTATTTTAAGTGGAGCCACAATTTTTTTGTCACAGCTGACACCAGCATGTGCAATGGCATGTGTATCGTGGGCAGGCAGAGAATCCAGCTCACTTACATACTAAGGAAGCTGAAAGCACAAACCCATGTTATAGATAACCTGTGTGAGCATTTAGTTTTAACAACTACAACTGTATGAAAAACAAATTTTAGTATTAATGACAGCAGGCTTTTAAATTTTCCCCATTTGTTAAATGCGTGTTAACTGACAGGATCAAAATGACCACCTAGGACTACACACTTATCAGATGAATTTTGAATGCTGAAGTTGACACAATTCTTTCTGACACTCTGTCAATGATTTTATTTTTTACAGGAAGATTTGACACCTAAAGATATTGAAGACATCATTGATGAGCTAAAGGCTGGCAAAGTTCCCAAACCTGGCCCAAGGTATGGTGTATTGCATAATGATAGCCACCTACTTGAAGATTGTGTTGAGAAACTAAATTCCTTCCAGTGATTTGAGTTCACAACCTACAGCTAAAATATTAGTTTACTGAACAGAATGGCATGCATTCAGTGCCTTTCTATACATTCAAAGCCAAAAGAAAACACCCTGGAAAGAACCAAGGAGAGAATTTTCATGTTCCTGATGAGTGACTAGAGGAACATGAAATGTGAAAACATGAATTCTGATTTGGCTTAGTACCTAATTTGGGAATGATAGCACTTGTTGCATTTTTTTGGTCTAGGTCATGTAGATCAACAAATGCCTGTTGGTTGTGGGGTGTTTTTTTTTTTGTTTCTGACAAAAAACAAAGATTGCAAGTTTGTGAAGGGGTGGTTGTTATTTCTGAACTTTTCTACCTGCTATTTCATATTGCTCTTTGTTAGCCCAACTACACATGTATTTGGAAGAATTGTTTGACTTGGGTGTGTTACCTATTCCTGTTGTTTCTATAATTATTTTTTAAATGCAAGAACAATAATCTTAAACAGTTACGGTTTCCAAACACATGGAAGTATCTTTAACAGAAATATGACTGATACAATTGGATACTACTTTTGGTATTACTGGGATCAACATGGCCTTTGGCTGACCAACCTACAAATACAAAGAAGAAAACTCGTGATCCTGTCTTGCATTTCAGTTATTAAATGGTTTGTCCCTTCCTGAGCTTGGAATCCTTTTAAGAGTAGCACCACACATTTCTGAAGGATGAATAGAAAGGATGAAAGAAAAGGTGGCTTCAGCCTTAAGTCAGATTTTAACTGTCTTCTGTCCAGTGATTAAACAGTATTTAAGGTTATAACAATACCAGCAGTGAATAAAACTTTCTTTTTTCAGGAGCGGACGTTTTTCTTGTGAGCCAGCTGGTGGCCTTACTTCTCTGACTGAACCACCCAAAGGACCAGGCTTTGGAGTTCGAGCTGACCTCTAAGGAGGCTTGTAATATAAGATGAACTGTCTGAAAATAATAAAGTAACTTTTAATCTCAGTAAAACTATGTATGTTCTAGTACTCTTTAAAAAAAAAAAAAAGCAAGAACAGTTAGTATCTAGCTTATGGTTTTAACTGCTGCAAAGCATATTCGTAATTCTAGATCATGAGAAGTGCTTCTGTAAAGTGGCTCACTGAAAGAGTCCACTTATCAGAGATATGAAAGTTGCATCCTCTATTGAAAAATTCTTTCAACTTTTTCTAAGGTTCTTTGAAGCAACAAAACTGGATAAATTACAAGTCTGGCAAATGTACAAGGAAACAACCTGAAAGGCAGATTATCTGAAAAAGCTTCATTGCATCTTACTTTAATTGCAATTTAAAAATACAAACCCAGGAAAAGTGATCACAATCACAGACTGATCAGGGTTGGAGGGGACATCTGGAGATCATCTAGACATTTCAATGTAAGCGAGGAAATGTGAATATCAGTCACTTGAGACCATACTGTGTCTGCCTCTTCTCAAGTATGCCATGAAACTTACATCCTTACTACAATTAACGATGGAGCTTATTGTGGTGTTTGAGAGTTTTTTGCTGTATTTAGGTTTTGATGTTCTGATTAACAGTACTTCCCAGAACTATTCTTCCTCTGTGTTTAAATTTTGGATCTACGGCTTTCCTTGCATCATGGTTATTTCCCCTATAATCTGTGCTCCACTGCTATTTCAGTAAGCTCTGTGAAGCTTCTTGGTGTATTGTTAAACAAATAGCATTAGCGTTAGTAGTTCTAAGACCAAAACATACATGTATATAACCTCTATGTAAAACTTGCTATTGCTTCTACATTACTAAATTGCAGACAAATGGAAAGTAAATCTGATTATAAATAAATACAAGTCATGAGCGAAGCAGTCATGGGGTAAGCATGACAAAATCTTATATACAAGTGATACAGAGCACTATGCATGAGAGGAAGTACAGGGATTGAAATACTATCTGTAATTTAAAGGTGCTGAATGCTCTTTTGAAAGGTCACTCCTGTGTTAGCAATAGCCCTGTGCCTGCAGCAGGCCAGGCATTTGGTACTTTAACAGCATAAACGTTTCAATGCAGGCTTGATTGTTTTAATACACCAGTCTAAGCAAGTTGTTGCTTAGTAGTGTGACACTAACAACAAAGCTGTATTCTAGTTTGGGTAGGGTTATGCTTTCCTAACCTAGCTTGAAAGCAGGCTACTATTTTTTAAGCCTGTGTTGAGTATGAGGACTTTGTGTGCATTAGGGAATTGCCATGCTGAAATTAATAATGATTTTGTATGTAACTCTGAAACTCAAGGGATTGCATAATTAAGTTGAAAGGGAATGTAGTTTTAAATGCCAAGTTTGAAACTTTCAGGTACATAAAACCAAAGCTCCAGACTCCTCCCCTTAGTAAAGCTGGACAGGGGAATTTCTTGCCTTGTCTCACTTCTCCCCCATTCACTCATCTCTATGTGAAAATCTTGATATGGGTCTCATGAGCAGAACACAGACTTCAACAGTTTCTGCTTTGCTGGAGACCAGACAAATGTGTCTGTTTTGATGTCTGCCACTCACCTGACAACAACAGTAGCCTTGCAGCACAGTACAAATCTGTTACGCTAATACTTAATGTCACTTGAATATTGTAGGGCAGCTCTAGGGCTCTGAAATACTTGAAGGGGAATGAGCAAGTAACTGTTACTCTTCTCTCACCTAACCCACTTCAGTTAAGAGAGGCTTTACAGCCCTGGCCTCTATGTCAAAAAAGTGTTCAGTAATTACCATGCTGAGATACATGATCACAGAAAGAAAGTTCACCTCTTGTGTTATTTCAGGTTTTGTTGAAATACCAACATTTCAAATATCTTAACTAGGGATGTAGTTTCATTGGGCAAAAAAAGATTTAAAACATGAGAACACAAGACATGCAAAGAATCTACTGGACCGAGGGGGTGGTGGTTCTTTCCTTTGGTAAAGATGCAAGAAAGTTTGGAGTAACAGGAAACTCCATTAGTGCCCCATGATGTGTTTGAGGTTGAATAATGGAAAGGGTTTACATGAACTCCAAACATTGCTAGGGAACTGTTACCCGGAGCCAGGCTGTGTCATCAAACAGGAAGGAGCAATGAAGTTGTTTCATCTGTGCAGTATGTTCCCTGGGCTCTCTGGCTGACATATTGGTTACCTACTAAAGGCACATGCGTGTCCTTTCACCAGTGTGACACTCTGCAACGTCTCAGGAGAAAGTCCTTATTTTTAGATTTTTGTCCTGCAGCCTCCAGAGACTTTCAGTCATTCAATTTCCAGACTGAATTCAGCAATGACAGCTCAGCCAGATGCCATGCATGTTGGTCTTGATTAAGCTGATGACACACGATGTTTCACTGGGGAGGGCAGATCACAGGAAGTCTGTTGAATGCCAGCACAGTGCAGCTACAAAGGCATATTGCAGCTGTGCTACGTAAAAGAGATGGGCTTCTGGAGACAAGGGAGAGAAGTGCACATTGGGGTACCAATTAGCAATTGATTGGCTGGTGCTTTTTGTAGTTCTTATAAAAAGGTTTAAGGAACTGTATAGTTACTGTCAAATACTATTATTAAGAAACCCTAACATCTGCTGCAGGAGGTGCTGGTCATAAGACTCCTTCCCCATTATCTCAGCTGCTGGTTGTGAACATCTCCCAACATGCACTGAAATCCTGGCGCTGCACGCTGCCTGTGCACAAGAATTATCAGAATGTGGTATTAGGCTGCTGCACTACACATGCAGACTAATTTTTTAGAAGGTGGATCATCAATATAGTCCCTATATACTACTGCAAAAAGAAAAAATACTCTGCCTTTGGAAATAATTCTTACTCCACTTAATGCTGGCAGTCAGTAGCCTGGCTACTACTCTTCAATCTGCTTGCCACCTCAAGCAAGGTCATCAACCTGACAGAAAAATACAAAGTGAATGCAACTCCCTTTGTTATGTGGTCACAATGCCACCAAACCTGCTCACACAAAGGTATGGTAACAAAATCAAATGGAGGCAGATACTTTACAATACAAATAACCTGTACTGGCATTTGTGCTGTGTGATTTTGAAAGTAAAACTGCCAAAACAGTGAGACATGCAGCAGCAGCAGCAGCAGCACGGGGATGTTTGAGATACGTGATGCCATTCTCAACCCATGCTGGAACATGATGGGAAAGTCCACGCACTTCGGCAGCTTTAATCAAATGATCTTTTAATACTGAAGATTTCACATTTCTGACTCAAGAATTCCGTAGTATTTACACTTTCTACACAGTAACAGATGAAAGTAATCCGGTAGCAGGCTGCGCACATCAACTAAGCCTACATCAAAAGCAAGGGCTTTGTTCAGTTGTCTTCTCAATCTACTACACCTGTCAAGCCCACGTCTCCTTAGCATGTCCCAGAAGCAGTCTGCAGAGTATTAAGGACCCACGAGTACAAAAGCACACAGATTACCTAAGTCTCATCACAAAATACTATTTTAATAAACAGATGCAAAATCTTTCACAAGTGCAAATGAATGACCCGCTCTTACAGTTGCGACTAGGACTAACGTCAGTCTACTGCTGCAACCCCTTTTGATGCAGCTACGTGACGTCTGGCTTACTGGCACAAGCAAGACACTTTAAAAGACCCAGTGGCTTTTTGGAAGTGGGCCTAGCGCCAACCAGCAGGCTGTGCCCACCTACGGGGTGGGGGCCGCCGGTCCCACAGACGGTCCTGAAGCTCCGCGCCAGCACCCGCCGGGACATTTAAGCGCTGGGAGGGAGCAGCGGCCGGACGCGGATGGAGGGTGGGACGGGACGGCCAGACGACGGGACTCTACCTAAGCGAGGCGCGGGAGGAAGGACGGAACAGCCTGCCCGGCGGGCTCCTCCCCCAGCCGCTATACGCGGGTGCCCCAAATGCGAACGGCCCCCCGAGGCTCTCCAGCACCGCGCCACACGCACCTGCGTCCAGAGGCTTCTCCCAAAAAGCCGCGGGACCTTTAACTGCGGCCTGCCGGTACGCAGCGTCCCTCCCGGCCCCTGCCCGGCGGGAGCAGCAATCCCTCCTCAGCAGCAGCTGTGCCGCACCCGCCTCATTTGGGTGCGCGGCCGCTGCCGGGCTGCGCCCACCGCGCACGCGCACTGCGCCGGCTGTTAAAACTCACTGCGCCATCGCCGCCGGAAAACCCCTCCCCGGGGAGGGAGCGGCCGCGGTGGCAGAATGGGGTCCGAGGTGGTCGCGCCGGCGGTTCTAGGTGCGCTCCCGTCCGCGTGGGGACCGCAAAGCTTTCGTTCCGCTCACCCCGTCCCGACCCCGTCAGCAGGTGCGCCAGCAGCCGGGCCGCCGCCATTTCCAGAAAGTTCCAGCGGCCGCGGCCAAGCGGAGCCCGGCCGCCGCGGCGCGTGCGCACTGCTCGCGCCCTCCCGTTACCACCCCCTCGCCTCACGCCCCCCTCCCCTGGCAGCTCTGCGAGCCCGTTATTCCCTGTCGCTCTGCGTGAGCAGGGAGGGGACGGGGCGTTCCGCCCGTGTAGCGGGGAGCCCGGTGGCGGGGCGGGCGCCCGTGCCCGTCTCCCTCCGGACGGGGAGCGCAGCGGTAACGCTGCCCGCTCGCCTTTCCCTCTTCAACCGGGCGGTGTAACGCTCGCGGCGGCNNCGCGGGGCGGCCCCCGCCCGCCCGCGTCCCGTGCCCCGTGTGAGGGCCACGTGGGCGGGGCGCGGCCAATGGCAGCTCCGCGGAGCGCTACTCCGGCAGCGACGTTGGGGAAGGGGGGGGTGGCGGAAGGGGGAGGGTAGCGGCAGCGCAGGGTGAGGGAGGGAGGGCGGGGGGAAGGGTGTTTTCAAACCCGGCAGCCACAGCGGCCGGGGCTCAGCCTGAGCCCCTGGGCACCACCGCCGGTGGTGGCGGGCGGCACCCGCCCGGC
>VZTU01029638.1:0-12770 GCA_013400835.1 Zapornia atra
TCTGTTCTGTCACTAGCATCCGGAGGAAGAATGGTCACTTCATAGACAGACATTGAACTCCCCTTTCTCCATATAGTAACCTTTAAGACTGCTAGTAAAGTTTGAAAATTGTTGGACCTTTTTGCAAAGCATGTCTGTTAGGCACATCATATTGAAGTGTTCTGGCAATTTCAGTTACACTTTATCATAAAAATGCTAAGGAAATCTAGTCTCAGTACTTTACTTCCTTTTTATCTCTGTGTTAAATGTTGATAATTAGTTTTGCTGTACTGTCCAATTATGAGACAGATAAGATTTTGAATGCATTTTAAAAAGACAGGCTTTATTTAAATGCCTGTATCTCTGAATCATATTTGGAAACCTAAGAAAAATGAATGCCAAGGAAAACATTTCAGTTATTTACTTGCTTTAAAACTAAGTGACACTGGCCCTGGGAAGATGCACATGGGTCTTAGCATTCAGAGTTCTATCAAATTGCATGAATCTGTAATCTCTGAGCATACCTCAGTGCCTCTATTGCTCCCAGTAAGCTTTTTCCAAGAGCGTTATCTGTGGAGAGGAGCCTCAGTATCATGGTCATATCGGTCCCTCTCACCTCTTAGCACACAGTTGGCATGCAGTCCTCATCAGATTTGTTTGAACAGTTAATTTGCCAGATCCAGAGTTGAATTTCAGTGCAAGATTTTCAGCTTATATGTAAAAGCGATGGTACAATTCATTTGACACTCTGATGCTGTTCTGATAGTGTTAGAATGCAAATCACACAAAAAATGAAATTCAGTCTTTATACAGTTACTGGTAACTGGTTTGTAAAACTGCAGTCATGGATCAGGGATTTTTTTTAACCATAAAAACAGTTTTGTTTGCTGTAGAGAAACTTAATGATGTAACTCCTAGGGGAGTCCTGGCTCCATCTGACAGTCAATTATTTCAATTATTAGTTTCAGATACACTATTTATTTGATGAACATGAACATATATATTTTGGAATATAATACTGCACCTGTTGAAAACATTTGAAGTTCAGAGTTCAAAATTAAGGATAAAACTGTTACCTTGGTATTTCTGTGTAGCCCCTTTCTGAGTGGCCTGTATGTTGGGGAATGGAATATTTTGATAGAATATTTTGTAATCAGAAACTGTGATATTTATTCAGGTGACTTAGAAGAAATTTATAAAAGTATAAAAGTGATTTTTTTCTTCAAGAGGATAAGTACCGGATTTTAACACTTCTATGATCAGTACATCCATTATAAGTTTTCTTTCTTTTCTCTGAACTCCCTTGGTTCAGACTAAAACGTTTGTTTAAATCTCATCATGAATGGGTTGTTTTCCAAGTGAGGAGTCTGTCTGAAAACTCTCACAGTCTCAAATTCCATTTCATTGCATTTCAGTGTGGAATAATATGGCCTACAAGTCATGGATCCAATCTTTAAATTGTGAGCTGTTCAGAATTGGGCCATAAGTGAAATGATGCCTTGCCGACCTCAGTGAATATTGTGCCCTTGATTTAAGCATGGCCAAAATGCTATCATCTACTATAATCAAACTGTTGTTATCAGCCTGAATATTCCAAACCAGTAGAAATTACTCGCAGCAAATACCTCAAATGATCATGAAAGTTTACTGTTCTTGTTATTGATGAAAAAATACATTTTAATAATTATATGTGATGTAGGAGAACAAAGACACCAATTTCATTCATACCTGTTTTACAAAATAATTTCTGAAAGGTTCTTAATTTATGTTGGTATAATCTCAATATTTTGTTTACTGTCTTTACTGAGAAAGATACTGTAGTCTTTAAGAACGCAACCTAAATTATCTCACATTAGGTAATTTAACTTTCACACACAAATAAGGAGCATTGTCACTCTAGAATTAATGGAAAGCGAGTGTCACCTTCAAAGATAAATCAGGCTTTGCTTACCTCTTTGTAAATCCTCAAAACCCAAGGGTGACTAAACTACTTTAGATGCCCACTGAAGGCATCAAAGGAAGTGAGGTGAATTTGGCTTTAAATATGTATGGTCTATCTAAGTCGATTTCTGTGTCTGAGCAGTTCTAGTGCATAAACTGTCCAAAAAAATTTCATGAAACATCCTGCATAAAATAAAACTGTTGTTAGCAAAACAATTATATTGTGTCACCCTTTTTTCCTTTTCCTTAAATTATTTCACAATTTAGGATATCAGAAAACTTTGCAGACAAGTGTATGTATTTTTTTTTTAAATATTGCTATTTTTGTTTGTTTTGAATATGGGAGCCACTGTTCTCTTTCAGAAAGTGTTGATAGCAAGGTGTGATTCTGTCTGCCCTCAGATGTGCAGTAAGTTTGGTATTAAGTAAAAGACCACAAAATAGCTGTATTCCTAGAACTAAAAGGATGATTTCCTGCTCGGTTCTTGGGGACTGGACAACTGGTACAATCAATATTTTTTATGTTTGTTAATCTATAAACAGTACAGCTGAATAGTGCCTCTTCTAATTCGTGCACTACACCCAGGATTTTTTTCAGAGACTGAGGTTTGGCCCAGAGACCATTCTAACAATTTAACAGTGTAGGTAAGCAAGTTCCAGGAGCCATGAATGTTCTCTTCTGGGTTTAATTAAAAAACCCAAACCAAACCAAACCAAAAAAACCCCACATAATCAAGTTAACTGGAATACCTCCATCCCTCTAGATCTCTCTTTCTGAATGTGGGCTTGCACAGACAGTATTTATCAGACAGATCCATAGGCACAGGCTGTTCAACATCTTTGCAGCATCCATGCAAAGGTCTATAACCCACTGCAGGTGCATCTGAATTGCTGCTAGTTTCCTGCTGCAGAGTTTTGCATGTTTAACTAACTGGGGGTTTTTTTTATTTTTGTTGGGCTGTTATTTTTTGGGGGTTTTTTTTGGGTTGGGTTTTTTTTTTGGTGTCCATTTAATTTAGCAGAAGGTGCTTGGGATATAACTTAAACATAGCAGCAAGAATAAGACCTGATTCTGTATCTCCTGTGAACTTCAGCATGTTGTAAAATAAAAGTTTTCAGGTTTTTAAGTCTTGATGATGTATTTAGCTGTGAAATAGGTTTAAAATGTTGAGGTTTTTTCTGTAGAGCGTGTTAGCCCTGTGCTTTCTCTGTAAGTGGCTTCTGAGTTATTTTGCAGTTGGTAGGCAGTATGTGCTTATCCTTTGTAGCTCCTCCTAGGTCTTGTCAATGTACTCACACAAGTAATTTTTTTTTTTATTATTATTTGTTTTAACTTCCTCAGTCTTGAACCGAACTTTGGCTTTTGGGAGAGTTACTTGGCAAATGCCTATTATGATAGGAACAACAAGGTGTGATGTAAACAAATGTTGCTGTCAATTGCAAATTCTTTGCAGTATTTGTCTCCAGCTATTTCCTGAAAGGTTATTCACAGTAAATAAATCCAATGTACAAAGCTCAGAGGAAACTAATATCAAGAACATGATAAAAGGCAGGCTGTCAGAGACAATAAGTGCACACTTGTTTTTGTGAAAGCTATTAATATTTCCATTCTTAATTGCTTTTCAAGAGAGGAGTTGCTTACATTGTCTTTGGGGGTTTTTAGACCTTTTTGTTTTTCCATCCTATGGATTGCCTAGAAATAGATTTTATCCTATGCTTTCTGAATCTTATTTTGAAATGTTAATTTTGTTACATTTTTCTTGAACTTTCTGTTGTGTTTCAGGATGTTCCAGTCTATTCTTTTCATAAATTACATCCTACAGATGCCACTTGATTTCAAGACACATAATCTCAGATCTGATGAGGACTAAGATAGGTACACAGAAAAGAACTGAGAAACAGAAGAAACAAAATGTTATGCTACTGAAGAGAATAGACCTGAAAGCCTGTGTTGCAATATTTGGGCTTTAATAAACGTCCATATAATGTACTAAAAATGTCTGAATAATAGACTTTATTATTCACTTCAGCTGACCAGCTGAACATTGTCTCTTTTGAATTACCAAAAGAGTACTGAAGGATTTGCTTGTATAAAGGAGTTTTAAAGAACTGTTGTTTGTAGGTATTTGGATTTTTATTTTTTTTTCTTCAAAGCAAAACTATTCTTTTGTACTCCCAAGCTGTGTTAATTTGTAACTAGAGAGCTATTACCCAGTGTAGCTCTTTCAAAACATTGTTGGCATCAAAGCATACTTTTCAATGAGAGGGTGCAGCTTTACCTGCTGGGTATAGATTCAATGTTGATGGTTTCTCAATTGCCAGCATCCTTTGGTGTTGTATTTGAATGAAAAGTTGACTCCTGGGGTAAAGAATTATTTCATGTTAAGGAATCGACTGCACTGTTTCTGAAGAAAGTAGAGGTGATGTGAAAACATGCATATTATAGACAGAAGACTATTGGCAAGTCACACTTAAGCCAATCTCTTAATAAGATCTTTAAAAGTATAGGTGTAGCTCTCATCCATTCCTCAGACTAATTACTAACCTTCGTGACCCTCTTTAATTGCAGGCTAGGCTAAGGTGAGTTTCCTTCAATTTGCTGAAAAAAAAGAGCAAACCTACATGAAGATACCCTGGCATTGTTGATATACTAGGGTTTGTTTTTTTTTTTTAAGCTGCTGTCACTTGAATGTATGTCTGTACCTCTAAATTGCTCCAGGGTGCATTTGCAAATCTTACATAATGAATGATCCTGTTGGCTTCAGTGTATAGGAATTTACCTATTTGTATTCCATCTTCCTCTGATAATAGCCATGCCTTAGTACCCTCAACACATGAAGTGAATATAATGATTAGTAAAGAGCCAGGCTGGGCAATAAAGAAAAAGCTCTGATATTCATTGTTCACAGATTGTTGAAAGTGTTTGCCAGCAATCTTCTTCATCTGCATTTAGTTCAGTTGACTGTGCATAGCAACAGACTCATAGCAGCATTGGTAGAATCTCCCTTGAGAAGTTTGTAACTCAAAGATACAGTTGTAAACAGCTTATATATATATATATATATATCTCGTTGCTTTATTGCCTCTTAAATTAATCTAGGTGCAATTTTCCTTTCAATTTAAAGGTACAAGGAAAACAAGGAGAAAAAAAAGTTATTCAATTCCCCTTTAAAGTTAAGTATAAGTAAGTAATTTATAAAATAAAGGTGTTCAGGTGCTGTTAAACCCTTGAAAAAAAAATAGGGTCAATTTAACAGAACTGCCATTAAGTATGTTATTAAATTATTACTATGCATAGAATCCTGGAATGCTTTGGGTTGGAAGGGACCTCAAAGATCATCTAATTCCTACCCTCCTGCCATGGGCAGAGACACCTTCACTAGACTAGGTTGCCCAAAGTGCCATCCAACCTGGCCTTGAGCACTTCCAGGGATGGGGCTTCCACGGCCTCTCTGGGTAACCTGTTCCAGTGCCTCACTGGTCTCATAGTAAAGAATTTCTTCCTAACATCTAATCTAAACCTACCTTCTATTCATTCTCTATTAAGTATCCTGCAAATCAGGTATGTATATGACCTATTTGCATTTGCTCAACTTGTGAAACAGTGTCAGCTAGGTAGGTACGCAAACAATTTTTAACTGAAAGCAGATACAATAACATCATGAAAAGGTAGTCTTACCTGTATTTAGATACCTTGCAATTACTCTTACTGGCTTTATTTCATGTGATCAATGAAGATTTAGTAACTCAATTTTTGTTTTTTGTTTTGCTACTATTAGAGGTGTATTTTTAGTAGTGAGTGTGACAGAACTGGGAGAAATGGTCCATAAGTTTAAAGATCTCAGAGTCTAATGGTAAATAGCTATTAGCATCTAATAAAAGTCCAGTAACTTGCATAAGGCTCATAGATAATTCTGTAGGTGTAATTGAAATTGAATTTAAATATCTCAAATCTCAGTCTGCTTCTATAAATCACGTGCAAATTATCCTTAAACGTAGCCATTTGCCGTACAGAATCATTTAGGTTGGAGAAGACTTTTAACATCATTGAGTCCAATTATTAACCTAGTAAGAGGACTGCTTAGTCCACCACTAAACCATGTCTCTAAATACCACATCTCCAAATCTTTTACATACCTCCAGGGATGGTGACTTAACCAATTCCCTGGGCAGCCTGTGCAAATGATTGACACCCCTTTCAGTGAAGAAAAATTCCAATTTAAATATCCAATCTAAACCTCCTCTAGCACAACTTGAGGCCATTTTGTCTCATCCTATCACTTGTTACTTGGGAGAAGAGACTGACACCCACCTGGCTAGCACCTCCTTTCAGGTAGCTGTAGGGAGTCATAAGGTCTCCCCCCAGCCTCCTTTTCTCCAGGCTGAACAGCCCCAGTTCCCTCATCTACTTCTTATAAGACTTGTGCTCTAGATCCTTCACCAGCTTTGTTGGTTTTCTCTGGAGGCCCTCCAGCACCTCAATGTTTTTCTTGTGAGGGGCTTCTCAGCCTTCTGGCTTCAGTGTAGTGTGGTGTAGTGTGATATATATGCTGTGCATGCACATCAACAAATTCATAAAGTCCTGCTAACTTTGGGAGAGAGTCAAAAAGCTGGAAAGCAATCAATGTCTGTGGTAGAACTAAGCCTTACACTAAAACGTATGCAGTGAAGTGCAGAGAGATTTTAAGGCGATGAAGGCTCTTGGCAAATATGCTGAATTTGCTTTGAATTTAGAACTTAAAACAGACTCTGATACATGAAGTTTGCTGGGAAATCTAGGTTGTGGCATATGTTTTTGCAAATGAAGCACTTCTTTTTTGCTAGTGTGGCTTTTTAGCTGAAAGTGTTCTGAGACTGACCATCCTTTGTTCCTCCCTTTTTTATGCTGTGTAGTTTCCCTATAAAACTTTTACTTATCTGTGTTAGAAAGATATATCTGTTTATCAAGAGTGAATCTGAAGAACTGTTTAATTACTTTTTCTTTCTGTTGCTTTAAAAATAGAAATCATACTTTCAGGTATTTTGTGAAGGAATGAGAATTTCATGACATCACAAATTAGAGAAAGTAGTCAGAATATAACTGTGGTTACAAACTACAGCAAACACTTCAAAACCTTTTTTCACCAACAAACAGAAGCAAAACAATTTAATGTTATTTTCTTAACGTTCTTGATATAATTTTTAAGTTACATGGAAATTACAATTTATTATTATTGTTGCTGCTGTTATTATTATTATTGTTGATGTTCCTAACTGGATTTTTGTGGTAGATCATGTCTTCTGCAGTATCTATCTTCTACAGTATCCCTTGCACCCTTTGTGATTTCAGCTGTGACAAGAGTGGCCAACAACTTAATAGATTTCTTGCTCTAAGGCAAAATCCGTTCATATCACTTAAAACACTGCCAAACAGTGTTTGGCATCAACATCAGGAAAACTTAATTTAACAGCATTTTATCATATTTTATCCTTGCAGATCTTATTTATGAATGAAGGTTGAATATTCTGCTTTCATTTTGATAGAATTATAGACTCCTCTAAGTAAGTTCACCTGTAAATTAGCTTACTTGTTCCCCTCCAAAATTTGCAGACAGACAGATTTCTAATAAGGGTACTCCTTTCAGTAAAGTTTAAATTTGGTAAATTGGCCAGAGTATATTGAATTTAAATATGCAGGAGTTAAACAATTTTAAATGTTTTTGTCTATGACCTGTATGTTTAAATTTCTTTTGACTTTGAGTTACAAGTGTACTTCTCTGAAACAAAATCCTCAGTGACACCTCAAACCAATCTCATTCTAAAATCCTGGTAAATAGAAGCATTTCCTGGGTGATGCACATTCTAGAGATCCTGCAGAAAGTTCTAATGCATTTTAATAATTTAATTTTAATGTAATGCAACTTTAATAATTACATCAACACATCATATTAAACATTACTTCTGGACTTAAGAGTACTCCTTATGTTTTGCATTCAGTACCAATGAAGGATATATGGTAGTTTAACAACAATGGATTGCAAAATTGGACTGCTTAGTGAAAAATAGTTGTAAAAGTAACCTAAGATCTTTACCCAGGAGATTAGTATATCAAAAATAGATGGTTTTTTTATATCAAAATGAGAGCTCTGACTCTCAGACCATGAATATCAAGGTGCAACATGACTTCTCCACCTGCTCTTATGTGGTCATCTTGTTAGGATGAAATGATAGAGTGTTCTTTGGTGTCCTTATACCAGCACAAAAGCTATCTCAAGAACAAAAATGCCCAAACTTTTAATCAATACCTAGTAATATATACCAGGATTTCCTAAAAATTAGTTTTCTTGCCTGAATGTGCATAGAATCATATTTTACTGGGGTTTGTATTTCTAACTGAGTTCAGTATCTGCTGGCACCAGGATAGCATGATGATATGCTAGCATATATTTTGAATTGAAAGAAGTGGTAATGAACACAGGGTAGACTATAGCCTAGAATTTTTCATCAGTTGCATTTTAATATTGCCAAAAAGTGCACTGTAAATAGATTAATTTTATTGTGCTCACAGGGCATACTGCAAGCTGTGGAAAGAGTGATCTCTTTCTTCATTGGAAGACTTAGCAGAGTTGTTTTGTGCTATGTCTTTCCCTGCTGCCAGCACAGCAGAGTGAAAGGCACATAGCTGGAGGAGAAGGTATATGCCAGAATGTCCATGCAATGTGATAACTCTCAGGAGTGTCACCTTTGCTGTGCAGCAACAAACATGAGCTAGAGCAAGCCTATTGCTTCTTCCTAGGGTGTGGGTAAAATCCTGGAAGTCTCTTACTTGTAAGCATTCTACAGACTCAGAAACAAAAAGGCATTTTAAAAATAACCCTTAAAATTACTTTTAATCTCATTACATTTGAGGTAATCACAAAACTTTCATAACCTTGATTGATGCTTTTAAAAGATTGAAAATGCCCAGGTGTGGGATATAGTCATGCAACAGAAAAAGTAATTTTCTGTGATATAAGAAGCACAATGTTTCAGCTCATCAGTCCATAAGCACATGACACAGGACAACTCAGAAATAAATAAGGTGACAGAGCAGACTTCAGCACAGCTTCTAGTGCTGATTCAGATTGATAGCTGTGGCTAGGCACTGATTAGGATACCGGTCAAAATGCATGCAGTCATGTGGCTTCATTCAGGTCTCTTATGGAGGGTATAGGTTCCACTCCCTTAATTTCTCATGTTGGCGAAAGATGCCATTGTAGGTTCTTAACGTGATGGTTCTGAACTAGCGAAACATGCCGATGTATGTACAAGGTATGGTGTGTACAAGAGCAAGTTCAGGATCAAAGCTGACAGCAGCAATGAGAGGTGGGAAGTACATAGTGTGAAAGTAAAGGCAGGGGCAGCAACAGATGAACAGGAAGGAAGAGAGATGAGATGCAAATATTTCATAAAGACCTGGAGATTCCAGCCATCTGCAAGGAGGCGAAAGTGTAGCATGTTAACGAGCATCTGCTATGATGTTTGTAAAGGTACCACTTCTCTAAGTTAGCTGCTGTGCAATATGGCTATCATTTTTGGATTTCTGCAAAGGAGAATAGCATGATATATTCTGTAAAGAACCCACATTTGGTTTAATAATCACTTTAAAAAAAAAAAAAAGAAAATTACTAACATCATATGTTGTTTATGTAACATCATATCAGATCTTAGACTATAATATCTTGAAATTTAGTTCTGATTTTTTAAAATTACTTTTTAATCACAGATTTCCATTAGGAGTAAGTGAATAATAAAATAAGCACCTCCATGAATGACTAAAATAGTATGCAGGAGTGGGGGAGATGAGAGCTTTGCTAATTCTAAGCCATTCAAGTGAAGTACTTTAAAACTGGGATGTCATTTGCAGAATCTCTAGCCTCAGTATTATGAAATTACGTTGTAATAAAATGTTATGTAACACACTCCTGTGTCTCATCACTCGTATCCTTTGTTTTCAGTTTTGACATTTATCATCTATGTGTTGGGTTCTTAATTTATTTTCTATGAATAATCCCTGAGCAGCTCTATATATCCATATATATATATATACACACACACATATCCTCAAAAAACAGAAGCATCTTCTAATTTTCTAAGGGAGTGCAAAAGCAAGTAGGGCCTGGTGCTCTAGCACTGTATATTAGCATAGCATCACTGAAGATAATGAAGCTGAGCAGGGCTACAATAGCTGAGGATAGGTAGCCTTCTATCTGCAGAAGAAATGACAGTGTGGGACAGAGACTTCATCTTGATGACAAGATGGCATAACATCCGGGCGGTGAGCCAGAACATAGCTACTGTAGTACTCATCCTGTGCAATGCATTATGTATACCCCCAACCCCCCCCTCACCTAGTCTCTTTCTGTAGTTGAAAAAGGACCACTGTCCATAGCTCCATTACCACCGTGAAAAGTGATCTCCTTAAAGATTTAACCTCTTTTGTTTTCTGTGTTTTGGCTTCTGTTCTTTTAGATAAATAAATAAAAGCTCTCATTAGTGTTGTGTAATCAGCCTGCAATCAGAAACGCGAAGGGAAAATGCTGACTGGCACTTGAGCTACATGGTACTTTGTTCTCTTACAAGGCAGTACGGCAGGCCCTGTTCCGATAATGAATAAAGAAGGATAGTGGATCTTTATCTAAAAGCTGTGCAAGAACTAGCTGGGTGCCTATTTCTGTGCTTCGGGTACTTGAATAGCGAAAAATCCTATTGATAACAGAATAGATCACAGAGGTTTAAAAGACTGAAAGATAGGCCAAGTTGTTACTAAGCTTTAGATTTACATCTCTCTTTGAAGACCTGACTGAAATCATAACGATAAAGGGTTTTTGCTTAGCAGGTCTGCTATGGCTTTGTGAGCAAATGGCTATCAGTTCTATGTCCATACCTGTGTGCTGAACCACCTGGTAGCATGCTCCTGGGGCTGGTTTCTATTCAGGGAGCTTTTGTGTGAGCTCTAAATCTACAGGAGCAGGTTTATCTCCTGGATACATCCTGCACCCAAGTTCTGGAACTTGTTACATGTCTCAGACCTGATAGTGTAGTCATACGCTTAAGAGACCTGGCAATGGTGAAGGAATTTTGTTTTACAGAGCACAATAACAAAGGGTACCAACACTGCTTTCAAGAGGTGGAATCATAAAACCCCGGCAGTTTCAGCTCAGTTTCATTTAAAGACTCATTTAAAGTTTTCATTTAAAGATTCTGAAATTAAGCTCAGAAATAAAAATATCCAGAAATAATAATAAAAAAAAAAATCCTTGAAATTGAAACCCATGGAAGTGGAATGGAAGTAAAGGCTTAAATCGGGCATCACTGAAGTTGTGTGTCGCTCCATATGCTAAAAAGTAGAGGCAAAGTATTTTGACAAGCAAAAGCAGTTGTTTAATTTCCTCATCTCTTTTCAAGTGTGTGGCAGTCCTTAGCTGCCTTTTCTGCTCCATGAACGCACAGTGCTGCTTGTGTTTCAGTACGGACCGGTTGAACAGCAGATCTAGTTATATAAGGTTAGCAATTGGATTAGAATTTATTTAGAAAACATCATACAAAGACCAGCCAAGTAAACCAATTGGACAAAAATAACATGAATTAAAAAACCCTGGGCTGAATTCACAATGATCTTTCAAGTCAGATAAAACAAGGGGGTAATTAGCTTAACCTTTATGTGGAACTGCAAAGCATTCACCTGCATAAAACACTCCGTAGCCAGGGCTGAGCTGTTCTGCACATGGCACCCTTTTGATACACCCTTGAATCCACATCTGTAGCTGTGTCAGCTCTAATGCTTCATTGTCTTCCTGTCACTTGCTTGCTTTATGACAGAATCACAGAATTGTAGGGGATGGAAGGGACCTCAAGAGATCATCGAGTCCAACTGCCCTGCCAAAGCAGGTTCCCTAGGACAGGTCACACAGGCAGGTGTCCAGATGGGTCTTGAATATCTCCAGAGAAGGAGACTCCACAACCCCCCTGGGCAGCCTGTCCCAGTGCTCTGTCACCCTCACTGTGAAAAAGTTCTTCTGCATATTGGTGCGGAACTTACTGTGTTCCAACTTGAAGCCATTGCCCCTTGTCCTGTCCCCACAGACACTGAAAAGGGGCTGGCCATTTCCCCCTGTGTCCCACACTTGAGATATTTATAAACATTAATAAGATCCCCTCTCAGTCTTCTCAAGGCTGAACAGCCTCAGTTCATTCAGCCTTTCCTTGTAGGGAAGATGCTCCAGTCCTTTAATCATCTTTGTAGCCCTCCACTGGACTCTTTCCAGGAGAACCCTGGGTCACCTGACAAAGAGGATTGAGTTCTATCACCCAAGACAAAGGGCCTGAGTGAAATTTCCTTACTCTTATCAAGCTTTTTGTAGCAGGTGTTACAGAAATTACAGTGCAACAGTTACAGGTGTTCTACTGTTCCACCCAAATTTAATATTGGCTTATTAGAACTGAGTCCTCAGACACTCAATAAGTGATTTTTAAAAAGATTTTAAAAGTTTCACTCTTAAAGCTTATGCATGCCTGTTTTAATGTGTTTGAGCCACTTTATATCTCTCTTGCCTCCAGCCTTCTGAATCTAAAGTTGGGCTAGCAGCAAGTGGAGTGGGTATGAGAAAAGCACTCTTGAGATCCCTACAGTTATAAATTCTATTCCATTTGATAACGAGAGCAGAGATTACAAGTCTGAGGGACATGGATTTTAGTCCATTTTCCCTCTAGCACGTACTATAACACAGAAGAATTAGGGCTGGACATTTTGGAACCCCACAGTTGACACATTTTCACTGGCATTTTTCTTCCAAATGAATAGCTTAGAGAAGTGTGTGTGTGGGGTGGGG
>VZTU01029639.1:0-33168 GCA_013400835.1 Zapornia atra
CTCGCAAAACCACGACACTGTCATACACCAGAAACTGGCATGCATGATCTTCACTTTCCTTGGACCACAGCTTTCTAACACTCCAGAATCTTTGTGTACTAATTGGACTGTAGTAAAAATTTGCTTGCAATAAATAAAAATATCTACCTTTTCTTGGTTTTGGTTGGGGCTTTTTTATGGTGGCGGGAGAGGTATTTTCCTATATCAAAAAGTGTTCATCTTTGATACCAACTTAATACAGGTAATCATCTAGCATTCTGGGAGTATGATCCATAGTTACAAAAGTATAGAGTATTCTGAGACTGTACAGAATTAATCGATAACCTTCCTGAAACAAGTGTCTCAGCCCTGGAGGTATCTGCCTCCTTTCATGAATTCAAGAGAGACTACAGGATGTAGACCAGACATCTAGATTAAGAAGCTGAAGTTGTGCAAGGTGACTCTGTATGTAGGAGTTTTACTGAAGGATAGTTTTGCCCAAGATCAAGTCTCCTGGTGCATATGGCATCAAGTGCTGATGTTAGAGTAGTTCATTATTTGGTATCACAAGCCATGAAGACATCACAAAAATCCAAAAGAACTCTCTCTAAAATAATAAACTAGATATGGAAGATGCAGCTTATTCCCCTTCATGCTGAATCACTGGTTCCCGTTTCCAACCCTTTGGGGTACCTAGGACAATCCAGAGATCTCTGACATTAAAATATTCTAGTGTTGAACTAAGTGAAACTCTTCATTCTCTGAAAAGGCCAGAAGGTTTCTTCCATCTTTTGCAAGACACTGGAGTGGCTTCAGGAAAATGAGGCTCACAACCTGAAAGTTTTGTCATGCACAGGCTCACTTTTTAATTTTTCAGAAAACATGGGGTATGGAAAAAGTAGAAGATATTTCACTGTGGGAGAACTACTGCTTTTATTATACATTATGTATCTGCCTCCTGATAGTAACTCAGAGCAGAATTTTTACAGGACCAGTGGCTCTTTAATATCATAAAATTATTTTCCTTCCACTCTGTTCTTGATCCTCCTTACTGACTTTTCTCCCAACTGCAGTTAAAACAGGATGTTCAATTTACTTCTGGAATTCAAAAGGAAAAGTATAATACTCATTCCTTTTCAATGAAAATGACAGAGCTTTATACGCCTGTCTAATGTGAGGTATTTCAGATTTTCCTACTCTGAATTCACAATGATGAATAGTGACCTGGGCCAAGTGCCAGAATGATTCAAAGCACTTGACATGCAAAGAGGTGTTCTCTTCTATCTGTATTTTTCACTCAGAGGGAACTGTGGATTTGTATAGAAGCACTACACTAGATAGCTTGGGTGGTTTGAGAGCTCAAAATCCAGCTATCTAGTCTTGCACTGCTAGTTCTAAAAAAAAAAAAAATTCAAGAATTTGCATACTATTCTGCAAAGATGAACAGGTTTAGCAACTAGAGTGTAGCCAGAAAAAGAAATAGTTTGCAATCTTTCTGTAGGTTGACTTTGAGATATACTCAGCATGTATCCTGCTTCATAAACGCTGCTGTTTGTGTATATCCATACAGGCCATACTTAAAGAGCATAGTTCCAAGATAAACGTGTAAGATCGAGTTTTCATGTGTATAGTGTTGCTGAACCAGTGACTGGGGGGGTTGGAGGGGAGGGTCAGAATTGGAGAGAAAAGGGGAAGAAGCAAGAAAATAATAGAAACATAAACAGTAGTGGTGTTCTACAAGTTGTAAAAAAGCACTAGGAAGCACCAGAAACCACTTTAGTGAGCTGGAAATGTGCATTCACATGCAAAGCTGTGAGTCAAGTGCAATATAGCTGAAGGAACAGATTTGGTAGAAGCTCAGATGGTTGTGTATTTCTTCTTCCCTTTCCTTTTCGAAACAAAAATAGGATGCATGTTTTGTCTGATATAACAGTGTATCTTTGGACTGAACATGAGGTAGAAATGGTAATTAGACATGGCTTGAGACATGCTGGGTGAACTGAGCAATGGAAAGTAGCAGCAGGAGAGATTATTTTCTCCAGGGAACACACAATGTGCATGAGTCTAGCTAGAGAGCCTTGCTTCTGCACCTTCTTTGTTTATAATGCAGCAGCTCCCAGCTGTCAAAGAAAACTCTGCATGATAATCTCTAGGCATATCACTATTATTATTTTACATATAATAAAGAAAGTATGAACAGTCAACCTATTCCCTGGTAAGAGTTTCTTAAGCAGACAAGAGAATAAATTTCACATTCAGCCTAAAAAGTCGTTTTGCTGCTATAGCTAATGTCCTGTCCAGAATTAGTACGGCAGTAGAGACTTTAAATAGCATTTTCTCTGCATATAAAGAAAGTGCTTGTCCCACAGTATCTGAATATTATCAGCAATCCAAATGTGTCAATAATATATACCTTTTTTGTAGTTATCTTCTATAGCTTCGTATTTAGGCTAAACATTTAATCTGTTCCTTTTGTAGGAATGAAAAGCCATTGCCATCTGTGGATGGAGAGCAAACTGGTCCAATACTCATGGAAACGACAGGTTTTTTTACTATAGCATTGTAAGTATTACCATTTTGTACTGTAGATAAAAAGATTAAAGAAAAAACAAAACTATAGTTTTAAATGTGAGTTTTCATTGTTTTAGTTAAGTATTTAATTCCCTCAGTCAGAGATGCTCTGTGAGGATTATGCTGTTCCTTAAATCACCAGAGTAATTGACAAGAACTGACTGTTATGATGGCAAACTGTAGTAAATAAATTCCCGTTCTAAGGTATCTAGAGAACGCCTGTAGGAAACAGATGTGTGGTGGCCAAAACAACAAAAGAGGTCCTTGGCTAAGAGAGAGCAGGTAGAAAGCTTCCACTACCGTGACTGTCACTTCTTTACTTCTACTGAATGATAAATTTCAGTATATTTCCTTAAATCCTCAACTTTTTGTTCTGCTCCTTATTACTTCCTTAAGAATTTTTAAGGAGAACTCCCTCAGGATTATAATGGCTGAGCTCTTTTTAGATTAAGAGCTTTTGTTTAAATAAATGTTCCCCTTTTCTTTTAAAATCATTTTGCTCTTGTTAATTAAAACCAACCTTTGGAGTATAATAGTGATTACAACCCAATCTTCTGCTTTGCATACCGAACTGGGACACCTGCTCAGAGTGCTATAAAGAACTTTATACTTGAACTGTGGTTTAAACATCATCTCAAGCCTTTTGAAATGGGGAGAACTAAACACACTGATTTTCAAGCATAACTTGCCAAACAATTTTTTGCAGTCATTTCCATGAAATATCTGAGATATCATGCTCCAAAGAGCTTTGAATCAAATGTGAAACTGGTTGTAAAATCAGTGAGATGGCCCTGAAGGAAAATTTATTCTGTTAGTAGATGCAGTTGCCATACAAAATATGTTCATTTCCTCTGTCAAGAAATTAACTGTTTTCTAGCTAATATTGTTTCCATGCAAAGCCAAGCTGCATAATCCCTGTGAAATGAGAGTACTTCTAGTCAGAAAAAGCATGTTTCATGTATCAGCTCAATTAATTGTCTAGATATTTTAGAAAGTCCTCTTTCTAAACACAAAAAACAAATGCCTTAAATACTCTCAATCATGTTTTAACACAAAACCTTGCCCCTGACTTATATTAGGTGGGCATGTGTTTGAAGCATGTGTGCCAACATGCCCCAACTTCTCCGTTGTATGGAGTAAGGCGGGGGGAACCCACACCAAAAGTGCACCAGAAAAACTTAGGATCAAACCTGTATGCTCAACCAAATTACAGAATTGCCTCTCTTGTTTTAGCTGTATGTTTAGACTCACCTTGCATATATTCAAAAGTTGAGCTCTAGGGATCCTAAGCAGCACAAGAAAAATGTTCAAAGTGGAAGCTTGGTTTCACATACTTTTAACACTTTTGGAGCACGGTGAACAACACATGATTTTCTAGGAAGGTTAGGACATCAGGCTGTTTCTTATTAGGACAGTTAAACAAGTAGCATAGATCATCAGCTGGTAGTGTCAATCCAGCTACTGCCAATTCAGGTAAATTGAAGATCCTGTCTACAAGTCCATATTTTTCTTTCCCACCTGCCCTTCTGGAGGGTCTGGAGCAATTGTTTGCTTGGGGCTTGAGCCTCACTCTTCTAATTTCCATATCTCACTGACAAACTGAATAGCCTTGAGCAAATGACCTGGGGAAGTCTCCAAAATGGGATGTACTGTGCTTGTCACTAATTAAATGCAAATAGTATAGACACAAGGCACTAGGTCTCCAAGATAGCATAGCTAGGAAAAACATGACAACATTAGCTGGGCTTGGGTCTGCAAGTGTCAACTTTAAGCCATATTTTAAGGTGAGGGAAAGACTTCCATATTCTTTGAAAGAATTTTTAAGGAAGAGATTAGCAGAAAGAAAACAAGTCATAAAGGTCAGGAGGCAAAAGGAGTCTAAGATGAAGCAGCTATTTCATTTCCCTCCAAGCTCTGTTTAAACAGTAAAGCAAGATCAAACCAAAAATCCTCAAACAAATAAAAAAACCCCAAATCCAAACAGCAGTGTAAAACTCAAACAATCAAAAAGAAAGAAAAAAAAATATCTCAACCAGAAAACACCCTCCCCCGAAACAAAACTCCACACCGTGCTCCTTACACCTACCACCTACTGACTGAGAAGCTCTGGCTTAGGCATGGGCTGCAGGATGCTACTGTAACAGGTGTCAACCCTTGTGCAGTACTCACGTTTATAGTAGATGCCAAATGCTGCACAAGTATCTGAACTAGTTTTGTTCAGAAGGTTTCCAGCTGTCAAAGTTATTAATGAGCAGAAAGCCTGATTGACGCTGGCTACATCAATGTAATGCAGTCATGTAACTTCCCCCTGCCATCCTCCCCCAGTTTATCAGAGTTAAATCATACACCTCAGTGTTAGTGACTGGTTGAAGACTAGTGATTTCTGAATGATGGGACCTGTCCCTGTTGCTGCACCTCTTGCCCTGCGGTTTCAGCAAGTGTCTTTCTGGAATTCTAACAGTTCAAATTACCTCTCAAGGCTAATACTATATGATGCATTTAAAGTGCCTAAACAGTAATTTTCCATTCAAATTAATCTCTACCTCCTATTTTTTTATTAGCTGCATCTTCAAAGATAACTTTGTGCTCAACTAAGTAATTCATCGTTTTCTTAAAAATAAGATAGAACTTTTAAAAATACAGCAAAAGCATTAGTGTACTTTGCACCTAGAAATGTGTTTGCAAACCATTCAGATTCTTCACTGGGACTTACCAGAAAGTGCAAATATAGACTCATTTATCACAATCTTAAATTATAGATGTTTCTTTAAATGCTGATTTTTTTGCAAAGGCTTTAATTCCCCATATGGAGGCACTAAGCACCAGCCCATTTTGTTCCTGGCAAAACTGGAGAAAAGCTTATTTTGAATTTCTAATTAAAATTCTTTCTTGCTGTGTAAGGAGCCCTGATGGGATTCCTCAGGGTAGTTGGATGGGTTTCTGATTGAATTACAACTGGCCTGATTGCGTGAATATTTCATTTAATGTTGTGAACTGAAAACAGCAATTAACGACGACAACCTGAATAATAAAAAGCACTGCTTTACCTTCAATCTTCTCTTCTCCCACAGTTGATTCAAATTAGATGCTTAGTCATTGGGAAAAAAAAAAAATCTCAAACCGACCCAGAAACAAAAAGCCAAGCAGGAATCACTACACAGGAAGAGGAGGCCACTACAAGTCATCACCCTTGAAGTTAGCAACACATTTCCTGGAGGTGCTGATTGCCTATGTGACACTGTTGCAGAATTGCCTTCATGAAGCATGTCTATGCTTCTTATCTGCCATTTATTCAGTATCCTACACTCTGGTTTCTGTCCAGTCTCACCTAATACAATTTAAGTCTATCTTCTCATTTTTTACTTACCAGCATCAGCACCAAGGTTTCTTTACTAGAACTACTTCTGCATGTAGGTTCACTGGGGAACACTTGCTAATCTTGGTAAAAATTCTGGAACAAACAGATTGGCCAAACCCTCCCAGGCCAAGTCATGGGCTTTTGGGAGAACTGCCCACACTTATAAATGAACACTTGGGGTACTTAGAAGCGGTCCATCTGTGTCCGATTCCCTAGATGTCTCCTCAAGCATTCAGTCCTACAAACTGCTACTTGGGGTGAAAATACAATAATTTGGGAAGTTTTATAGCAAAACGAAATGCTGGGAGTTGATAAGGACACGCAAATTATTCTGATTTGTTCTGGAAAGCCACTATTAACTTCGACAGGTTCTGTATGTACCCTGGCTGAGAGTCCAGTCTTCTTGTGTTTGTAACTTTATCAGTCTTAAAATTACAAAGCTTGTGAGAATTGGTTACAATTTGATCTAAATGCCACTGTTCCAAAAATGACTTAGTAGTTGATGACTGATAGGACCTTGACAACTGGAAGAAAATAAGTTCTTAATTATAACCTTTATCATTAATTATTAGCAATCCACAGTGTTAATCACAAGTTTAAATTGTCAACTTGATTATTATAATTGTAATGGCACAGTGACTAAATCATGGTAAGTTATTGGTAGGGCTAACATGTTCTTATTAATAGAGTTTCCAATGACTGTATCAATATCCACAGGTCAGAATAAAAGACCTCCTTGCATTACCATGTCAGGAGCAGTTCAAATTAAGATAGCAAAGCTATACTGGGGGAAAAAACCCCAACAAAACCCAACCACACAGTAAAAAAACAAGCAACAAAACCAACCGAAAACAGAGCCAGTGAAAAGGAGAGGAAATAAAACCTTAATTAGTCTTCTGCAGCAGCCATGGTGATTTCACATGTACAACTGAGTCAGCAGAAAGCACTGCATGAGGATCAATGCTACAAGCCCCAGAGACAAGGACATGGGATTATTCTGGCAGCCACAACCTGTTCTGGTGCTGTCCATCCCTTGTCAGCCACAGAACATCTTTTACTTTGTTGTGTTAGCATGGTACTGAGTTCTCATGGGCTGATTATTGCATTAAAAAAATCTTTATTAATACTTAATTTCAGTATTCCTCCAATTGATTTTCAGTTGGAAATATGGAAAAATTGCATTTGATTATTTAGTGATGCCATTCTTCAATATTTTGGGGCTTCCTTCTTACTGGCATGATTCTGCACATAGTATTCTGCAAATAGTAATAATATACTGTAATATATCTTATATATAATCATATAATTTATTGATTATCATTTGAAGAATACATATTCTGCACATGACTTAGTAAATTTTCAGTTCATTATTCTTTTTCTTCTGGATACACTTAAAGGGTGTTTATAAAGCATTCCCGATCCCCCACCACCTTACAGTTCTTCCTTGTTTTTGAGCTACTATCCTCACTAGGAGGAGTTTTCTCAAATGTAGTCTGTCTGATTTTCTAGTTTTGGTTCCAAAAATATCCAAATCTGAAAGCAAAACTCAGCTGAAAAGAGTCTTGTTTGGATTAAAGAAAGAGTCCTCACCATAAAACATGAGGTTTGGGGTTTTTTTTGTGCAAGTCTGTGAGCTGACCACAGTACTACTGGGAATAAACCACAAATTTAATCTTAAATGCTGGAAAAAATGAATTTATAAACTGGAAACTGTAGCTCAGACCAAAATCTCACATGTTAGCTCTATGCATCAGTGGTCTAGATGGCATTTCAAATCACCCTTCAGCTGTAACACTGATCTCAAACTTCCATCAACACTGAAAACATTCAGACTGGATTTGTATTTTATACCTGCAGACATCTTCAGAACAACCTTTAGGATATATTTAGCCATGGATACGTTTTTATTTCAGGCCATTTGCATTTTAAAAATATATCTGAATCAGTTTAGTTGAAACCAGACTTTGGTTTCTAGGGAAAAGAGCTCAAATTATTATTTTAATTCCAGAGCCAAATGTAGCAAATTGATTTTATCTCTGTTCTGAAATTTAAAGAATAAGGAAAACACCTGGCGTTAAGCTCCTTCAAAAGTGTGTGGGCACAGTTTTGATGTTAAACTTGGTATTTGAGCTGTCTGTGACAAATGGTGACTCAGTCCATTTAAGTGAAGATTTGATGTCAGATTATTGCCTCTGTAGGCACTTATAGCAATCGAAGTCCCATTTTGACTGTGCATTGAGAGTAAGTGATTGTGTTGGGGTGATTTGCTTTTTTTTTTGGGGTGGGGGTGGGAGTGGTATTTGTTTTAAGCTTCCAAGGAGTATTGTCTTAGAAAGATACATTTTAATGGGACAAATAAAATCATTGCCTTAAGTCTCATTGTGTTTAAATATGATTGCCCTAGACAAGATAATAAATTCCTATAATAAGAAAACTGCCTCTTAAGGAGAGTTGTTGCTTTACTGACAAAGAATATTATGCCTCAGTGGAGATGGCTGAGCTAACTCTGGTCAGTCTTCCTGAACATGAATGATGGTATCCCTGTGGTAGATTTCATGGCTATTTGGTGGGCGAAAGCAGCTGCGTGGTTTTGGGATCATAGCTGACACTTCTGCACTGCAGTCCTCAGAGATGGGTACAAATGTTACTAGGCCGTGCCAAAGGATTATTTTTTTTTTTTTGGTGATGGTCAGTTTTGCAGGTGACTGTGTCCAGCATCCTTTGGCAGAAGTTAATCTTTTCTGTGGCAAGAGCTTCTCAAGTAGTCTCCTGAAAGAGGACTGCAATCTTGGTTATAATAGTTGGAGTTACAGTTATTTGCCTTTGGTCTTCTTAAGACAAACCTCAGAGTAATCTACATGTGCCAGAAGTCCAAGGAGGAAGGGAGAAACTGTTTTTTTCATCAGCACAAATGGATAGGTCTGTTGTTTAAGGTGAAGGGCATCTGCTGTAAGAATATGACATTTATAAGAACTGTGAGGGCTTCTGTCATCGACCCTTGCACAGTGTAGCTTTAACTAGCCATTTATATTTTTGTAATATTCAAGCCATGCCGATGAAGGTTACCATCTCTGCTCAACATTGTGAGGCCTCATCTGGAGTGCTGTCTCCAGTTCTGGATGTCCCAACACAAGAAAGACATGGACTTCCTGGAAAAGGTCCAGCAAGGTGATGAAGGTACAAGCTCCTTTCATACAAGGAGAGGGTAAGAGAGCTGTGACTGGTTATCCTATAGAAGAGAAGTCTTAGGGCGAAGTTATTGATGTATATAAATACATTATGAGAAGGTATAAAGATGATGGTGCCCAGTGGAAATATGAGAAGCATTAGGCAAAAACTGAAGAACAGGAAAACAATTTTTTTTGTTAACCATGAGGGATGTTCAAACACTGGAACAGTGTTTCTCAATACAAGAGAGGCATGTCCCTGTTCAAGTGGTTCCAAAGGAAGGCCACAAAAATGACAGGTAGATATAAGCAAGAAATTTTTTACAGTAGTGCTGGTTTTAGCTGCGAGTTAATTTTCTTCGTAGTAGCTGGTATGGGGCTCTGTTTGGCATTTGGGGTGTAAGCAGTGTTGATACCAAAGGGATGTTTAAATTAATGCTGAGCAGTGCTGACACCAAGTCCAGGCCTTTTCTGCTGCTTACACACGGCCACACCAGCAAGAAGACTGGGGGTGCATAAGATGTTGAGATGAGAGGTAGTCAGGCAGCTGACCCCAACTGACCAAAGGGATAGTCCGTCCCATGTGATGTCATGATCAGCAATAAAAAGCTGGGGGAAAGAGGAAGCAGGGGAGATGGTTGGAGTGATGACATTTGTCTTCTCAAGTAACTGCTACATGTGATGGGGCCCTGCTTATGAAACCCTTTTTAAAGTGCACCACGCGTTTTAGTTGTGCTGCAGAACTGTTTTACTGAGTCTGAACCTCCCACCCCTGCACTATGCTTTTGTTCCCTGTGATTTTAGACATGACCTTAAAAAAAGGTGTTGAAAAACGGTGTAAGGCTAAAACCTTATTTCTAGAGAGAACTGGTTTAATGATTTGCCAATTCTCTCTTTCATATG
The DNA here is from genome assembly GCA_013400835.1 of Zapornia atra. Lineage (NCBI taxonomy): Eukaryota > Metazoa > Chordata > Aves > Gruiformes > Rallidae > Zapornia > Zapornia atra. The sequence continues at coordinate 9,979 of VZTU01029639.1, forward strand.
GAAAACATTTTCACCAACCTTTATATTTAAGCTATTTCAAACAAGTTTCATTTTGGAAACACAGAAGAAACATTAAAAGCATCCTGTCTAACATTTTTGAGAGCATTTTTGCTTTGGTCCAAAACAACATGTATAAATTAAGCTGATGTTAAAAGTTCCATAAAATTCATAAGAGGTCAAATTAGGGTGGCATGTTTTGATTTTAATCAAAACCAAAAGCATTTAAGTTGCCCAAGACCTCAGAGCTTCCTTACATGATTTTCATTTTACAGGAAGCCTAAAATGCCTTCTTTTGTTTGAAAACGTAAGAAAATATATACTTTAGAAGTCATAAAACTTCCCATTAAACAAAAAGCCTGTGGTTCATTCCCATTTCTTTTGTAACAAAAGCTGCTGCATTTATGGCATTAGATTGCTGTTTCAAAAGCCTATAAATAATCATGAAGGTAAATGAATATAAATCATCTTTTTAACTATTTACTCAGCAGAAGCATACTGCAAGTATGTACAGGTCTAATTTTGATAAACCTGTATTTCTCACATCTTTCTGGGTATTAAATACCCTAATTATTTTCTAGTTGAATTTAGAATTCTCAGAACTGGAGAATACACAGACCTGGGATTACTCTAGAAACCTCTCCAATTTTACATGGTTGCAGTCCTTTATCTAGTCAGATTAACGCTATTGCTGCCAGAAAGGAAATTATTTTGTCTGCATGGGCAGGCTGCAGGTTACAGGTACAAAAAAAGAAAAATCCAAGACAGACAGCCCTCTCTGTCCTACATGCAGCAGGCACACGGCTTATTAGACTTTAGATTGTAGCATTTTTATTTGTAGAAATGAGTCAGAGCCAGCTGGACAGCTTATTTCCAGAGCCCAGTTGGAAATTCTTAATCTGCCTTTTCACTGTATAAATAGAAAACTAGGCAAACTGAATGTAAAAATCACATAATGATTATCATATCTTATAAGTTACACCAAGCTTTTGTTCACTTTTTTATTTATAAAGGGAGTTAATTCAAGAAAAAAACCCCTCATCACGCATTCTTTATTTCTGTCCTTCCCTATTATATGGAGCAAGCTCAGTTAGAAGGAAAAAAAAATCCCAAATGCTGAGCTCTCAAGGCTGTAATACAGCATTTTCAAAGTTTCTAATGCATGATCAGCTAGATTCACACAGGGACACAAACTATAGATGTACCACGTTAAAGACACAAACCTACACTTCAGATCCTCAACACCCCTGCTCAGGTGCCACTCTGGAGATAGGTAGCCCTGTGTGACACTTTCTGTTTTCCACTAGACAAGCGCAAGACTCCTATCAGACAACCTGAGTCTTGGTGTTGATGAAGCTGCTTGGAGTCTAGTGGCCGGGCATCCTTCATCCTAGGCATTTTTCCTCCTAGCTTGAAGGATGACTCAATGAGCCATTTGTGGTTCAAGTACTCCAGCTGCCTTTAACTTCCTAGACCTCTGTCCCATTCTCAGAACAATTTCTATTCATACCCTCTTCCTAACTAGCCCTCCTCAAGGCAATGTGCAAGACCAACCCTACCCCTAGGGGCAACTTGGATAGCTGGGGTATCAGTGAGGACTGTGTTTTGCAACTACAGCACACGTCCTCTTCTGCCCAATGGGCTTTCAACAGCGCAGACGATTAACTTACTTCATACATAGAACAGATTTTGAGAGGATGGAGACATTGGATGGGAAAATGTGAGGCTCGTGCTTCTCAGTACGAAGACACTCAGTCCATGAGATACCTACTTCAAAGCTGACCATGACTTCAACCTGCCCGCTGCAAAACACTCCTGAACAGCATGACACTTTGTAGAAGACTACAAGCCACAACACAATTGAGTCACAATCACTACCAGTTCCTAGCTACCTGCAATAAGTTGCAAAGCAGGAGACAATGTCCAGATAGCTTGAGGAAAATAGATCCAACTATACGTGTCAGGATGCAAATCACTAAGCAAGCCTGGAAAAATTTCAGTTTCTCTCCATTCACATTAAATATGGACATCATTATATTCTGTTTAACGTGTCTCATCAGACACGCTGTAGTTGTAATGCATTTGACATGACTCATTATATAAATCAACATTAGGGATTTCCCCAGGTAGGGATTCTTTTTGCTCATAATTAGCACAGGAATAATTTTTACAGGTTAAATTGTACTTACATGGATTTCATTGTTTAATAAAGGGAAGCCTTTCTATTTCAACTTCCATAACAGTACTTAATTTTATAGCTTTTTGCTTAGGAGTATAAGAGCCAAAAAGAAGATAAAATACGTTTACATGCTAGAGTGCCTTTTGTTAAAACTACAGAATTGATAATATTTTTAGGCAAGAAGAGTGGAATCATATCCCAAGGGCATACACACTGTTTTTCAGTGTTTTCTTGAATTTTAGAAGAGACAGAAAATAGTGGATCACGATGCACAATGCTTTCCAAATTATCTTAACATTTAGACTGTGCGGATTCTGCATAAAAAGCTGCCATGTACCCTACATGTTTCAAACAGACTGCAGCGTGAACAGTATTTCAGACGAGACCGCTCACAACCTGGAGTCCATTAAAAAAAAACCAAAAAAACCTCAATCAAGTCCCCTCCTGGCCCAATCCTAATCAAAAAGACCCAAACCTACTGAAACCACACTGACAATCTGAAGCAGAGTGACCTGCCTCTCTGACTTCAAATAAATTGCATTATAGTATGCTGTTCTGTGATTTTCATCTAAAAAAAAAAAAGCTTGGAGTGTTCCCTAATAGCTTTTTAATTATAACAGAATTCTTAGTCCAGCAGTTTAGAGACTGTAGGTGAAGAAAACATATTTATTACAGAAGACCCGAGAATGCAGTAATTAAGTGGCACAACTGAATCATAACTAGATGAAATCTCAAATCAGGTTGCACACACACAACTGTATTCCCGCTCACACAGTACACACATCTGCCACAGCTAGGTAAATTTGCTTCATGCCACAACAGCTCTTAGCAAGAGTAATTCCAGAGATATTTTCTGGGAAACCAATATCCTAGAGTACACCAATCAGTGATGCATTTGTTTCCATCACCCATGAAGCACTGATACGACTGGGAAAGGAGTATGGACTTCTGATTAGTAAAACAGTCTCAGGAGACCAGATCTGTACTTTTTGTTCTTTTATTGTAATTTTATTTATGGTAATAGTTGTTTCAGTGCTGACGAGAAAGAGGGTACCCCTTTCTGTTGAGCAATTCAGCACAGAGTATCTGAGGTAATTTCTGTATAGGGAAACTCAAGAGAGCCAAGCTGAATTTCCACAGCTTTGTAGTTAGTACATACTGGACACAAGTATACACAATTAGTCAGAAATAAGTTCTTCTCATTCAATTCAATTAACTCAACCTAAGTGTAATATTGAAGTATCTGCCAGTATGTTATAGCCACAAATAAATGAAAGTACAGCATATATAATCGATTTCCTCCCCAAACACAGCCTTTAGTTATAGCCTTGGGACTTTTTTTTACATGTCAAATAGAGAACAAGTAACAGGAACTTGTGGTCTTTTTTATTTTTCCAAAGAAGCAGCAGAAGCATTATGGTTTTTTTGCGAACAGAACTCTCCGTTGCATACCACGCTGCCAGTTTTCAACCAACAAAACACTGTGCTAGCAAGTTTACAGTACAGACAGGGTCTCATCATTTAAAATTCAACCCAAACATCCCTTTTTAGATATGCTTGGAAAAAGAACAGACAAAAGACACAAAGGACTATGGTTGGAAATGGGGTTATGCAAGCTGTTACATCAGATACCACTACAATTTTCTTTTTCATGGATCCTGTATGCCCCTATGTCCCTCTCTTTCATTCTTCTTGCTAGTAGCCACGCAGTGTGACACATTGAGACCCTCTCGCCTTGCTGCTACAATTCTTTCCAGAGCACGCATTATGTTACACTTCTCCCCAGCAGCTGGTGTTCTCAGAGTATGTCTTCCCCTCACAGGCAGCATAAAAAATAAGCTGTCCCACCCTAAACTTAGTATTGAAATGGAGAGAACATTTTCTTTTTCCATACAGGTCACACAGGTTCAAACCTGCCCAGGCCCAAGGAAGATGTGTTTCCAGCTCTTCTCCCAACATACTCTTAAGTACTAAGTTCCAGAATATTCAGTGGAATCTCAACATCTCCTGTAGAAGTTCTTTCACTTGCCATAAAATACTTAAATGGGGATTGAGAAAAAATGGGGTCTTCTGAACTAGTCTTCCAAAAACCTACTAGAGAGTAATATTCTTGACTTGTTGCACCTTTTGAAATCAAGCTAGAATAGCAAAGACTTAGCCCATGATTACAAGACATTTTGGAGACATTGGAGACAATATCCTAGTGAAGCAAATCTACTTTTGTATGACATTAAGCAGTGAAAGGAATTTTAATTTTGATCTCTCGCCGACCATATGTGTGTTTTAGGTATTGGATATTAAGTCAAAGTTAGGCACTGGTGCCCATCTTTCTTTTTTTGATGAAACTCATTTTAGAAGAGAGCTCATGGCTATGAAGTTGGATGAGGTGTTTCCCTGAACCCTGAGTTTCAATCCCTGAGTCTGTAAAGAGTTGTCCAAGAAAACATGCTTAGAAAGGTTCCTGGTGAATTTTCTAGTTTGCATCAATCCCATCAGTATGCTGCCTTCCAATGCAGTATCCTGAAAAGTTATCCCAAGCTTTTAATAGGCTTGCATTTAAAATTGAACCTCCCACATTCACTGCAGAATGACATCCAGGTTACTACGGATTATTATTCTAATGACGAAGCTGTGGAAACCAAGTGTTTCTCACCATTTACATTTGCCTATGCAAACCATAGGTAAATAAACAAAGACAACAAAAATTCCAATTTTGTTTTTCCACATTGCAGAGTGTGATCTGGATTGGTAACTTTTTCATTTGGTTCAAGTTTTGGTTGCTTTCACTATTCAGAGGTGCCGGGCAAGCTCAGCAGCAAAAAGAATGTGGGGAAAAGTTAATTTTGCAGTTATTTGACCTGAAGAGGCACTGAACCTGCCATCTGAGGAAGAATATGTGTTTTAAAGAAAACTTTTTTAAAACATAAAATCATCAGTAAGTGTAAGGCAGCATAGCCCCTCTGCACCGAATGCTTATTTCTGCCATTTGAGACTACAGACTTCTGTACCTTTCTCTGGGCTCCACTAATACTCACATTGTACTTCCCCACCTTCTCTATCATGAAGGCTGCATGGCTGCAAGTGTCAGTTAAGACCCCATGAGACATTGGACTTCTCAGTATGTTTAAAATCCAGTTTAATCTTAGAATGTAGAAGGAGGATAAACCCAAAGCTTTGTTTGCTGTGTTTAAATTCACTAGGGCACTGTATAATTCAACCAACATTTGAACGGTGCCAATCTACAGAAAGGACGGGGGGAAAAATAAACCTTTGTTTTAATTCCTCTATTTATAAGCAGTTAGAAACAGGCATTCAATACCTGAAGGGAGCACATAGAACTTTTTAAAAAGGCAGAAATTGGCAGGACAAGGGGGATGGAGTGAAGCTAAAGGAGGGAAGGTTTAGATTAGATATTAGGGAGAAGCTCTTTACAGAGAGAGTGGTGAGGTGCTGGAGTGGGCTGCCCACCGAGGTGGTGGATGCTCCATCCCTGGGGTGTTCAAGGCCAGGTTGGATGGGGCCCTAGGTAACCTGGTCTAGATCATGCCTGGAGGTTGGTGTCCCTTCCTGTGGCAGGGGGTTGGAACTCTGTGATCCTTGGGGGTCCCTTCCAGCCCAGACCATTCTATGATTCAGCTGCCATTTAAACTCCACTATGTCTAGGATCTGAAAGCTGAGGGCATGTGAAAAACGTTTCACACAAAACACTCGTAGCTTCCCAAATTTACGAACAACCCTGAGGAATGACTAGATTTTGTTTAGCTCACGGAGAAACAAACTCAGCAGTTCTGCTCTTGTACGTGGCACATATTTTTCCTCAACCTCCACAAATGTGCTTACTTTAATCAGATCCTTTCTTCCCTCTCAAACCGAACACATTTTTTACCACTTGGACAGACAGATAATACACACTCTGTCTCCCTTCTCTCTTAAAAGAAACATTTTAGTTCTTTGTCTCCAGGAAATTACTAAATTTCCTGCCCATCTTAACAAGCAAATAGAATAGTGGAAAATCTTTACTTTCCAACTAATTTGCACTAGCACCCATTTCTCTCTCTGGTCCCTTAATTAAAAGTCCTAATCCTTCTAATTTCACACTAGAAAAAATAAGGATGTGGCAGTGGGACATCAGCATACTTATTTTACATAGGCACACATGCTTTAGAAAGTCTATTTTGCACACCCTATCAGTGTTAGCGGCATATACTCTGGCTAATAATAATTCCAGGTTTTTGTTGGAATACTCAATCATACTCAAATATAGCTTTAGATAGAGGATCCAAAATCCCCTGCCCAAACACATCGATTTGGGCTACGATATGGATCCTTAGTCCAATTTTGCAACCACAAACAAACTGTTGATTGCTTAACCACTATAACAAATCCATACATAACAGTACTGAGCTGCATATATCGTCTGGCACTGGTAGGCTTCCATAATCATCTCGTTAAAGAGAAGACTTCTCAATATGAGACAGAAGAGAAATTTTGTAAGATGCTTACCACCCTTCTACAGAGTCTAATGCTGCTTATCTGCATCATGCTGTCCATCATGACATAATTAAAATTATTTTATATCCAGTGTCTGAACATAAACTGTTTCCTGTTACAGGGTTTTCTGAATGGTTTTCATCTCATTACTAAATATTCCAACCCCAGCTAGAGAGACATTTAAATAATGGCACTGAGTGAAAAGTCTGTATTCTTCTACAGGATTGCATCTATAAGGCTCAGTTAATCTAAACCTGAGCCTGTAATTACGGTTCTACAGAGCAGGGAGCAGATGCTCCTGCCCCAGCAAAATCCTGCTTAACCTTTAGAACATGCTAATGTACACCAATTTTTAGACAGATCAAAACGTGTTACATGGGATCACCAGACAATTAGCTCACAGCATGAAATAAAAGTAGCAGTTAAAAAGGTGTTTGAAAGTGTTTTTTACCTACAAGCAAAGTATATAAATCAGTCAATTCAAATGAAAATGGGGGAGGAGGAGGAGAGAAAAAAGGCAAAAAATTTACAAAGTCTACAAACTTAGGAATATATAAAAAACAGAATGCTGAGAGAACAACACCCTCATGTAGGCATTCTTTAGATTATGAGGTAAGGCATGCAGCAGCACCACTTCCAGCAGCTTTTGGCAAGTTTAACATACTGCTCTCTACAAGACATGCTGATGACCATTCTGCCTTCTTCTAGGTGGAAAACAGTGCTAGGACCAGTTAGGCCTTCTTTATCACTTTGCTAAGGGTAGTCAGTATTTACCGGGCGCATATATATTCATTTCCAGAATTTGCTCATTAAGGCCATGTCATGCCTGAATTCAAAGACTAAAAGCTACTCAAAACTTATTAGAAACTCTCCATAAACTGGTACAACAATTGAATGATACTCAAGAGCTTGTATAGGTATATGCTATTAAAAAATGAAGAAGAAAGTTAAACGACAAGTAGAAGAGAGATTAATTCAATTGATTCAGCAATGAAGTGCTGAAAACACAGCTATTAAGCAGCTAAGTAACACAAATGCCCAGAAAGTACATTACCAAATACCCCGATCTCTGACTTTACTCTTACTGAAAGTTCATGTTGGAAGAATCATCTTCCCTTTGTCAAGTCAGAAGTATCTGTATAAACTAGCTTCTAAATTAAACACTGCATAAGAAATGTCACGGATAGCTTTTAAATACAATAATGCATGGAAAACATCTGAGTTGAGTCTTATGCTGAGAGGTGGGGAAAGAGATTGTGGTAGGAATCAAAAAGAGGTTTAAACAGCATTGCACATCTTCAGTGGTTCCAGTTACACTCACTCTACAAAAATTTTTTGCACTTGGATGCTCTTCCAGTACACAATATCGTGGTAACAAATAATTTGAAGATTTTATGATGCTGCTGTGGCAATCAAGGTCTACTGTAAGCAGTTCTTCCTGGTTGTGAAGACCAACGGAAAAAAATCCAGTTTAGTTTTATGTCCAAACTTTGATAGGGTAAACATAAAATTTACTGATATTTCAAGACAGGAGGAGATGATTGCCACTAACCTCCACATGTTTTTTTAGAACACTTAAACATATACTCTCAACCGAGTGATTTTTGAGATACATTGGTTTAAAAATCTCAAATTTCATGTGTAACTCTGTTGAGAAGTTGGGAGATTTTGTCGAGCTCATGCTTTCTGATGGCATTTTTGACTTTTGGGTCCCAGAAAGAATCAGGCTTGGCATTCTGTAGGTGTACATGAAACCAAAGTAATGATTGCTGGCACAGCAGGCACAGGCATGGGACCACAAATCTCAAAAATAAATTTATTCAGGATTTGTTTTGCAAGTTTGAGCAGGAGGTCAACCTCTTTACCTGAGCTGGTTACTGATTTCCAGCTACACTTTTCCAAGATTCTGCAATAATGCTTTGCTTTTCCCAGAAAAGCCTGTTTTCCTAGCTGGTTCATAGTTACCAAAGGAAAAGGTGTATAAACCCACAAACAAATGTTGCTCATCCCTTTCAGCTTTTTGTTTAATAAACAGAAGTGTGACTCAATAGTTGTATCCTATGGAATTGATAAGAGGGTTTTTTAGAAATGCTTTTAAATGACCAAATCAAAGCAAGCAGTCAGCAAAATATACCACTCTGAAAATGGAAATGTTTTCTCATTTGCCAGTTAATCGGAAAACTGAACAATGAAACTATTTTCAGCTTGTTTAGCAATATTTGCAACTATTTAAAGTAAAAAGGAAAGGCAGGTGAAGACGCAAGTGAAGTATGCATGGGAGATAGAGGTTATAAAAATTACAGCTGTATTAAAGTCTTTCATCTAATTAAGCACATACACTGGTGCTGCAGTTTTCACCTGCAGATTTAGTTTGTTTAATATCAAGAGATCAAAAGGAATGTTTTTGTGAGGCAACTCTCTCCCATCCTCCCAACACACTATGCTCTCTCTGAGAAACTGAGCAGTCTTGTCCAGATTTCTTAGCTGTCGTTTCCGCACGGAAGGAATGAGCTTGCTCTCTCCCCTCTGACATTCTGCTAGTCCTAGCTATTCATGCTTCTGAACAGTAGCCAGATTAAATGAACCCAAACAGATACGAAAGTGCAAACAAAATGCTGCACTCCTTCCTTCTTAGTTCTATAAAGAAATACATGCCAGGATCCACCATCCCAAACCTCTGCCCTACATACTTTTTTCAGAAGCCACTTAATAGTACCCATCATCCAAAACCACAGAGAAATCCTTCAAAAACTTCTTCCACTTGACCTCTTTGAATCAGCTCTTCTGGTATTACTGGCTGCCTTCTGAAAAATTATTTGGCCTAAGCTCTTACATTCATCACTTAGCATTTTATCCTTACAGTATTTTTGATAAAGATTTCCTCTCTCAGTCTTGAAAACGAATTAAATAAAGCTGTGACCAAGTCCCATTCCTAATCTATTAAATCCTTCCTTCTTTCTAGGCGACTCGGATACAGACACAAACTATAGCCTGTCCTGAGCTTAATGCTTATACATATTCCCAAAGATGGATATTTTTTTTCCCTTCCAGTTATTCAAAGCGGTATTCAAATCTCATATTTCCAGCATCAGTTTTAATTCAGATTGACAATAACAATCTTTCCTGAGTTTTTGACCTTTCCCTCCAGGAACTCATCCTAGTTATCCCCTAGGGAATAGAAGGGATGGGCCATTACAGAGCTGGGACAAAGTGCTATGTTAGAGCTCAATGCCTGAATCAGCAGAATGTCAGCTTAACGAGCTGACACAAATTATTGTGTCTTTCTGGAAACAAGTGGCCTTCTTGTCTCAGGAGACCAATGTGAAGTGACATATTGAGGCAGCACTGGCATTTCCATAATCACTGTTGTCAGGGCTTGAGTTTAAGGACAAGGGTACCACTGATCTAAACAGCAGGCAGCATCAGTACATAAAGCCAGGAGAAAATTGCTAAGTCATAGCAATGAGATATCACTTTGACTCTCTGTGAGCTATGGGTTAAAGTGACTGAAGGAAGCTTTAAAAAGAAATTGCCTTTGTTGCGTAAGCCTTTATATTGGGCTCTGTGCCTTCTCCCTGCACAGGGGTGGCAGCAAGAACAAAGGGAAGTTCTTGGGGGAGAACTGGACACCTGGGGAAGGAAACTAAAAAAGGAAAACCAGTGAGTTTACCCTTTCACTCCTCCTTGCCTTCATCCCACTTGCTCTACCACTTGTTTCTGTATGTATCATGCTCCAAGTAGAGCTGTGGTAACAGAGAGACATTATACACTTCAGGGTTAATAACCCTGCCCCATGCCCCACCAGAGTCTGGTCACTTCAATCCAGTGTCAGTGACTAACAGTTACTACCCTACAAGATGCTGAAGACCTGGTACATCATCCTATAGGTATTCCATCTAGGACAAGCTGTTGTAGCATCAGGCCTGATACATAAAAGTAGTTCACTTCAGCATGGGAACAATAGGAGGTATCAATGAGCTACAGGTGTTCAGATTATTTTAAGGGCCATATGGACAACAGTCAGCTTCCTTGGCCAAAATCTGTCTTTAAAGAAAGTTTGCAAACAAATAGGAAAAACCACAGCTTGATCCACTTTGGGTTTATGCCAGCATGTCTCCACTAATAGGACAGAAAGGAGAAGAAAAGGAAGGAAGGATCAAAACGTGACTTTTTTATTCCCCCCTCACATCAACTCCAAACGGTTTTAAGGTTATTCCTTTTTCCCCTACCCCATTCTCCCACCTTACTTCACTCAGAGAAACACACACCAGAACACAGAGGTTCTGCCAGACATCTCACTGCACACAGCCAGAAGCTGTTTGGCCTCAGAATGTAGCAAAATAAACAATGCCAACAAAAAAAATAAAAATCCCCTACAGTTTAACAAACACCAGTCAATCAAAGTGACTGAAGTAGAGAAGCTCTAAGCACTCGTGCTGCGAAGAAACAGACATTAGTAATATCTTGGAGTAATCTCTCTGTGGCCTCCAACAAGCATAGTCCCCACTGTGGGCACTTAGACCCCAGTAGTGTCTTCAGTCTCTTACCTTCCTCATTTTTTCAGATACAAGCAAGGAGGCTGCTGATCCACCAAGCAATGGGACAACCAAGCAATTTTTATTCATCAAGTCCCTCTTTGGCTATTTCAGCTCTCAATAGATGCTGCCATCAGACAGGAAGGAAATTTGAAAAGCGAGCTGCAGCCTGTCTTGGGTAAATACAGGAAAATAACATTACATTTTAGGAGTCCGATCTGAATTCAACTCACAGCAAATATGTATTTCACTGCAGTCTACTGCAGTTCGTTCTGACACTGCAAACCCTACTCAAAATGTCCACTGTCCTTCTGGTGTATTCCTGTCCTCCAAAGACCCAGTGCTGATAGAGATGCCTGCACGGCTTTTGTTTTGTAGCTGTTGGGCAATTAGTCTCTTGCTATTTGCTAAATAGCAAAATCATTCTGCGTATGCTGTATGGTCCCTGGTGCCTCCTAGGTGGTGATTCCTCAGCACTCCTCTCAAAGTGCGAGACGGTAATTCTTCATTTTATGTTTGTCTCGGTCTGTTAAGCGTGGTTGTTACTGTACCGTGAGTACACAAAATCCTTTGCAGAACAGGGAGGGCGAATCGTCCATTCAATCTGGCATATATCAAGAAATTCAAAGTGTGCTATTAGAATGACTGCTGAAACAAGGGAAGCTAGAGCGGTCCTTGGCTTCACTTTAGATTTCCCTCATACCTGTGACCAGACAAAGCCATGATTCAGCTGTGGCCCACTGTACAAAGATTTAGTGATACAGAACAACTGAGTATTCAATATCTGCTTGTCCCCTAGTTTTTAAATAACCCAGCTGCGGTCTCAGAAGCAGCCTACCTCTGTCCCATGCAGACCAGCATGCTCTGCTCAGCGGGCAGAGCGCAGCACAGCACTAACACAGCTACGCTGCTGGCACTGTAACTAGCACAGGTAGCTCTGTGTGGCCCCATGCTGTGCTGTATCAATGTACGTAACATACTTCAGCCATGGAGCTTGATGCAGAATGGAATTAACCAGGCATAACTGAAGCTAAGATGATTATGCTGGTCCAAGACTGCCATCACAGGAGAAAGCGAGGACAGCTAAGATTTGATAATGCTGGTTAGAGAACGATGCCATGAAATGCTTCATGGGAGCTCACTGGTTTGCAAAGGGTTCCTTTTTTGCAAGGAAGGCTGAGTTTCAATGTTTTTTTTTAAATTTCCATCTTGAAAGTATTTCAAAGTAATCTAAACATTTCATTTTGACACTTTTTTAAAAATGAAGAAATCTCTTTCTTTGGTTTAGAGTGATTGCTTTGAAATGGAAGCAGTTAAAGTTTAAATAAAATATCTGGCTTCAGCTGATACTTTGCTTTAGAAACTTCAAACAAGTCTCAGTTTAATACAGGAATACAGCAATATCTCAAATACCTGGCTTTCTCATCCCATAGTATCCAACCCAGTTCTGCCTGTCAGCAAAGAAATCAGATGCAGAAATCTTTGCGCAGATGCTCTGTGGAAGGATCCATGCTCTCACATTCACACAGAAGGTAAACCATGGCAAGTGTCAGAAAGACTTCCGAGACAATCATTTCTCTGGTTCAATGGACACAACTTGAACTTGGAGTCTTAAAGTTTCGTAAGTATTGAGAAGTAGCAGTCAGGTGAAAAACCACAAGGAATGAAATGAGCAAATATATATTGGGGCATGAGTGTGAGTCGAAATTGGAGAGGAATACATGAAAATTTAAGCTGAAACTCTGTGTGGTTGCCCAAGGTAAGAGCTGTTCCAGTGTGTGCAGTGAGAAAGGAAGACCTTACACCACACTTGACGTGCTGCAGGAATACATCCTCTTCACTTGACTTATTTCCTAGCCTGAATGATATTCAAAAGGAACACATCTCACAGGAAAGAGTCCATAAATCCAAATACTATGCCCAGCAATTTCCTTCAACATTTAAGGGCTGGGTAAAAAGTTGCCAAATTAGATAGCTCTGAGAAATGAAGCTCTTAATTTATCCTAGAGGAAGGTATGCCAGAGATGGCATAACTCCAGACTTTCTACACTGCTGATGGAGGATAACTAGGGCTGAAGAAGGCATTCAAGACCAAGGCCTCTAGCTTTCTGCATCAAATGTCTATTGAGTCTACTTTTTCTTCTCGTGGAGATCCTTTGCGACTTGAAATTGAACATCCCCCCAAGACCCATCAGACAGGAATGAGCTTGATTAACTAATAGTCAATAGAGATGCAAACTGGCAAGGGAGGGCTCTCTAGTACATCACTAGGGTTCATATTTTGGCATTCACAGAGCCGTATTGTGGATAATGGGTACTACGTGCCCCCGCTGCAGCTCCTAACCACAGAGTTGCTGCTTTCAATCCACCAATAGATTTTTAAGTTAAAGGGCAGAATCTGAGATGAGCCACTGCAAACTGCAGATTGCCAGGCATGTTGCATTCAATGGATGGAAATCCTTCCTTCTCCCTGCTCTATCTTTCGAGCCCTCAAGGGAATCATTGGTCACACTTGTACTCCTCAGTACCAAGGAAATTACACTCTATATCACCTTATTTTGAGATGGAAACATCTGAGCATGATGTCAGATGTAGGAAGTGGCATATGCAATGAGATCAGCAAAGCTCTCACAAGGATCACTAACAGGCACAGACAGAATAGGTTTGTACATGTCGCCTCTGCTCTTGAAAAATACACAATGGTTTCTTGGATGAACAATTAATGCTGCACTGGGTGCTATTCACAACTGACAGTATCTGTTTGGAGAGTTTAATGCTGTTTTTTACTCCTCTGTTTGAGTCAGTCTTTCAGCCCGGTGGTGTTTTCATTGTGAAACATTTACTCATTTAAATTTCTTAGTCATCTAGATAAACTTCCTCTTTCATTTGCATCTGTGTGTGCCAACTTGTTCACTTCCACACGTAATGTGATCAATCATACGTGGCACAAATTGCAGCAGCAGAGGTCTGATTTTTACTGAACTTAATACAGATCTCTCCCTGCAATGTCTTCTAGATGCTTCGTATTCTGAAAAGCCTACCCTAGAAACACGCACTAAAAACAGACTCTTTCCATTCAGAGAAATTCTGCATTAATCTTACTGTGGCGTGGTTCCCCTGATAAGCGGAGAAGCACTATCTCACTTTTACAGATAGGGGTTTATAGGGATAAATATCCTATTATTTTAAAACTATTTTGATTCTGTAGTGATCAGAGAATGCTAAATGTACATAGCCTAAACCAAACTAACACACACGTGCATTTAATTTCCTATTTCTGCCTTTCTCACTTCTTTACAAACCTTTATTCTGAATTTATGGTGGCAACATTGACATACAAATCCATCAGAGTATGTTACTGGGGTCCAAGTACCTATAAGGAGGAGTTAGAGCAGTAAATATCTTGCCAATACAGCTTTGGGGGAAGGCTCAGTCTCTCTCTCCATCCTGCACAGGGGGACGGGCACTGGCTATGATGCATATAGCAATGCTTGTGGCAAATAGCGAAAAACAAAACAGCTTTTAGGCCACAAAGTCCTCTCTCACTTGCATATGACATGTTTGTGTTGTCTAGGGGTACCTTAAAAGAACACAAGAAGTGGATGGAAATTAAGTTCGGAGCTACCTGAAATTTTACTTCCAGAGCTCACCAATCAGTATAGCACTATATGAGCAGAAGAATCTCCCACCAGTTTCAACTGTGACTGGCCATCCTGAACTTGTAACAAAGTTTAATGAAAACTTATGCCCTCCTCACCAAAAAGACCTTAAGTTTATGCTTTTCAGATCATTAATTCCTTACACAAGCCATCAGTGGACTAGAATTTCTCCCTCTTGTTGGTTCATCTTGTTGCGACAAAAGAGTACCTTATAACAGAACCAATAACAGAACCACCAGTGTTACTCAATGACCAATGAAAGCTGTACGTTATATCATATACTTCTCATCCCATTGCAAACCTTTTATGTCCCACATCAGCTTGAGATCACGCATTATGTAGTGGACTTAGTTCTTTGATCATTTGCTGTACCTGGGAGGAATTTTCCCTTCTCAGCTCAATACCACCATCACGAAGGATTCAAACTTTATCTAGAGATACGATCACAATTTTGTGAGGATTTTATCTTCTGACTTTTTGCCAAAATGATCTTAATGTGCACAGAACCTGTCTTTCCTGGTGGAGCAAAACAATAGGAGATTGTAAAGTGATTCTTTCATTGATTGACTGCACATGCACAGGGGAATTATAAGCAGTCATCACAATGCCAAAACAGAAAAAATGTACCGTGAAGAATTTATGCTAGTTTGTCTGGATTTTTTTTTTTTTTTTAAACAGGATTTGAGATAGATATTTTTTATTCCCAGGCAAGGATAGCACCATACTGCCAGAGAATACATTCTTTTTACTGTATGGACTTTCTACTGCTTCTGTGACTGTACTGGATTTTTTCTGTTAAGCCATGTCAGTGCTTTGATAAGAGATCTTGTGGGAGGGGCATGCGTCAGGAGACAACTAGGTACATATGAATAACCGATCACAGCATGTTTTCTCTCTTCCTTGGTCCTGACGCAAAACCCAAAAGCATTACTCTTTGCTAAGACCTTATGATGTTAAAGGACCCTTTAACACACCTCAAGAACTTAAACACTTGCAATTTTTGCACCCAAAGCCATTACAATCACCAGGCCTAACAATTCTGTGCAGCATCTTTGCAGGATGTTTTAATCCTGGCTTGAGTCTAAACTTATGTAACGTTGCCATGCACTGTTATGAATTGGCTGTGCTCTCTAACTGCTGTATTTCAGCGGCTACGGAAGCAATCTCTCTGGAGCTGTTGCAGAAGTACTGTATTTATCATATTTAGCTAACTCTACCTCCCTTCCAAACCACGATACTCAAGTGCCTCACTGCCTTTACTGCATTTTCCCTTTCATAATAGTGCTTTGATTAGGGAGCTGTTATTATGCAGACGTACAGATTGGGACCTGAGACACAGAAAATAATGAATTATCTGGAGCCACCACAGATAGGGAGCCTGAATCAATATTTTTAGTTCCCAGCAAAGCACCTCAACAATTTTTCAATGATTCAGTAACAGTCAACTAAGGATTTTATAACGATGTTGACAGCCAGAGCACTTGCATTCTGTTTCCATCTGCAGGGAACCTGGCGCTCTCTGCTGCATTTATTTGTGTGTGAAACAACCCAGCATGCCATGTTTTCTGAAGAATTGTTCAGGATGTCTAGTGTTTGCAAATATGACTGCAATTAACTGGATACTCTTGGGACTGGGCAGAAACAAGCAATAATATTGTAAGCTCACTCAGAGAAGCTCAGACTTGGAATGAACAGACATGTATAGCATATTTTATTGCTTGGACCAGACTTGGCGTCCAAGTTTCAGAGAAGCAGCAGCAGCAGCAAACCTCCTACAGAAGGTCCTAACTCAGGTCACTGACTATAAGAGAGCCAGAGAGAGTAGGCAGTCCAAGTTCTTTCGCCAGCCTCCAGATTTTCAGTATCACCAAGGTGGGACTGAAGGAAAGAAAGTTTGGCAGGGAAATAACTTCTGTTAGAAGTAACTGCATTTCAGTGCCCCAGTACAACTGGCTTTGAGCTGACCACCCTTGCATACTGACTTACATGACTATACGGTTGTCTGAATGCCAGATATTTTTGTTGGCAATGTTCAGACTGTTACTCTTCATCCATTGCACACACAGCCTATTTCCACATAAGTTGTCAAAGTCTTCAAATATAGATACCATCTTTAACAATGGTATCTTTGTATACAGATACCTTCCCTACGCTAAACCATCTAGACCAAAAAACTCTGAGCATAAGGGTGCTGCCACACACACTTTCCAACAAAGCTTGGTGGCCACAACTAGTCTAAAGACACAGCTGAGCCCAAGCTGTGCAGTGGAGCACGGCAGACCAGATTTTTCAGGCCAGGAGCATTGTACTGTCTCTTTGCCATGCTGCCTTTAAGTCCCTTGTGTTAAATGTGCGTCTGTCTCCATCACAATGAAACAGAAATTAAATTAATGCATTGATCCTAAATGGATTTACATAATTTGTTTTAGACGTAACATGCCATCACCAGATGAAGGGAATAATGTAGAGAATACATCGTCTGTTCTTCTTCCCCAGATAAAAGATAGAGTCAAGCTAGAAAGATACAAAAGGAAGAGCAGACAGAGCAAAGTGGAGCATATGAGCAAAACAGACTGTTATCTGATAGTCTCTTCATAATTCTGAAAGCAAGCATCTAGTGCAGGCTTCTGGCACAAGTTGGATACCTGCTAAGAGTGGGAACGTTGAATTATTCATGCTTTTGGTTATAAATAATGCACTGCCTGCATATATCTAATTTAAATAGACCCATAAAGCCCAGTGGATTAGTCACTGCATGCTGCCTAAAAGTAAGATCATCTAGCTGAAGTCTCTTGGCTATTACCTGCCCTCAGCAAGGCTATTCCAGGGGATAACATTTTAAAGAAAATTTTGCTGCTGTTTGTGTTGATATAGTGACAATGTTTTGTATGTAAGAGCTTAAGAAACTCAAATAGGAATGCCACACTGTACCAGGACACTGTCTGCTTGGAATTGTTCCTGCATAATTTTCCTGCAACAACAGCACTGTTCTCACTAACAACGAGACTGCACTTCCCATACTGCAGAGTAGAAGAGTTGGTAGCCCTATGAAGGAAGGAAATTTTACCTCAGGACAGGTGTTCTTTGCTATTATTTAAACCACAAAAGTAAAGCATGCACTCCATGCTTCAATAAAAAACAGTCTATATCTCTTGCTTGTCTGCGCTTGAATTTTGCACATCAGTATTGACCTTCTGAATCCTCACCATGACTAGCAGACAGTCATGGTTAGCCAGAAGCTAAGCACCACACAGCCACTCATGCATTGCCCCCGGCAGGATGGGGGAGAGAATTGGAAGGGCAAATGTGAGAAAACTCATGGGTCGAGATAAAGATGGGTTAACATCTAAAGAAACAGCTGTGCCAACACAAGCAAAGCAAACCAAGGAATTCGTTCACTGCATCCCATGGACAGGCAGGAGTTTGCCCATCTCCAGGGAAGCAGAGCTCTATCACATGTAGTGGTTACTTGGGCCGACAAATGAAATCACTCCCCTATTCCTTCTTGCTGCCCCAGCTTTATTTGCTGAGCATGACATTAAATGGTGTGGAATATCCTTTTGGTCAGGTGGGGTCAGCTGTCCCGGCTGTGTTCCCTCCCAGCTTCTTGCACACCCCCAGCCATCTCACTGCTGGCGCAGGGCGTGAAAGAGAAAAGGCCACAACTGTGTAAGCACTGCTCAACAAAAATATCTCACACAACCTCATGCTACCTCCCATGAAGAAAGTTACATCTGTCCCAAAACCAGCACACAGGAGTAATGGGATAGCACAGGCTCAACAACCTTCCCATCCTCAATGTAAGTCTCAATTTAGGCTAGAGCCAAGGGAAGTTAGCATGATTTTCATTTTGCTGTATTCCAGAAGGAATCTAAGGAGGGTTTGTACTTCAGAGATAACAAAGACTTTGTAGGCTGACTGCCAGTTTTGCCAGCCGCTCTAGGCAGAGTTTTTAAATTCTGACCAAAAAGAAAAAAAAAAAAAAAGAGTCCTATTTTGCATCAGCTCCCTTTGTGAAATCCTGATAAGTAATGTCTATCTGAGGTTATAAATGCCCAATATACAAATACCCTGGGACAGACAGTTGTTTCAGAACCTCACATTGCCCCCTGCCCTCCTCACAAATCCATACCCCAAGTTCTAATACAGTAATGGTCAACTTCAACACATTTTCACAGAGCGCCCAAAACCCAGTCCATTTTCATCCCTACTTTAGAAGAATGCAGCAACACACGTGAGCCAAGTCTTGATAATCATAGATCTGGCTCTTGGTTTCCAAACAATGAATGCCGAAGACCTTACCTGCTGTTTCCCCTATCAATCAGAAGAGGAATATTCTGATGAAATAACATTTCTGGGTTTACTGAAATCAAATATGTTTAGACAAAAATCACCGGTATTTCCTCCTTCACCCAAGTGGGTTTTTTTCGTTTCAACTTAAGGAAAAAAAGCGGGAGGTGGGTGGGAAGGAAGGTGGGACAAAGGGACAGAATTGTCATCTTAGCTTATTTTGTCACAATATTTCTTTTACCCAATTATTTCAGCACAGAATAGACATAGAACATTACAGACATCCTGTTAAGCATTACTGACATGGTGATTACACAGCAGCTTAAATATTCTTCTCTTAATCCATAAAGGTGCTATTTAGTGTGGAAAATCTTTTTATATTTAACATTCAAGCATTGCTTGTTTGGAAGATTAGAAATTAGATTTGTTCAGCTGCCTCAAAGGGAGAGAGTGGTATCCTGGGCTGCATTGGGAAAAGCATTGCCAGCAGGTTGGGGAAGGTGATCCCTTCTCTTCTTGACACTGTTGAGGCCTCATCTAGAGTGCTTTCTCAAGTTCTGGGTGCCCCAACACAAGACATGGACTTACGGGGGTGAGTCCAGAAAAGGGCCACAAGATGGTAACAGGACTGGAGCACCTCATAGAAGGAAAGAGTGATGAGACACTTCAGCCTGAAGATAAGGTTGGAGGCTGGGGGGGAAAGGAAGGATGATGACAACATGAGCAGATCTCATCAATATGTATAAATAACGGAAGAGCATAAAAGAGATAGAAGCAGACTTGTCTCACTGGTGCCATAAGAGAAGGCAAGAAGCAATGGGCACAAACTGAAGCACAGGCAATTCAGAGCAGACAAAGAAGTTTGTTGGGTTTTTTTCCTGCAACGGTATTCCAGCACTGAAACAGATTGCCCAGAGAGGTCTCTATCTTTGGAGGTATTCATAACCTGGCTGCACACTGTCCCAGGAAACCTGCTGACTCTGCCTGACTGTGGGAGGTTGAACTAGATAGTCTCCAGAGGTTTGCTCCAACCTCAACTATTCTGTGAAAAGAGAGAATAGTTGATAAATATTCAAGGTAAGGAAAGCTGGTCTTCAACCATAAAATGTATGCCCATCTAATACTGAATTTGGGGGTGAAGGAAGGAAGGAAAAATAAAACCTACAAACCCCACACCAAAAGTTGTCATCATTCCCCCCCACCCCCAAACTTCCAAACCCACAAAACCCCACAAAATCTACCTCAGCAATTCTTTGTAAAGTGAAAGCTAAGGAAAGCCAATAGCCAGGTGGTTCATTCCCTGTTCTCCACAGCACTGTAGTGGAGGCACTGTAATGCCTCTTGCAGACTCCCAAGGCTGCTACTGGGAACAGGCAGAAGCCTCTCTTGTCAGAAAGGCCCCAAAGAGATTTGTGGCTAAAAGGACAGGGCCAGCCAACTCTCCTCAATCAATATCAGCTGAATAGGATTATCGGCTCTGCAGCTTGACTTTTAGCATTGATTTCAGCTATGAAACAGACCACACAACCTACCTCAAGAGGCCTGAAGACCTATTTGCAATAGAAAATTCAGCATTCATCTTTGAAACAGCTTCTCCATTTGCCAAGAAGCAGCAACAACCCTCCCTGCTCTCACAGCAAGTTAGAGACAGGAAACAGTCAATGTATGTACAACCACTGTGTTCATTAGCATTGAATGCTATGCATTCTCAGTAATCTGATATTCAGAGACATAGTGGCATCAAGAACATCAGTGATCAATTTTTCCCCTGAAGAAAAAGGATGAGGCAAGTCTTATCAGCAGACAGAGGATTAATTTCTTATTGAACCATGATTAGCTATGTCTGCTCCTTTTGCTACAGTTCTGAGAATTCTCAGCTGGCCTTTATCTCACTGGTCACACAGCACACCACGGGCCAGTGCTTAGGAGATAGAGGAGAGAAAAATCTTGTTTTGTGGATGTCCCCAGGCCTAAGATCAGCCTTAGAAGGATATGCTGGCTAGTAAGTGGAATCACAATGCAGAATTTCTTTCCTCAAAAAAAATCCCAAACAGTACTTCCTATAAGTAAAGCCATATAGCTTAAAGGATGGGGGGAAAAAAAAGGCAGTGCAGGATTAAGGAATGACTATATCCTGCAATAACTTCAGAAACAGGCCTCTCCAAACAGAATAATCAAAGCCTCATAATGAGAGCTAGAAAATAAACAAATAAAAAACCACCACCAATAACAAAAATCAAAGATGTGACAGTAAAGGGGACTATGAAAAATCAGGGATAAATGGAATTATTTTGACAAATGAGCCCTGTCCACTCCAACAATGTACATAAGTATGTTTAAACTTACACAACAGATTAGTCATTGTAGACTAGCACAATGTACCATTGCCAACACAACAAAGGAAATTACTCAAAAGAAAAATGATGTGGTAAAAGGGTAATAGGGTACTTAGACAGTACAGTTGTACCTCTGTTGTGGCAAGGGCTTGAAGGAAGAAAATCATGCCTGTTGTTCTTTGCTTCATAGTGGGACATTTGTTTGATATCTATTGCCTATGGATGCACACTGCTTCAAAATTGAACCATTGAAAAATCAAAGAAAATCTCATCGTGACGTGTAGTTGTTATTTAACTTGTCACCTTTTTTTTTTTCTTGATAGTATTTGGATGTAGAGTTCTTATCCTTCCACATTCTCATAGACAAAACAAAGCAGTCAATAGGCTAGCAGAAGTTGTGGTTTGCTGCTTGTTGCTTCCCAGCAATCCCAACATTCAGATTTCTGGCTTTAATTCACTACTAACCTTCCTTACACGTGTTTTCCAAATCCCATCTGCTAATAGAAATTGCAACATTTATACATGCCTGCTTAGCCCACTTTATTTAAAATAAAACTTAATCACAGAATTTAAACACTGCAGTTGGTAGCTATGGATCCATTCCAGAGACAATGATCAACAAGATCTCTAAAGATTCATACCGATCCTGCAAAACCTTGAGGTCTGTCTGAGATACCGTGTCTGCCTGGCAAGATAAATGCCTTTTTGCAAGCAAAGAGAGCCATGCATCCCAGCCAAGGTATTTTAGCATGACATAGGCCTAGGAAAGAAACACAAACACTGAATAAGGACATTAGACTTTATGTGAATGTTAGATTGGCGTACTAACCAGTTCATGCACTCTCATTCACATGTTTTAAAACACACTGTTTTCTCTTCTTGATGGAATCATGCAGACTCTTAGTCTGGTCAAGAACTAGGAGGCTTGAGGAGAAAAAGCCCTGCACAATTTGGAAAATATTTCCAAGAATAGATATACCACATGCGCTGCATATGTATAACATTCAGTCCGCAGAGGAGCAGGTGGCACTCTGAGAACAGAGATGAGAGTGAGTTTGAGTGGGAAGGAAAAGAAAAACTTGCCCGAGGCACGATCATCATACCATCCTGCTGAAAACATTGCACAGTCTCCAGAGCGTTCCTCTCTGTATCCTAAGGGCAGTCACTTCACAGGTGACATCATTTTGGGAAATCTATTTTATAGGAGATGAAAGTCTCCTCTAGGGCTAGTATGGGAGGACTAGCACACTATGATACACTGTCGTGGTTTTGCGAGGTTGGGTGCTGGAAAAGAACAGGGGTGCACAAAATGGCTGCTGTGAGGAGCTGCCGGAATTCTCTGGAGCTCCAAAATGTAAACAATCCAAGGCCAGAATCATTGTTGACCCGGGCCAAGCCAATAAGAGATAGTCATAGCGCCTCTGAGAATCACATATAGGAGAAAACAACCCGGAAGCAGCTGCATTTTGCCACCGGAGAAGGGAGTGAGAAGATGTAACGAGCTGTACAGACACCAAGGCCGGGGAGGGGGAGTAGGCACCCCAGGTGCCGGAGAGAAAGATGCCCCTGCAGCCCGTGGAGAAACCCCATGGTAAAGGCCAAGACCCCACCTGCAGCCCGTGGAGGGGCTCCACGCTGGATGGAGCAGGTGGAGACATAGAGAAGACACTGTGACCCTTACGCTGAAGCAAGCCCCTGCCAGC
>VZTU01029644.1:0-29246 GCA_013400835.1 Zapornia atra
TCTGTGATTCTGTGATTCTTTCTCTAGAAAAAGTGGAGACAAAATCCACTTCAGCATCTACCTGAGTGCACAAAAGGTGGTCAGGAAAAAGGAAGGGGACCGAGTCTGTTGAAAAAAAGTAAAACAGGATAAAAATGTAATGTTTCAAGAACACTTTAGCAGGGGCTGCAGGCAGAGATGTGGCTTTGATGAAATCCATGAGGCCGTTAATGGCTGGAGGTACAGGGGGTTTCAACGTTGGTTTTCAGAGTTGTTGTTGCTGGAAACTCTGGGTAATTGCAAATTATTGAGGACACTTTTAACAATTTATATCAGTGCAAAATAAAAGCAAAATGTGGTGTCCAGGACAAGTTTTGCCTCTCTGCAACATTTTTTTTCCCCTTTTATCCCTGTTGCCTGCTTTCTCTTAGTCAGGTGACTGAGTATTAGGTCCATCCTATTTTATTTATTCATTGTATTGATTTGATTTGATTCTGTTTCAAGGAAATGCTTAGAGCTTGGGAGGCACAGGAGTTGTATGATCCTATCCCCCCCCCACGGCTCTACATGGGCCTGTGTGTTGCCTGTGGGATAACAGGCTCGGTGCCTGCGGCTGGGGGTGGCTGAGAATTGGTGATGGGGAATTCTGTAGAGTCAGGAGAATGATCAGGAGCATGGAAACACCCTTCCTTTAGGGGGGCTGGGAGGGAGCTGGCTCTTTGCCTTTGAGAAGGTAACAACCAAGAGACATGGTGACAGAGCTGTGTGTGTTTTCGAACGCTCCAGAAAAGGAGATTGGAGACTTCTTCCTCCTCTTGTGAGGGGGAACTAAGAGGCAGTAAACAAAATCAAAAGGCAGCGAATTAGAATCACAGAATCCCAGACTCACAGGGGTTGGAAGAGCCCTGGAGAGCTCCTGGGGTCCAAGCCCCTGCCAAAGCAGCTCCCCAGCTCATATTGCACAGGGCAGCGTCCAGACGGGGCTGGAATCTCTCCAGAGATGGAGACTCCACACCCCCTGGGCAGCCTGTCCCAGGGCTCCCTCACCCTCACTGGGGAAAAGTTCTGCCCCAGGTTGCTCTGGAACTTCCTCTGCTCTGACTTGCAGCCATTGCCCCTTGTCCTGTCCCCACAGACACTGAGAAGGGGCTGGCCATTTCCCCTGCAGCCCATCCTGAAGATAATTATAAACACCAATTAGGTCCCCCCTTAGTCTTCTATTCTCTAGACTGCACAGTCCCAGCTTATTCAGCCTCTCCTCATAGGGGAGATGCTCCAGGCCCTTCATCATCTTCATAGCCCTTCTTTGGACTCTGTCCAGGAGATCCCTGTCCTTTTAGAAGCACTGAAAGGCAGGAGGTTTTCTTGTGTGGTGGGCGGTTGGCTGCTGGAGCGTGTTGCCAGGAGTTGGGTGCTTGAGTAGGGCTCAGAGGGACCCAGCTGGTTGGTGGCATCCTTAGGTGACGGAGGAGTTGCCATGCTGGGGATCTGTAGCCCTGCTGCTGTCTTCCTGGAGGTTTCTTAGAGCTTCTTCAGAAGCTCCTGCTGCACTCAGTGGACCACTCATGGTGTGAGCTTGTGTGACAGCCCTGGGAGGCTTGGAACGACCAGAGGACAGTGTGGGAACAGCGTTGGGAGCTCAGACCTCAGGCTAATCGTCGGGAGGCTCCGTAATGCTATTGTAAAACTAACTACTTACCAATAATTAATGTCAGCATTCAGATGGTGGGCTCTGGATCTTGACAAGAAATAATTGAAAAACCAAATGTGCAATTATGTCTGACAAGCAGCGTGTGCTTTTTTTGGTCACCAGAGCCTTGTGTAGTCATGTGTTAGACACGGTTTTATATAATTATTATTGTTTATGTGGTGGGTGTCAGAGGAAGGAAGAATTTTAGTTTCAAGCCCTCCGTTGGCTATTTATTTTAAAGTCATTAGATTTGTTTTCAGACTTAACTACACTTAATGTGCGAGACTCCTGCTGAATAAATCAGACCCTGATATAGGAACTGCATCTGTTTGCTGAGGGAACGGAGCCAGCTGGAAGCTCAGCCCCGTCTGCACCAGGGCTGTCACCAGCCGGGGAGCCCGCTCGCAGCACAGATGTAGCTGTGTGGAAAAG
Source organism: Zapornia atra (assembly GCA_013400835.1). Taxonomy (NCBI): domain Eukaryota; kingdom Metazoa; phylum Chordata; class Aves; order Gruiformes; family Rallidae; genus Zapornia; species Zapornia atra. Next base: position 2,102 of record VZTU01029644.1, read on the forward strand.
CATGTGCTGCTTCCCAACCTGAGGTAGAATCCCAGAGCTTCTGGGGTTAGGAGCTGGCTGGGAAGACACTGATGGGGTTCTTTTTTATTGCAGCATTGACAGCACTGTGGTAGAGGTGCTGAAAAGGGTGGGAGGTCTCCTGGAGGTGGAGGTCCAGGGCTCTGTGGTGCTGGTCTGGAGGAGGCAGGGTTCTGTGCAGGCAGAAGTGTTCCCAGCAGGTCCTTCACGCTGGCATGCAGAGGTCTCCTGGCCCTGGCATGGTGTGGTGGGTCCCAATATGCCAGACCATGCTTAGGTAGTCTGGTCGTTTCAGTCTCTGTCTTCAGAGATCACAGAATCACAGAGCTGTAGGGGTTGGAAGGGGCCTCCAGAGCTCATCGGGTCCAACCCCCTGCCAAAGCAGCTCCCTAGGACAGGTCACACAGCGAGGCATCCAAACAGGTCTGGAATATCTCCAGAGATGGAGACTCCACACCCCCCTGGGCAGCCTGTCCCAGGGCTCTGTCACCATTACTGTGACAGATGTGACCTTCCAGCTGGAGGAGAAGGTGCCAAGAGTTGGTCTTACCCACTTTCCTCCTCGGTTCACCCTTCTCCAGTTCACTGGTGGTGTCTTTCCTCTTTCTCCCCACGTTCCTTGCTCTGACCCTTGCAGTCACATCCTCCTTAGCAGTTCCTGTAATCCCAGGGATGCTCTGCCCTGGGGTGGCACCAGCTCTTCTGCAGGCTCCTGTCCCAGCTGACCAGTCCTGCCCAGATCTGCAGTGTTTGGGGAGGGCAACCTCCATGTGTGCCCAAGCTAGAAGCTGTGGTTCTCCGACCCTTGGGAGAGGGCTCCACACCCCATGGGGGGACAGGCTGAGCGTTTCCAGGAAGCCAGATGATTTAAATTGTTCCCCTGTTCTTTAAAAGGCCATCTGTGGGATTTTCAGTCCCAGAGCGTGAAGAGTTTCAGACTCATCCTGTGTCAGAAAGAGAGAAAACTACTAATAGCCAGGCAAGGTATTCAGTAAGCCGTGGTGCTCTCTGAAGGGTTCTCACCAGCCTTCTTCAAAAAGAAACCCACCAACCAGCACAGCCCCCTGCAAAAGTCCCCTCTGGCCAGTGCTGGAGAAGCAGATGGTTCAGTTCTGTACTGCGGTGAGTGCAGAAGCTGTGGGAAACACAGGCAGGGTTCTTGAAAGCCAAAAGAAGGTCAAACATCCATGTATGAAGAGGCAACAGCGCTCAGACACATCCCAGTTCCCATGGGACTGGCATAGTTTCTGTGTAATCCACACCAGTTTGCCAGACACCAGAGACTGGGAGGACTTTGGTTGGGGTGAGGTGGAGAAACATCCCTTTCTGGAGCTGTGAAGTTCTGAGGTGTGGGAGCTATAATGTCTTCAGCAAAGCTGAGTTACCAGGAAATCCTTTTCCTTGGGTCTGCTGCCCAGCTCAGGGCTGTTCTGGGAACATCATCACGTTAAATGCGTGTGTCCGTCCCGCAGCAGGACACCTGCTGTGCATTCCACTCCCTGGTTTGGGTGGTTCCCAGTCTCCTGCCTCCTCTCCTGCCCATCTTTGCCCATTGCTCCTTTCATCCCATTCCTCCTGAGCTGTGCTGAGCCACTGTGGCGTCGATGCGTGGGCTCCTCGTGGCACGTTGGGGGACCCGTGGCCGTCTGTCACCCCCTCAGTCACTTCTTAGTCAAGCAACACAGAGCTCTTTCATCGATATAAATAAACCCTTCCTCTATTCCCTTTGTTTTTCCCTGAATTTCTTTGTCTCTGGTGACATTTGCACGCTTGAAAATTTCAAGAGCCTGGCAGCTATTCCCTTCTCATCTCACAGTCAGTTTTTAACCTGCATCGTTTGTGTGTCGTGGTTTCTATCTGCCTGGCTTCCTTTGCTCCTGGCAAGCAGCAGGCCTTTGTTTTTTGTTGGAGAAGCCAAATTTTTGTTGTATTTGGTTAGACTTTCCTCTTCAAACCATCCTCGAGATATTCCTAATAAGGACTGAAGGGAATTTGTTTTGCTAATACCTTAGGAATTCTTCGTGGCTCTTTTGTTCTGGTTTGTGTTTTAAATGTTTAATTTCTAGAAGAGAGGCAGCCTGCTTTGGGCCTGGAGTTTACCTTTCCTGAAGGATTTGGAGCTGCTGAGCATCCCTTGAGGAATGCACGCTCGATTAAGCTCCTCTTGCATTTACTGAAGCGGTGCTTGTTGTCAGGAAAGGTCGTGTGGTTTAGTTGGAAAAAATCTCAGTGTGCTGCTTGGTTTGTTTGTTTTCCCTGGATTTTAGCACTGACACCACACCACACCACAGCACCAAGTGCTGAATTAGTTATTCTGGGATTTTTCAAAGCTGTTGACTCCCTGTTTAAGAGCTGGCTGCCCTTAGAGGCAGGTGGGGATCCTACTTGAGGTATCTCTCTTCTAAAAAGCCTTTAGGTCCTTCTAAATTTATGAAGTCCATAACAATATTGGTATTTATTGAGCAAATTTCTTCCAGGAAAACCTAAATGGCAGTTACTGTACACCACTGCCTACAAAAGGATGTGGTCTTACACTCCCATGTTAGTTTATTTTGGGGGGAGACAGGAGAAAACTTCAATGTGTCCCAGATAAGATCACGGTTTGGGGCTGTTTCTCTTCCCCCAAAGATTTCCTGTGCATGCCCAATTAGTGTGCTCCACTGCTTAATTTGGAGCAGGGGCCTCGCAGCCTGTGAGAGCTGCACATTCCAGGGGGCTTTGGCTTCTTTGGCTGAGTTGGTAGGTGATTGATGTGTTCCAGAAAGTTACATATGGCCAAGGGTGGATCCACTGACCTTCTGAAGAAACTCAACTCATCAACCAAGTGTGTACAGCCTGTGGGACCCTGGACAAAACATGTAGAGAGATTTGAAGTGAAACCTGCTGTGTAGCAGTGACCTTGATCTTCCTGAAGCAGAAGGTTCACCTAAGCACGTGGAAGATGCCCTGAAGCTCTGACCAGCTTTTTCTTTTGCCATGTTCTTCACACCTACTGATGGAGGAAGGAGTTCCCATTCCCTAGAATCACTTCAGAGGAGGGGACAGATTTTTCCTCCAATGTGTGCTCTCAGAGATGAAAATCACACCTGAAGAACGAGCGGTGGCATCTTGGAAAGTGGCAGTTGTGAGGAGAACAGAAACCTCCTGGTGGAGCAGGGGTGATGGTGAACACCACCTACAAATCTGTGACCCAGAGGAAATGTGTATTTCAGGCATTTGCAGCAGCATGTGCAGCCACCTGGTGCTGGGCAGAGCACTAGTGGCTTACAGTGTCCTGCTCCAGTGTCTGCCCATTGAAATGGGCACAGGTTCCCCAGTGCTTGTGGAAAGGGTCAAGAAGTAGGAGGTGTATTTCAGGGTGTGCAGTATACATTAAAGAAGCCTGTTTGCTTCACTCAAGAGACTTCTATAGAGGTAGTTCCCTCCTGTGGAGGAGGATTCCTCCTACTAGCGTCTCTTTTCCAGCATCCCAAGGGGAGTGTTGCTCAACAGCCATCCATGCTGGAAGTATGGTGCCTGCTTTGGAAAAACAGTGACACACAGGAGGGACCCAGAGATGGGATGGTTACACCAGAACTTTATGTCTCAATTCACAACAGCCCATTACTGGCTCAAGCTGCAGGTGTAGATTGAGAGAGGAAGAGCTCTGTGAGTGGTGGTTGGGTTGGATGACTTGGGTTGGTCTCTTTGGCTTTCAAGTCTGCAAAGGAGCATCTGACAGCTGAAGGAGGAGGTATGGAGAGCAGAAGAAAAGTGCTCAGCTGTAACACTGGAGAAACAGCTCCCATCTTTCCTCTCTTTCAAGCCTGAACTTGACAGTATTTTTGCTGGGAACTGGCTTTGAAAAATGCCCAATGAAGGACACTAGACCCTGTCTTTGCTTCCTCACTCATTCCACCTCCCTCCTCCCTGGGTAAGGCTTGGTCCAGCTGGACTGCCCCAGGGAGCGAGCGAGAGCTATGGGGAAGGGGCAGGAAGGCCACCACAAGTAATTTATCAGATTTTAAGTATTTTTTTCTATCTCTGCTTGCATCTTCTCCATGTAAAATGAGTTCATTTGAATCTGCGCTGTCCATTCCACTTCCCTTAGCTCCAGTCATGGCAGGAACCTTCTGGTTCTTTTAAAACCATGGAAGACATCTGTAAGTTGAGCCCAGTTTCAGTCTTCCCCATTATTTTCTTCCTTTTCTTTCTGGCAGCTGAGGCCTTGTGGTTTCACATGGGAGGTACCAGCAGCACGGGTTTCCAGAAGACAAGTTGTAACATCACACTGGTTGTCCTGGTGGGCTCTGCCAAGCGTGTTTCCCTGGGTGCCTGCTGCACAGTCCCCATCACTGGACAATGCTGAACCTCTGCAGACCAGCAGCATGTACCCAGGACTGTACAAGAGTGTTTGAGGAGTGAGAAGGGGCACACAGCTGCCTCTGCCAGGGGCGTGGGGTATCGTCGTCATTGATATCATCAAGGCATTAGTGATGTGTCTCTGGTTCTCCCAGCTTGAGCAGTGTCCAGGAAATACCTGAAGATGCTCCATGTTTGTTGCTGGGGTGGAAGAGTGTTGTTTGGAGGTGTTGATTTGGAGCAGCATGTCCTCATCCACATTTGTTTCCTTTTCCTCTCTGTTTGAGAAGATACACAGGAGCTGACGTGGAAGACTGATCCTCCACTGATCTCACTTTGCCCCTCCCCAAAAGCTCAGCAGGATGTGTGCTATAAAAATAGCCTCATTAGAAGCCATTGGAGTACATGTGCAATCACAGATCACTCAAAGGGGAGCACAGAGCACGCATGTTTCTCTTGCTGTCTTCAGAGAATTACATGACAAATTATTCCTAGCTGGAAGAAATGTCCTTTTATAATTGGGGGTTTTTCTCATTCCTTCACAAGGGAGGAGTGTGTGTTTTTTAAGGAGCTTTTAGTCACTTTCATTATTTATGAGAATGCTGCTCCAGATCAGAACAAGCAAACTGCAGCTGTGAGCTGCTTCTGGCTGCAGCGCCTGACGGGCCCCGTTTGCTTCCAGTCGCTGCCGGTTCCACTTATGGCAGTCAGCAAGAAACACTCTCCAAAGATGAAAACTGCTCTGTATCACAGCTCTCTGCTTTGCAGCCCCTTCTCCTCCTTGCCTGGTTCCACAGGAGCTGGGCTGGCATCCTGGGCAGTGGGACCCCACAGAGGAGAGGGCTGTTTCCTTTCTATCCTTCCATCTGGAATCATAGAATCCCAGCCTGGTCTGGGTTGGAAGGGACCCCAAGGATCACAGAGCTCCAACCCCCTGCCACAGGCAGGGCCACCAAACTCCAGTCCTGGAGCTACACAAGGTTGCCCAGGGCCCCATCCAACCTGGCCTTGAACACCCCCAGGGATGGGGCACCCACCCCCTCTCTGGGCAGCCTGTTCCAGCCCCTCACCACTCTCTCTGCAAAGAACTTCCCCCTAAGATCTAATCTAACCCTTCCTTCCTTTAGCTTTAATCCATCCCCCCTGCCCTGCCATTGTCTATCCTTTTAACAAGTTGATTCCCCTCCTGTTCCTCTGCTCCCTTCAGGGACTGGCAGGCTGCAGTGAGGTCCCCCCACAGCCTTCTCTTCTCCAGGCTGAACCAGCCCAGCTCCCTCAGCCTCTCTTTGTAGGGCAGCTGCTCCAGCCCTCTGAGCATCTCCCTGGCTCCTCTGACCCCTCTCCAACAGCCCCACATCTTTCTTGTATTGGGGACCCCAGCTCTGGACACAGGACTCCAGCTGGGGCCTCCCAGGGCAGAGCAGAGAGGGACAATCCCCTCCCTGTCCCTGCTGCCAACCCTCTTCTAATGGAGCCCAGGATCCCATCGCCCTTGTGAGCTGCCAGAGCCACTGCTGGCTCAGAGGGAGTTTCATGTTAAGAGGTCCTTGCATTGCTCCTTACGCTGATGTCAGTGAGGCATCATCCAGGCTGTTTGGCTTTATACCCAAAACTAGTACTTCTGGCATGGTGGTTTGTCCATGTCACCTTGCCGTGTCATCTCTGTGCTAAAGCCTCGGGCCTGTCATGGGTGTAGGACCAAGGGAAGCTGGACCTAACTCAGTCCAGGAACACATTTTTACCCCTGTCTTTCCAGTTCCTCACTATGAGTTGTCATCAAGGCCTCCTTAAGTCTCTTCTGCCTTCACATCTTGTATTTGACATGAAAGTGGCCGTAACGTCATCGGGAGATGAAAGTCTGATGATCAAAGCAGGCAGCAGTGCTCAAATGAGCATTGTGAGATGGCAGAGCTGGTAATACAGTAATTGGCTACGTGGCCTACTTAGCCAGAGCAGTGATACCTGTGAGCACAGTGTTTGTTTGCCTCTGTAATGTTTAAGATCCATGGAGTCTGTTCTGGGAGGTGAAACAGCACCTCACCTGTGGGAGGAACCAGGCACACGCCGCTGGGGGACACTGTGAGGAGAGAGCCATCCCAAAGCTTCTGGCTCCACTCCTTGGCAAGGAAGAGCCTCTTGGATTGCCAAGCTCCACACGCCAGTAAAGACAAGCCATTGCACAGTAAAGGAGGTTGGTATTCCCCAGGAAAGCTCAAAGACATGGAGAAGAACTTAGATGCACCCTGTGGAAGGAGGTAGGGTTGAAGTCAGGTGTCCTGTGCACCTCTCTAACCTCTGGTCTGGTTTCTTTGAGAAATACCCTACGGAAGCAGTGCTGGGTTTGAAGGTGCTCTTCCCAGGAGCATCGTGCCAGGGATGTTCAGTGCAGTTGGACCTGCAGAGGCAACTGGAGCTGGTCCCTGGAAGGCCACCCTTGAGCACTGTAAAATGGCTTTGTTTCACCCAGCAAAGCGATGGCATGAGGCTGGGGACTCGTTCAGGGCCACCCCAGGAGGGATGGCTGCAGGTACCCAGGGGGGGCATCTGACTCATGGCAAGTTCTCCCTTGTTCTTTGTGCTGCTGTCTCCACCAAGTGGAGGCTCTGGCCAAGTCCCTGGTGCCAGTGTGTTACCCAGCAGTGTCCCAGGGGAATGTGGAAGATGGGGTGCCCTCAGTGTTAGCGTGAGTTTGGTGCCGGGCCGTCACAGGGCTCTGGGACCTGGTCACCTCATTTGACTTGGCTGACGTCCCAGAAGCTTCATAGTCTCTGCTCTTTGTATGCCCCCACCCAAAACCTGTAAGACTTGCTTCCAGCCTTGGGATCTGTGGAGCTGAACATTCACTCCTGTTCTTACTCATCCTCTTCTTGACGCCTTCCCAGCAGCTGCACACCAGCTCTGGTGGTGCTGCAAACAGGGAAGGAACAGCAGAACCAGGTCTTGACATGGTCGTGCTGGGCCCAATTTCTTCCCCCCACCAGGCAGCATGTTCTCTGTGGCTGGCATGGGAATTCTGGAGAAGTATGTTCTGGATCTGCTGTCTCTTTATCCTTGTCTCTAACTGGAGCCTGCTCATCAGCAGGCTTGGAAGGGCTGCAAGGACCAAAGGGGTGGTAAAGAAACTGTGCTTTACTGGGTCACCTTCCTTGGTTCAGCACATGGGTTCCTTCCTGGCTCGATGGAGACTGCAGTGAATATTGTCTTCGACATGACACCAGTTTGGCTGTGGCTGTACACGTACCCCTCCACCTGTCTGAAGGTTTCTGGGGTCAGTAATTCCTTTGTCTCCTGTTTTGTTGTGTGGTTTTGGTACTGTTTGCCCTGCCAAGCCAGGAGCCATGCTCTGCTGTCTCATGAGGATCATTCCTTCAGCCCAGCTTCCCCCTGCACCCTGGGACAATGATACCCAGTTTGGCATGGCATCATTTCAGCAAACTGGGTAACAGCTTCAGGCCCAAGAAGCCCAGACTGATCGTGATTTTGCTCAGGTTGCAGGAGCACAGAATGGATTTCACATGGGACAAGAAGAAAGTGATGCTTGTTCTTGTTAGGAGAGCTGCCTTCTACCATTGCTGCCACCTTCTGCTCTCCAGAGCTGTGCAGTGGAGACACTGAGGGAGCTTTTGGAGAGCTCAGACCTGCTCCCAGGCATTTTGATGCTGTGCTGTTGGGTGTATTGCCATCTGTCAGCCCTGCGCCTCCTGGCCTGGAAAGGGACCCACCTTCATGCTTTGGTCATGGGGTGGTGGTGGTTTAACCCTGTCAGCAGCTATGCAGCTGTTCACCTGCTCCCCACAGCGTGATGGGGAGAGAATAGAAAAAGGTGAAACTTGTGGATTGAGGTAAAGACAGTTCAGTGCAACAGAACATGAAAATAATGATGATTATAATAGAATCTGCAGAACAAATGATGCCCAGCACAGCTGCTCACCACCCAGAACTGATGCTCAGCTGCTCCTGAGCTGCACAGCCTCCCAGCCAACCCCCAGAGTATGACATCATATGGTATGGAATATCCCTTTGGGCAGTCTGGGTCATCTGTCCTGGCTGTGTCCCATCCCAGCTTCACCTTCTCACTGGAGACCAGGATGAGAAGCAGAACAGTCCCTGACTGCTTGGCAACAACTAAAACCAGGAGCATGTCATCAATGTGATGTTCATCCTAAATCCCAAACACAGCACTACAACTCCTGCTAGGAAGAACATTTACTGTATCCCAGCTGAAACCAGGACAGGTGTCCAAGCAGAATGAGAAGCTGAACCATCTCTGACCACCTTTGATGATCCCTGTGGTGCTGGGCTCTTGGGGACTGCTTTCTCTGTCACTGCTGGCAAGAGGCTGGTAAGAGTCCGATCGCCTGTCAGGATCTGGTTTTGTAGTCTTCAGACAAGTTCTCCTGCATAGTCTCCCTCAGTGCTGGCAAGAGGCTGCAAGGATAGTGATGAAGAAGATACTCTCTCCATGCACAGAAGGTAGGAGGGGTCCATCATCTTCACCTGCTGTTAGCAGCAGCTGGTGCTGCTCTTCTCATGCATCATATGAATAATCATGGTCTCCTGGCTCCTCTGTCCCCTGCACAGCACATCCAGAGGAGATGGAAGGAGGGCTGGGACTCTGTTCCTGTTTGATTACATTCAGCTTAAGGTATTCTGCAAAGCTGTGATGTTCCTCAGGACACTGAGCTGGAGGCAGTCTGCAGCTGAAGTTGGGCTAAAGTTTGAAAATCTCTGGGAGATAAGGAGTAAGTGCTGGGAGAACAGAGCTCCTCCTTCTGAAGCAAAACAGCGATGGCCATGAAAGAGGTGACTAGAACTGCTCTCGGGTGGTGTGGGACTGCTTCCAGCCTGGTGCAGGTCAACAGCAAAGCTGGAGTTCAGAACAGCATTGACTGTCTTTTGGTGTGCAGAGCCCGGATGCTGGCACCCTCTGTGCCCTGGAACAGGATCTGGCTCATGCAATAAAACGTCAGCACCTCAGGGTGTCAGCAGAGGATGTGTGTCCATGGAGCTGCCGTGCCCAGGAGCCGGCTGCAGACACAAGTGTCAGCCCTTCTTCTGTGTGTACATGCATCTACATGTGTGTGCACATGTGCAGCACACACACCTGTATGTACATGGGTGTATTTTTACTAATAACACATAATCTAAAAATAATAACCTTAAGGCTTGTGGTTCACTCCTTTCTCACTGCTGTGGAGCTTCCCTGGGATCTGAGCAGGACCTGGGGCTGTGCAGAGTCTCTGCTGGGTCACCAGGCAGCGCCCGGCCTCACGTGGTGCCAGGGTGTGTGGCAGGGAGCTGGGGGTGCAGCCCTACCCATTCTCTAACCTCAGTACATCTGCTGGCTGCTGCCTTCCTCTGCAGCATCTGAAGCCAGAGAAGGTCTCTGGTGCGACATCGTGACAGGGCTGTGGTGCAAGGCTGGCACTGCTCTGTTCATTACAGTTTTGCTTATTTTGGTTTTGAGGGGATCTGCAGGCTCCTTTTGGGGCTTCTCACTAGGAATCAAGCAGAAGACAGCTGCTCAGATACTTGGAGCTGGTGTCCTGCACACCGAGGAGCTGCTGAGGACATCAGGGGTGATGTGGGAGGAACAGTATTGCTTTGAGTTACAGTTTGGAGGCTTCGGTCCCACTTAGGAGCAGACAGCTCAGCTGGGGGGTTCCTTTCTTGGCAGAGAGGGATCCACAAAGTCAGTGTGTGTGAAGAGCAAAGCTTCTGGAGGGACTTTGATCTGGTCTAATGGTTTATATATTCCTACAGCTTCAGGCCACCAGGTCTGGCCAGTGCACATCAGCACTGAGCCCAGTGACCTGGGGCCAGCCAGATGCAGATGGGCTCACAGACTTGGAGAGATTTGTTCTCCCTGAGCACATCCTTTGGAAAATGGTTGTTCCAGTGGACCACCATCCATGCTAATATGTTATGCCTCATTTCAGCTGGTTCCAGCTTCCAGTGATGAGCTCGTACTCTACTCTTCCCTGCCAAATTAAGGGAAGACAGTATTTTCTCCCCATGAAGATGATAATATGCTGCAATCAGATCATCTCTCGGTCTTCCTTTTGGCGTGAGAAGCTGATGGAAGTTGTTCAGTCTCATAAAGTCATAAAGGGTCTTTTCCCAGTCTCAGAGCATTTCAGTGCCTCTTTTTTGAACCATCTCCAGCTTTTCTAACCACCTTTTAAAAATGAGGTTGCTCAGTCTGTCTGCATCACGCTGGGACCGGCTTCCCCTCGGCTTCCTGTGGGCACGGAATCACCCCCATGTTTAATCTCAGGTGCTTGTATCTGAAAATCACCTTAGTCCTTAGGTCAGAGCCAGCTCTCTGTGGCTGCAGTGTGACCTAGGGGCTGTTTGTGGGTGCACCCATATTCCGGCCACATTTGACCACGCCACAACTGCTGAGCCAGCTCACGGCGTGATGGACCCGCTGGGGGTGGTGTCCCTTCCGCAGTCATCCCTCTCCACCCCTCCCTGGGTCACCCATCATTTTTAGCAGCAGTGAGGTTACATTTCATTCTGGAGCATTAATAAATCTGCCCCACGTGAGGCAGTTCAGGAGCCCCTCAGAGGCCTCAGCTGGGGAGCAGTGTGCCTTGAGGGCAGCGTTTTGCCTGGCAGCACGTGGCCTGTTGCTCATGGTGAGCAGCATACGGCTGCTTGGTCAGGGTCTGAGTGTGGCCTGATGCAAAGCTGGGCACCATCAAAAGGTCTCTTAGATTCTTACCCAGTGTATAATCGCTCAGGAAGCCATAGATGTACCCTCACTGTGAGTTGTATTAGCATTTAATTCCACATCCCTCCACCCCTGCATTGATTTTTATGATGTTCTGTCCAGGATGGGCAAGTACAGGTTGCTGCACCATCTATCCCTGAGGCATTTCACCTCCACTTCAGGTGCAAAGCTGGCTTTCACTGCCTCCTGTCACCTCTCTGCCTTCCAGTGGGAATTGTACTGGTTTGTTTCTGATCTTCCTCCTCAGTCCTCACCAAGGGAGGGATGGTGCTGTCTGTGTGCCCTGTTTGGCACCCCTGCCCATTGCTTTTGCTCCTTTATCAGGGTTTTGCATTTCACACCTTCTCAGTTTGAGGGATTTGCCATTAATCCCACCCTTCCCTATTCCCTGGCTGGTTTGTACTGGTGCTGCTGGCCACTGCCTTTCCCCTGGCTTGAGAATGGGTGCTGAGCCACACCACTGTCGGGTGAGATTGATGGAATTCTTGGACATCCAATAATATTACCATAAAGATCGCCCAGCTTTCAACCACATTTTCTCTGTCTTCATTCATCTTTCTCACTTGTAAAAGCCCTGGATGATTTTGGGAGCGTGGGGGGAGCGTGTGTGCAGAGGGTGGCAGTGAGTGGGGGGCAGGTCGGGGCCAAGCCTGGCTGTTTGGGTTATTAATTGAACATTTCATCCCATAATGAGACTGAAAGGATGAATAATACAGGATCTGGCAGGATGATGTGACTGACCCATTTTGAAGTAGCGACTCCATGTCGGTGTAGGAGGCTGTGCAGTAATTGCTGCAGAAGATTGTTCTTTCCATTCATCTGCTCCCCTCCCCACCATCCCCCCAGCATTGCCGGACGGGCACTTTCACCTGCAGTGGCAGCAGTTTGATTTCTCTACCAGCTCCGTAACCAGTATCACCAACCATCATGGGTGTTGCTTCTCTAACATCTTAATTCATACCTTATTCACAGAATCATAGAATGACAGACTGGCCTGAGTTGGAAGGGACCCCAAAGATCAGAGAGCTCCAACCCCCCTGCCACAGGCAGGGCCACCAACCTCCAGGCCTGGAGCTACACAAGGTTGCCCAGGGCCCCATCCAACCTGGCCTTGAACACCCCCAGGGATGGGGCACCCACCCCCTCTCTGGGCAGCCTGTTCCAGCCCCTCACCACTCTCTCTGCAAAGAACTTCCCCCTAATATCCAATCTAACCCTTCCCTCCTCCAGCTTCACTCCATCCCCCTTGTCCTGCCAGTCTCTGCCCTTTAACAAGCTGATTCCCCTCCTGTGTCTCTGCTCCCTTCAGGGACTGGCAGGCTGCAGTGAGGTCCCCCCGCCGTTCTGCGGTGTTCTGAGCAGTGGGATCCCTCTGCTCTCACTCTTGCATGGTCTGATGACTCTCAGCCATGAGTTCAACCTATTTTTCACTTTATTTTGCCTATTGCTTCTGCTTAAAACATTCTCAAACACCTTTGGCTGTTCCCAGTATTTGCACAACTCTCAGCACGTCAGAGTCTGTACAGTCCCTGTTGCTGGGGTGTCTGAGCTGTTGTTGTCTATTTGATTCTTCTGATTTCTGTGCAGACTGAACCAGCAATTACTTTACCTTTGCATTGCATGCTGGAACTTACAGATAACCAGTATTAAAACCAGGGAGCCTGTGATGGGTGGTGGGGGGCTGTGTTTAGAACAACAGCTACAGTGGCTTGTTCCCCAGTCCTCATCTGCCGTGCTGCCTCCCTCTGCCTTTTACTGGTTGTTTTACAGCTTTGGGGTGTCTGGTTTCCTTCCTTCTCTGAAGGGGTTTTGAATATGTATTTATTTAGATGGGTTTCTCCCATGGATTTCCAGCTTTCTCCTTCCAAGATGAAAAGATACATGATTTCCTTAATCTGTTTCTGAACAGACCAGACCCCTCCTTTCTTCCCTCTGTCCTTCCCCACCCATCACACTTTCTCTGTCATCTCTGATAGTTTTATCTGGCCATAAAGTAACAGGCACCCTAAATACCATCAATACCAGGCACCCTAAATACCATCAATACGATCACACCACAGCCCATCCCCTTTGATCATCACCGTGTGTGTTCAGTGGGGCCATGCCAACACCGTGGGCTGCTTGGAAGGGTTGAAAGAGTGGGTGCTGAACCCAGGGAGTGGTGCACAAGGGTGGAGGTAGATCCAAAGTATAAATGTCTGGAGCACATATCCTTTGCATATATGGAGCTGTGTTGGATGGAGCTGTGTTGGGTGGAGCTGTGTTGACTGAAGCTGTGTTGGATGGAGCTGTGCTGGATGGAGATGTGTTGGATGGAGATGTGTTGGATGGAGCTGTGCTGGATGGAGCTGTGCTGGATGGAGCCATGTTCCTGGCCTGCCAGGAGCCAGGTGACATTCTGTGCTCTTGTTTCATGGTGTGTTTCCAACTGCTGCTGCTGCTGTCTGTGGGGATGAAGGTTATTGTCATTCCTAGAAAATGGCTTTCTTATTTTTCTCTGGTTACATTTTAATTACTTGCCATGTCTGAGAGACACACGTACCTACCCACACTTCCTTTAAATAACAAACTAAAGGAATGTCCTCTCAATTGTGATTAGAGGGAGAGCACTTGGCAATGAGGATTCATGTTTTCTTCTCTTTTCCCCCGTTCAGGGAGTGTTTGAAGAGGAGCCCGCGGAGCCCGAAAGCAGAGGGCTCCGACTCGGTGACATCTCAGTCCTCACCCAGTGAAGAGGCTGGAATGATGACTGAGGTGAAGGTGAAAACAGAGGTACCAGATGACTATATCGAAGAGGTGATCTGGCAGGATGACACCAAAGATTCCAAGAAGAACATAAAAGATGGGCCAGGAGACGTGCCTGCAGAGATCTGTGTGGTCATAGGTGGGGTCCGGAACCAGCAGACGCTCGGTAAGCTGTGGGGTAACACGCCCCATCAGTCGGTTCCCTGGGTCCATGGTGTTGGGAAGAGAAAGCTCTGGAGAGCTGTTCCTGAAAGCTTTGCTCTGCCAGAGGGACTGGAAGGGCACATCAATCTCAGGGTCCTGGCTTGGGATTACTGACCTGTAACTTCTGTTATCTGTACCTGGTCAACACTAAAGACTCAACCAAGATCAGGGTAACTAAGAAAAAGCTCATTATCTTCTTCTTGACGTGTTCAGTGACTTGCCCATCAGCCACTTGCAGAAGTCATGGTGACCCAGAGCTGGTGGTAGGTGTGTTGGGCATAGATGAGGAGGCATTCTGGAGGAACACCTGGGAAATAGTTGAAATGTTTTGAGGAAAGTGGATGCTTTCTGTAAATAATCAGATTTAGCTCACAAACAGGTTTTACAGGTTGCTGTTTGGTTTTTGTTGCTACTCAAGTTGTGGGAATGATTTTCTCCTGGCTGGCTGTGGTGTGCCTCCAACACAGTACTTCCTATCCCCACCCCAAATCGAGCAGCGATGAGAAGAAGCTTTTTCTTTTTTATGTGAACATCTGACTGTCCTCTCCTCCTGCTCCAGGGAAAGGGCTTTCTGCAGGATCCTGGAGAGGCACCACTGAAGGGACTCTTGGCTCCAACATGGAGCAAGTCCCAGCAGACACTTTTGAGACCTTCCCAGTGGAAGTTGCTGATAAAAAGAAGAGCAGTTGGATCATGTTTCCTTCGAGGGACACAAGAAAAAGCTTACATGAGCTGCCCAGTATTGCTGCTGGGGTTGGTTTGTCTTGTAGGGGAAGAGAACAGAGGTATTGATGTTAGGTTTTCTCCTGGTTTTTGCTTGATCATTATTCACACAGTTGGAAAGAAACCCTGGAGAGTGTGGTCAGTTGGTGACTGTATTGGGAGCGTCATTGCCCTGCCTGTCCTTCCATCCCCAGCACGACAGCCACTAAGAACAGCAGGGTGGGAGGTCACTGCTCTTTATGCAGGGTCAAAACCATCTAGGGAAAGCCTAAGAAATCTGTAACTGGTTCCAACTTATGTATCTTCTAGTTTGGAGGGCATACTTTGTGTATGCTCAGAGTGTTTGTGTCCCCACAGCTCTCGAGAGGTCAATCACTGCATGGGCAACCCTGAAATGTAGAGGTGTCCCAGGTATTCCAGGAGGGATGGGTGAAGAGACTGCTGCTGATTGGAGGCAGTAGGAGCTTCTCCTTCAGCTGTAGTCACCAGCCCAGGGCAAAAACACCTGC
Organism: Zapornia atra; assembly: GCA_013400835.1. Taxonomy (NCBI): domain Eukaryota; kingdom Metazoa; phylum Chordata; class Aves; order Gruiformes; family Rallidae; genus Zapornia; species Zapornia atra. The sequence continues at coordinate 17,378 of VZTU01029644.1, forward strand.
AGACTGGGTGTCAGCCGTGGGGGACCCTCTTTTCCCTGTGGCTTCTGGCTGGGTAGCAGCAGCTGATCTGCAGAGGATGTCCCCTGAGTAGACTATATTGCTGTGCAAAGTGGGGAGTGGGCTTTTGCTGTTGGCCTGCTTGGATCTACACCATGCCGTTGTACCTATGCAGATTGTTGGGGTGGGGGGGGGACATGCTATTGAACGTGCAGGCACTGTGAGGAGAGGGACAGAGAGTTATTTACTAGTTAACAAGTGGTGCTTGAACGCCGTAGAAAGTAAACTGGAGAACTTCTGTCTGGAAGGGCCTTTTCAAATGAAATGTGCATCATATTTGTTATTTTATAGCCTCGTGCTGGGTCTCTTTAAAGGCAGCTTGGTCCTGAGGCGATTGGCAGTTGGCAGCTGATGCCTTTGTGAAAAGAGCCCTGTAAGTGCCCCCATTCATCTGCCACTCACAGGACTCTGGCCTGTTGGGGAGGTGGCTCTGAATAACTTTTCTGTTTGGCCACCAAATACTGTGCTCTGTGTGGACTGACCGTGGTGCCCAGATACCAGTTCCTTGTGGTTTCTTGAACTGGCTCCCAGTCAATTCTTCTGGTCCCCTCAGTGCCCGCAGAAGCCACAGACAGGCACTATTTCCATAGCTGCAGACAGCTGGGTAACTCACACCAGAAACATCCCGTGCCTGCTGCTTCGCTGGCCCTGTCGGCTGCTGCTCTGGAATGGCTCAAGACCCCAAACAGCTGAAATTGTGGGTACCTGCCTCTGGAGCAAAGGCTTTGTGCTCTCTGCTGCTGCTCACCGGTGCTTCCAGGAACTTCTGCCTGAAGCCTTTCTGTGATGTGATCTGGTCACCCAGTATGTAGATCGTGCAGAAAGGCAAGGCCTTGGTAGGACGTTTCTCACCTTCCTCAGGGAAGCTGAGATTGGGGGTGTCAAGTTATTTTCACAGTAATTCCTGATGCAGGATGAAGTGGTGAATCAGGAATGCCAGCCCCCAGACTGTCTCCTGTCACGCTGTGCCAGGGATGGCCAGCTGAGTGTCTGAGCTGGGGCCATCCTGCTGAAGGCTTCAGGGCACACGTGGCTCCAAGTGACAGACAGTTTTCCTGCCAGGCTTAGCTTCGGGACTTGGCTGAAATTCCCATTAGGAGATTGATGTCTGTTCCCTGAGTCACACAGCTCCTGCTGGATTTATGCTTCCAGTTGGAGCAGTTTACAGCAGGGATTCCCAGCTCCGCTGCCACTACTCGCTTGTGCTGTTTCCATCACATGAGGCCTGGTGTCCGCTGCCTCCTGTTCGGTTACACACTCACATCTCTCATCTCTCCCTCACTTTGGACTACTCCAGACACTGTTGCCATCCATGTGGAGCAGCCCAACCCCCATGGTGGATGAAAGTGGATGCAGCGAAGCAGAGATGGGTGGTAGCAGTGGCTGTGCTCCCCCAGCTGAGGAACTTTGTGGGTTTGAACCATTTCCCTTTCAACTGCTTTGCCTCAAAGTCTTTCAAACCTCATGGGGTTCCCCTCAGGGCATCCCAGGCAAGGAGAGCACAGGGAGCAGTTGGCTGCATCCCTGTGTCCAGTCAGCAGCAGACTGAGCACTGCAGCTGCAGGTCCTGTGCTCCTCCCTGTCCACCAACCTGCCCCCCCTCACACCAGGTCTCCCTGCCTCAGAGCTGGCCCATTCCTGGCCCTTCACAGCTCGGGGACGTGATGTTTCCTGCTCTTTCCTTCTTTGCTCTTGCTGGCTTCACATGCTGGCCTTGGGCCAGGGTCATTTGAAGAGCTCCAACACATGAGCGTTTCTCAGGGCAGGGGTGTTGGGGAGAAGGGCAGAGAAGTCCACAGTGAATCTTCCTAGAAAGGAGAGGAAAAGAAATGGCATTTGTGTTGTAAATCAAGAGAAAGGGGCAGGGAATGTTTGGCTGGTGGTGTTGGATCATCTTCTAATGTTGGGAATGCTGTCAGGTCAGTATTTGTGTTTTGGAGGACGGAGTTATCTGCGACTTGATCAGGAAAAGCTTTATATGAGACTGTTGAAGCTCTCGGCCTGGTCTGTCCTTTATGAGAAACAGTTTGGAGAGGAATTTTCAAGTAATGCATTAAATCAGAAATGTTTCTGAGGCAAAGTGGGGTGAATCCTTCTGCTTTGAGACCATCAGCCTAACATGCCCATGCCTGATTCATGCCGTGATGCTGCTGTCTCTGTTGCTGAGCTGCTCAGCACACATAATTCAAGAGCACTTTGGATTTTCCCTAGTTACATGAAATAAAATAGCGTTGCAGAAGCCTTAAGAACTTCTGTGTGACCTGTGGCATCTTGTTACCAAGCCGCAGGGACAGATGCATCTTGGGAATTTTTAATAGGCTTCAGCCATCGTTAGTCTTTTGGAAATGCATCCACTTTAAGGGCTCTTTTCTGATTTTTGTTTTGCACAATTTAGATGGAAAAGCAGTGGAACGTGGCTCTCCCGTTGGATATACACGAAATCGCTATTCAGGGACCTGGATTTTTGACCATGCATTGAGATACACGTCCGGTACGTGATGGAAGGGTGTGAAAGTCTAACCAGGGATCAGGGAGCAAGGGACATTACTGATGTAATGCCTCTGTTGCCCAAATTCCAAAAGCCTGGCAAAACTGAATGCACCAACTAACCCAACACCTTCCCCATCTGCCCACCTACTATAAACAGCTCTAACCTGCATGACACATCCTGATGTGGACAATGTCTTGACATAAACTATGGCCAGTAGCAGTGTCCAAGGCAACAAGGGCACGTTCTTTGTAAGGCCGTAATCCATAGCCATGTGTGGGGTCTTTTGCCACGTCATCTTTCCTCTACTCTAACAACATCCTTGCTGTGGCAAATCATCCCCCCTTGCTCTAACATGAGGGTCTGTGCCCCCCACATCGTGGTGTGCTTCAAGATAACATATTGCCAACAACACAGTTGTTGCTGTTGAGTTGTCTTGGTGCCTGCAAGGCTTTAGATCCTCCCTGCACTCTGCACAAACTCACTGTCCTCCTGGAGCAGTGCCCACCCATCTGCACAGAGGAGGTGGGGAGCGGTTACCGCTTTGGAAGGAGACAGCTCCATCCAATTGCACTTGAGACCTGGGTGCTTCAGGACATCCACACACAAGCCTGGCCGTGGGATGTGCTGGTCCCTCTCCTGCCTCGCTTCCCAGGCGTGAGGGCTGTGGCACCGGCTGGTTTCGTGTCGGAGAGGGAAGGCATTACAATTACCTGTGCAGGTTATATTCTTCTTGAAGAACTTCTCCATAACCCAGTGCATTGTGCCATAGACCTTCTCTAGAGGAAGGCAGGGGAATATAAGAAACATGGGGAAAAAATCAACCTGGAATCCCTCGCTGCTTCTGTCTGTGCTCCCGGTGCTCTGTGTACACGCAGCGCTGTTCGGGCTGCGACTGGGTCTCAGTTGTGTTTTGCTGTTAGTACAGCCGGGTTGGTGGTTTCTAGAGCCCAAGTGATGGTGGGTGTGCTCATCTTCTGGCGGTGCTGCTTTGGGGCTCCAACTGGGATAGTTTCCAGGAAAGGGTTTTGGAGGTTGGTGATGAATATCACCAGTCCTTGAGTAGGGAAGATGAGGACTGGCAGCTGCTGCTGGTGTCCAGGATTTCACTGGGAAAAAGCCTGTGTGGACTGGAGTGACCATGGGTGATGGCTGTCCCATATATGTTGATCTCTAATAAAATGCAACTCTCTACAATAATTAAAAGGCCATGGAGCAGATCTGACATAGTTGACTTACTATAATATCAGTAGTTTAGAACCTTTTTTCAGATGTGTACTCGTGTATCAGACTGTAGCACATTGTCACCTTCAGCATCGATGACAAGGTAGCCTCCCAAGCTCCAAAGACACTCCCAAGTGATGTTAACAGTGATGGGCAGGGAATTAAGCGCTCTTACAGACTGGAAGGAGGGTTATTTTCTTCCCAAGCTGTGAGCAATAGGGAAAAAAAAGAGAGGGAACATGGGTATGGAGTGTTCAACAAACTCAGTTGGTTTTGTTCCTGGAAGGAGCTCACTTGGAGTAGCATTGGGTAAGTATTGCTGTCAAACGCTGGCCGGGGCTGTTTATTTGGATGTGTGTGTGAATGTTTGTTCTTGTTTGTGGCTCATCCCTGAGTTTTACTGTTCTGCATGGTCAGGAAGAGGTTGTTTCAAGGTTGCCTGAGGAAGCATCCATGGAAATGAAATGCTCTGTCCACACAATGTGCTGTTCCCCTTCTTCCTCCCACCTCCTCTCCCAGTAAGCGCTGCTCTCGCCCCGCTGATAGGATCACAGTTACTTAACTGCTGATGGACACCTAAGAAATGCAATACATTTTGCACATGAGAGCTTGAAAGGTGAATTTACAGCCTGTTCACTCAGCTGGAGTGGGAAAAAATAAAGGTTGAATCAAATAACTAAGGAAATTTCTGCCTGTCTGTCCAATGAGCAGAAGAGGCTGCATTCATTGCGTAACTCCATCACTGCAAATGACTCTCCCAGCTCTGTTCCTACGGTTCCATTTCAAATCACTGTTTGCAGATGTGTGTTTGCTGGAATTAGAGACACAAATTGAGAAGAGAGACTACTGTGGTCACGTGTTTTTTCCTTAAAAAGGTCAAAAGTTCTATTTGTATCTATTTGGTTTCCTCTGGGTGGATATTTACCAAATCTCTGTGGGTTTCTGGAGAGATTTGTACCTCCTGCATTTCTTGAGAAATTTTGAAAACTCAGTGCCTCAAGATAACATATTGCCTTCTTATTTCAGTTGAAAAGCTTTTTTTTTTTTTCCCATTCCTCACTAGGAACTTACTGAAAAGTAATTCAAGGTTATTTCTGTCCATAGGAAATATTAGTCATTATTATAAAATTATAAGTCAAGCTATTTTCAGGCCCTTTCATGTTAGCAAAGTTATAAAGATATACTGAAAATGTAAGTTCAGGGTAATATGCCAAGGAATCTGAAATAAGGCTGAAAAAAGAATTGAGTCTGGGATAGTGATTTCCTGCATTTATCTCCATGAACCTTCCAAAAATGACTTTGCTGCAAACTGCATTCTTTTGTCCCCAGTTTATGGATAAGTATGTGGTGAGGTTGTTTTTCCTGATCTAATATGGTGATGTATACTTCTCTCTCTTGTTTTTCAGGGTCCTATGAGTGTGGAATATGTGGGAAGAAATACAAGTATTACAACTGCTTCCAGACCCACGTGCGAGCACACAGAGGTATCTCACTCCTGCTCAAATCCTGGGGAATCCTGGGGGAACACTGAGGTTCAGGGGTTATTTTTGGGAAGGTCTGGAAGATTGCTCTGCTGCTCCTCTGTTCAGCAGTAATGCTTCGCTTGCATCCCCCTTTCCTAGGATAAATTTGGGGGCTGTCTAAGCTCTGTGGCTCTCTACTCCAGCAATATTTCTTCTGAGGTCAGGAGCAGCTCTGGCATTCCGTGTGGTATTTACTGCACGGGGCTCTCTGGGGGCCTTTGGGGTGTGTTGGAAGAGCTGCAAATCAAAACCAGTTTCTCCTGGTAAATGATACCACTTGCCAGAGTGTAGTTAACCTCCATAGGGGTGGGCATCTCCACAGAGATCCATGTCCTGGGTGCTCCTGCCCCATGGGGTGCTTTAGCCCATCCCTGTTAAGTCAGGATGGGAGGATACCAGCTCAGGTAGTGGCATTGCTGTACATTTTTTCATGTTAAAACTGATCCTTGAAGTCGCCCCATATCCCTGCTGTCAGCTGAGGGCACTTTCCTGGTGTGTTTGGATGAAATACCTGGTGCTTGGTCAGGAGTGGGTTTATTTGACTTGTCTGTGAGACTCCCCAGTTTGATGTTGCTGAATTGCAGAAAAGGGAAAGTTGTGTGTGGTGTTCTGTACAATTAGTGTAGTTTGTATAATCTGGAGAAACATGTATCTGAAAGAGCAGAACAACAGGGACTCCAAACTAGCTCATGAGACTCAGGGGGTTTAGTTTCTTTCACCTCAGTTGAGTGCTGAAGTCTGTGTCTCAGACTTGTAGAAGCTCCTGCTTTAGCTCCTCAGTTGAAACTACCACTATCAGCAGATGTGGACTTTAGTAAATGATAGACTGGAGCACAAAGGAAACTCCTAGTGAAAAGGTTTAGAATCCAGGACTACTGAAGGTGAATGCAGTGCTCAACTCTAAGTGTGTAAACGCTCCAAAGTGAGCAGATGCAGAGCTGAGAAATGAGCACAAGTCCTGAACTGCTCAGAGCTTCTCCCAGTCTCATAATGCATCCTTTAACTGCACGGTTGCATATTCCTGGTGTGCTGTTACACATCACAGAGCTGCTTCTGTATCCTTAGATACATGCAGAATTGTGTTTCCATGCTGGTATTCCCTTCTAAATACCAACAAAATTCCTAAGGATCCTTTAAATTAACTACAAAATAGCTTCACTCTGCAGCTTAAGGAAAAAAATCCCCATAAAATAACAGTGAGCAGCAGTTATTTGCTGATGTGCAGAATGTTCTACTGTTGCATCACAGCATTGCAAGGATTTTGCAATAATAATTGCACTATTTAGATTTGGGACAAGGATTGCTTTGATTTTACTTCTCTTCCCTAAGCTTTACTGGGATCTTGAATTCAGCTGGATTTTTAGGAGCTATGTTAGTGTGAGATCACCTCCTATTGTGTCATCCAGTTGATTTGTATTTAGACATCAATTTGCTGTACAGTTCGATTTCACAATCCAAAGAGAAATGATCTTGGATGCATCAATGTACACACATACAATTGATACCTGTAGTTTTGTTCTGAACTCAGCAGAGATGATGTTACCTATTGCTTCCAGAGTCTTTTTAATGTGTAGTTAGAGAAGATGGACATTTTCAGTGTTTTGAATGTGGAAATTTATTAGCAATTTCCCCATCAGTGCTGGAGAAGCACAATTTATAAATAGGAAACTTAGAAAATATTGGTTTGTGTTGCTGTAAATTGATGTGTGCTGGAGGAACAGTTAAAGTGCATTTGAATTGCCTTAAGACAATAAAAATCACAATGAGATATTTATTCATGTGCATGCCTCAACAAGAAACACCAAACTGAAACTCAGGCCAGCTCTGGGAATGTGATTCTCCCAGGGACAGAACCAGAGCTGGCAGAGAGCACACAGGCAGTGCACCTGTCTGCAGGGGAACAACGTGCTGTTACTGAGTGTGCACGTTGGCTGTAGTTAGGAAGAAAGAAGAAAGGGTTGTAGCAAAGCCCTCTGTGGTATTCTCCAGTGAGAATGGGATTGTACTGGGAACGATGCTGGGAAGAGCTGGGGCTGGAAGAAACCTCTGTGAGATGCTTTGGTTGCCACACGTGAGGGTTTGGCCACAGCCCTGACTGGTGTTGCACCAAATGGGAGGTGGTTTGGTGGTTCCACACACCCTGAGGATGGGATTCTGCACTCTGCCTGTTCGCCCTGCGGATCCTCAGGCCGTGCCTTGGATACTACCCCAGTGTGCTGGTCAGGCAGGTCTCCTTGCTCTGCTTGTCCTGGAGGCAAGGAAATCGAGCTGCCTTGGCCCATCTCGTGCAGTTCTCAGCTGCCAGGAACTCGGAGCCTGAGTCTTTCAGTCATTTCTTTTTGGCTGGGCAAGGGAGGAGCCATAGCCAAAGGGTGCTGGTCAATGGATCTGTGTCCAGGTGGAGGCCGGTGACAAGCGGTGTCCCCCAGGGGTCTGTCTGGGGACCGGTGCTCTTTAACATCTGTATCAATGACATTGATGATGGGATTGAGTGCACCCTCAGCAAGTTTGGGGCTGACACCAAGCTGAGTGGTGTGGTCGACACCCTGGAAGGAAAGGAGCCATCCAGAGGGACCTTGCCAGGCTGGAAAGATGGGCCCAGGGGAACCTGGTGAGGTTCAACACTGCCAAGTGTCAGGGGTGGCACTTGGGCTGGAAGAATCCCAGACACAGATACAGGCTGGGAGAAGAGCTCCTGGGGAGCAGCCCTGCTGAGAAGGGCCTGGGGGTCATGGGGGATGAGAAACTCCCCCTGAGCCAGCAGTGGCTCTGGCAGCTGGGAAGGGAGATGGGATCCTGGGCTCCATCAGCAGAGGGGTGGCAGCAGGGACAGGGAGGGGATTGTCCCTCTCTGCTCTGCCCTGGGAGGCCCCAGCTGGAGTCCTGTGTCCAGAGCTGGAGCCCAACACAAGAGAGATGTGGGGCTGTTGGAGAGGGGTCAGAGGAGCCAGGGAGATGCTCAGAGGGCTGGAGCAGCTCCCCAATGGAGAGAGGCTGAGGGAGCTGGGCTGGGTCAGCCTGGAGAAGAGAAGGCTGTGGGGGGACCTCACTGCAGCCTGCCAGTCCCTGAAGGGAGCAGAGACACAGGAGGGGAATCAGCTTGTTAAAGGGCAGAGACTGGCAGGACAAGGGGGATGGAGTGAAGCTGGAGGAGGGGAGGTTTAGATTAGATATTAGGGGGAAGATTTTCCAGAGAGAGTGGTGAGGGGCTGGAACAGGCTGCCCAGAGAGGGGGTGGGTGCCCCATCCCTGGGGGTGTTCAAGGCCAGGTTGGATGGGGCCCTGGGCAACCATGTGTAGCTCCAGGCCTGGAGGTTGGTGGCCCTGCCTGTGGCAGGGGGGTTGGAGCTCTGTGACCCTTGGGGTCCCTTCCAACCCAGACCAGTCTATGATTCTATGATTCTGTGGTATTGCAGTGGCAGGACCTGGCAGTCCCTCTTTGCCTGATGCTTTTTCCAAGCATCAGCCACAGTTTCCCTGAGGTCTAGGCCACCCATCAGTCACCTAACTTGTGCCTTTCCCTGAAGGTCTGACTGATCCTGGGTCAGTTCACCAGGTTGGCATGAGAGTAGCTCAAGCAAACTCAGATCCCTTTTCTTTCTCTCCAGGTGCTTTCTTCCAGGGCTTTTTGGGCATTCAGGCAAAAGCACCTGCTTTTTGTGATTTGCTGAAGGATATGCCCCTTCCCAGTGACTTGCCCACTGCTTTTTGCTTTCCTGTATGATTCCTGTGTCATTAACAGTCCTCAGCCAAGCTGAAGGCTGGTCCTGCAAGTGGACAGAGCTGGTGATGCAGTGCAGGAGAGCAGACAGTATTTGTGTGGATGTGGACCTTCAGGGCAGAACAACTGAAAAACCCAGCCAGCCAGCCAGTCAGCCAGCCAGCCCTGATGTCATCATTCAGTGGCAGCACTTCTGTCCCTGTGCTGGGTGGTTTGGAGGCCCTGAGTTGTCATTGCTTTGAGCTGGGTTATTTGTACATCTCAGTCCAGTCTGGAGCTGTAGCAGGGGAGCTTGGGGCTGGTGACCACCGTCTGCAGGACTGCTGCCCTCTCTGCTCTTGCAATCCTTACTACCAGTTGCTTGATTTATCCCACACAAAACTCAAGATTTCTTCTCATCCTTTGACCTGGCCAGGTCTACATTAAGACTCTCACACTGGCAAAATCACATTTTTCTTCCTAATGATCCTTTTTGGGAGAAATTTCCTAGATTTCTATTTGATTTTATAACTGCTCCTGTTTTCTCTCTAGCTCTCCATGGTAGAGAAGCTGTGTTGGAGGTGACCTGTGCTCTTTAGACTGATCTTTTCTCTTGACTGACTTCAGGAACAGGTGTTTTCTTACTGGAAAATGGGACATTTTCTTAGTTTCTTGAGCCTTCCCTGTGGTGCTCAGCATTGGCTGGAGAATTTCAGGGAGTGATTGATCTCCTGGCAGTTTGCAAGTGCAGAGGGTTGAGGCAGCTCTTATTCAAAGCATGCTGCCTCACAGGGGCAAGCTCCCTTTCTGCTCTGCTCCCAGAGCTGAGATGCAGGCATGGAAAACCCTGTGTAGAGGGTTCTGCAAAGAACCAGAGCCACAGGAAAGACATTTACTCACTCTGTGTTAGCAAGGAAGAAATGAAAAGGTTGTGTTCCTTTCCCTTCACCTCCCTGAAATGCACAGATAAAGTAAAAATGAAAACCCAACCAAAACAAAGTGATGTTGCTGAGCTGAAAGGCTCCTGTGGGAGCTGCTGTGCGGCCCCGCGGCATCGCGGCACCTTCCTCCCGTGGAGCTGCCGGGAGCAGAAAGGCTCCTCGGTCCTGCTGCCCATGGAAGGGTCTGGCCCAGCAGGTTGGAAAGGGGTCAGAGGAGCCAGGGAGATGCTCAGAGGGCTGGAGCAGCTCCCCTATGGAGAGAGGCTGAGGGAGCTGGGCTGGGTCAGCCTGGAGAAGAGAAGGCTGTGGGGGGACCTCACTGCAGCCTGCCAGTCCCTGAAGGGAGCAGAGACACAGGAGGGGAATCAGCTTGTTAAAGGGCAGAGACTGGCAGGACAAGGGGGATGGAGTGAAGGTAAAGGAAGGAAGGTTTAAATTACATATTAGGGGGAAGTTCTTTCCAGAGAGAGTGGTGAGGGGCTGGAACAGGCTGCCCAGAGAGGGGGTGGGTGTCCCATCCCTGGAGGTGTTCAAGGCCAGGTTGGATGGGGCCCTGGGCAACCATGTGTAGCTCCAGGCCTGGAGGTTGGTGGCCCTGCCTGTGGCAGGGGGGTNGTTCCCCAGAGGGATCTCCTGAAAGAGTAGAATTGCAAACAAAAAAATACTAGTAAAATTTTAAATCAAATTGAGTGTTGTGGCTGTGTGTGGATGCAGGATCCACCTTTGCTCATTCACAGCAGGACGATTGCACAGTCACAATAGTGGGATGGTGACACAGTTGTGGGTTGACAGATTGAATCCAGTTCCAACTATTTTTCAAGCTCCCTGTGTGCCATGAGGCTGTCGTCTCATGCTGGCTCTGTGTGTAGCTCCAGACCTGGAGGTTGGTGGCCCTGCCTGTGGCAGGGGGGTTGGAGCTTTGTGACCCTTGGGGTCCCTTCCAACCCAGACCATTCTGATTCTATGATTCGCCTACATGCAACCCAGGCCTTAACAAATGCCTTGCTTGCAGTGCTTTTTGTTGAGCTGTGTGGGGTTTTCTCAAGCAATTAGAAGGGTGGGATGCTCTTCAGGACTTAGTCAGCTAGAAAGTTCTGTTTTGTATGGTTGGGTCATATTTAAGCAACATGAGCAGCAAAACATCTGCATGTTTTGAGTCAGGAAAATTATTTCACTTCTAGATTTTAAAAAAAAAAAAAAAGAGGCTGAAATTCCTTTATTAGACTTTCAGAAAATAATTTAAAAACCTCTGGGCTGAGGCCAAGGAAAGGAGATTTTTACCCAGAAGAGAATTCAGAAAGCAAATGAAAGAAAATAGCAAGGCTCAAGTTTAACCCTCGCAGGATATATTGCCTCTGGGCTAATAATTGGTGGAAGTTCCTTGTTTCCAGATAAGCATTTCTGGGCTGAATGATGGTTTTGCTGAAGTTGTTTTTCCTTATTATTTATTCCCATGAGTTAGTTGCTGCATTGCCTTGCTCTGAACCTCTCTGTTACCTTCCCACACGGCTGTGCCAGCCAAGGGGGGCTGATCTGCCATCATCCAAATAGGTGTGGAAGGAGCTAGAGAGGGATTGTTGTCTTCCCACAAAGTTCCTGGTTTAACCAGTTGTTAAAAAATCTTCTTAAAGCTTTTAAAGTTCCATATTAATATTTTCCAAGAATGGATTCTGCTTGATTCCAAAAATATGAGAAGGAAGATGACTCCTTCAAACTGGGACTGTGGAAAAATGCATTTTTCCAAAGCACACATTTTTGGAGTCTTGAGTTGGAGCAGTTCTGTGACTGAAATGGTTTTGAGGTGAGAAGTTGAAAATTAATAGTGAAATTACCATTCCTGAGGAGAGATGATGTTTCTGAGCTCGAGAAGATTTGGCTTCATCTGTCTGATTCTCTGCTACTGAAAAATCACAGGATTTGGGGGGGGGGGGGGGGG
>VZTU01029644.1:29276-39973 GCA_013400835.1 Zapornia atra
CATCCCAAACATCAATTTTTTTACTGCACCCATTTCCCAGTCTACAGCAGATTTGTAGAGGAGATACAGAAAGTTACTTGAGACAGAAGAGTTAATTTCCTTATTTTCCAGCTTTCCTGCTGATCTCCCTACTCTCACTTCTCCAGCTTTCTCAGAAATGACTCTTTTGTTTTAAAGCTGTAATCACTTGGTCTCAGCCCAGAGGTGGTTTAGAGTGGGCTGTTAGGGGATTTTTAGGTTGGATTTTTTTAATTCGTGAAGACTTGAGTGTGTATTATGACTGAGAGTAACACAATTTCTTAACCCAGTTCAGAAATGGCTGCTCCTTAAACCTTTGTGTGTTGTTTGATTCATGTTAAGTTTGACTAAAGTACTTTTTAAAGCTATTTAAACGACACAAATGGCCTGGTGCATGCATAGTACATATCTTTTATGGTGTATTTACGCTGTTGTCTGTGAATGCCAGGACAGCATTTTGCAGAACTCCACTGTGCCACAGCTAGCTTTTTCCTTGAGTGATAGGTGGTAATTCAAACAAGTAGCAGCTGTGGAAAAATCCAGGGGTTTGACTGCTGAGGTTTTGCAAATGATACTGAGGATTTCTGATCTGGCCCCTCAGTTTCTGAAGTTGGGCCAAGTTACTATCGTCGCCTAGAAAAGTGATCTAAATCAGGCAGGTTAATCAAGTAGAAATGTACAAAAGCACAAGTCCACTATCATTTGGTTGTGTTGTTTTTAAGGAATAAGGAGATTAAATGCAGACTGTGTTCATTATTGAAGGTTGCACATTTGGAATTCAGAAATGCTGTGACACTGGTGCAGCTGTGGTTTCCAGAGCAATGTGAGCCTGATGCCAAGAGACAGACAGAGTATTTTGAAAGCTAGTTATGTTATTAGATAATGTGACATAGAGTATATGCAATTTAGGATGAATATGAAACACTTCAGAATGGCTTGGAAATCCTAATAATTTATGATCCTTGACTTGTAACATTGGGTTTTGTTTTCCAGCTTGCAGCTTTGCCCGTTGCTTTCATTGAGGGCTTGAGCGTGTGCTTCTTGCAGTCCCCTGTCTTATAGCAGAGGGAGCTTTTTCTCCCATCTCCCCCCATGAGCCTCAGTACAAGCCCCAGGGGAGTGGCTCATGGCCCGTCTCATGGCCCATCTCTTGCAGGGGCTCTGCAGTCGCTGTTGGTGAAGGGGAGGCCCAGCAGCAGAGCAGGCTGTGCCATCTCCCCCAGAGGCTGAGCTGGGTGCACTTCAATTTTCTGCACTGAAAGCACTTCCCCAGGAGTTGAGCCCATGAGCGATGTAACAAACCCTCAGCAGAAATGATGAAACCCATCGTCACCGGTTCCGTTAATGATGGTGGGGCTGTGGGGGTGCAGCGGTGCAGTCTGTGTGCACCTCAGCCAGGGTCCCATCAAGGCCAGGAGCGCTGCTGGGTGGCAGGGGCTTTCCTTGGGCAGAGCTGCCAGCGTAAGGGGAGAATGGCAGCTGCTGTGAGCCGTGCTAGCAGACATCCCCTCATACCCTGCACTTCCCCAGAGCCCGGTCAGGGCTCCCTGAGGCTCCTCTGAGCAGGCTCGCTCTGCCCAACATGGTGGGGGTGTCCCTTCTAGCCAGCCTGTTTTGAAACCAGACACCTGCAGCAACTAGCAGAAGGAGATCCCCAGTTCCAGAGGCTCTTCTCAAGGCCTGTGGCAGCTGCATTTAACAGCAGCCCTCGAGGTGGCTGGTTCTGTCCCGCAGCTCACGCCGCCATGGCTGGGGGCTTTTCAGAGCCTGTCTGTCAGCAGCTGCCGACCTGCCGAGGGAGCCTGCAGCTTTCACAGAGGCAGCCACGTTGGGGAGGTGCCCCTGGCCAGGCGTCGCAGCCGGCGATGGCGGGTACCACGGCTGGAGGAGAGCAAGCGAGCGAGCGAGGCACCGGGGATGGCCGAGGCGCAGCCCCACGCTGTCGGACACGGGGCAGAGTCGGCCCTCAGATCTAAGTGCAGCTCTTTCTCTTTGCAGACACTGAAGCTGCCTCAGGTGAAGGAGCCTCACAAGGCAGTAAGTACTCCTGGCGCTGTGGGTGCTTAAGGGGGGACCGGGGCCTGGCGTGTGCGAGCACCGCGGGTGCGCTGCGCTGCGCAGGGCCCGTGTGCAGGTGCTTTGCCTTCGGGGGTACGGCCGGGCCTGCGGCCCGCAGGCCCCCGCCATCCCTCGCCATCCCTCGTCCCCCTCGGGGGTCGGTGCGGGGAGCGGGGTGGCGGGTGGCTTAGGAGCCGGGGCCGGAGGCCGAGGGGCCGGCGCTGCCCTTCCCCACAGGNGGCGGGAGCCGCGGGGGTCGGGGCGCCGGGGGGGCCGCCTCAAGGCACGGCCTCCGCGGGGAGAGAGGGGCTGGGGCGCCGCGGCCGGCCTCCGTGGTACTCCCGTAGGGAGGGGAGCGCGGTGCCCGCCGCTGGGCGGGTTCGGCCCCGGCGCCTCAGGGAGCTGGGCAGTGAGCGTGAGGAGATGGAGGACGGCCACGAGCTGCCAGACCCTCCAAACTCCCCAGTGCCAGCAAGGCTTTGAGGAGTTTTAAGCCTGAAACTTTTTTATGTGGGGGGGGCGAGGGGTGTCCCTGAGCAGAGGGAGGACGTTCTACACCAGAGCGGGTTCAGCACCGGCCCTTGAGCTGCCGCGGTGAGGAGCTGCAGCAGCAGCAGGGCCGGTGCTCCAGGGAGGAGGAGTGACGGGGAAGATGGAGCCGGTGGGCTCGCAGCGGTGCGGGGACTGAGAGATAATGGGCATACAGTGGGAAGAAGAGCACTTCAGCCTGCGTTGAAGGAAAAGCTTTTCCCTGTGCTGTGGAGCAGGTTGTTCAGAGGTTATGTCTTCTGCATCCTCAAAGGCTGACAAACCCAGCCTGGGTCGAGTTCCAGGTCACAGAGTCTGAGCTCAGAACAGACCCTGCTTTGAGCAGGAGGTCAGGCCAGAGACCTCCTGAGGTCTCAGCCGACCTGGCTTTACTGTGATCATGTTAGGTGAGAGCCACAGGCTCTATTGGAAAGGTAAGTTACCAACCTTGGTAGTTACCAAGAGGAGCTTGGAAGCACCAAACTTACCCTGGATTGCTAGGAAAATATTAGATAAATAGTAAACAAATAATTGAAAAGTACAGTGATACCACCTTTTCTGAACTGAAGCTGCTTCAGGCCTGTTCTGTGGTAGGTGAAGAGTTGGGGTTAGCATAGGGGAGTCTTGGGTTTCTATCTGCAGAAAGGAGTAGGACTGATTTCACTGCAGGCAGCGTGTGAAGAACCTCAGCCCTGAGCTGAAATGTGCCAGTAGCAACCAACCATCACACAGTGTGTACCCACTCCTGCTGCCCACAGCAGGGAAGATGCACTCTGCAGCTGGGCCCTTTCCTTTGAGCCAGTGACATGTGGTGTCCAGCTCCACGAGGATGGCGATGCCTTCCCAGGCTCCCATCACCTCCTCTGTTGTCTCTTTTTCAGTAGGTGCTGTGCTGCCCATCAGTGTTTTACTTACCCTGAGTCTTTCCAGGCTCTGAGTTTTGGCATGGGGACATACTTTGTTCTGGGCTAGGCTTTGTGCATCCTGGGCTTGTTACCTGGTATTGGACATGGTATCCTTTTTGCCAGAGCTTGGGAACCAACTCACACAAAGAGATGTGGTTTGGGTTTTTTCTTTAAGTCAGCTTTTCCCTTTCTTTTGGCTAAGGACAGGGCAGAGTTGAGGTATGGAGAGTAAAAAGGACAAAACCCATGAGGATTCATACCTCTGCTGGACAGGACCTGTGTCATTCCAGCCATAGAAGGATTTCTGTGGCCATAACTGCCTCTTCTGTGGTGGCTGGATCTTGGGGAGCCGGGAAGAAGTCTTTGGGAGAGGATAGGGACAAGCAGCTACCTTGTGCACCAGGCTTCAGAGCTGCTGTGGTAGCAGTGGAGATGGAGCAGGGAGCAGTAAGAGAGGCAGGGACTGCTTCCATCTTCATGCAGGGCTCTACAAACCTCACCCCCCTCCCCGGTGCAGGAGTTGAACCCCTTTTTTACTGCCACTCACATTGCTATCCCAGAACAGTCTATCTGAAAGAGGTGGAGGGAAGACTGAACCCCCAGAGCAAGGAACCAGAGGGTGGTGGGAAGGCAGTGGGAGGGCAGGTCCACTGCAGCCATCACCCCTGTGCAGGGCCAGGCCGAGTGTGTCACCTGCCATTCAGGCTGCACGTGAAGCTGCCCGGTGGGTGCCTGGTGGGTGCTGCCACTCCTGAGCACAGATGGTTGTAATTTCCTGACAGAGTCATCTTCCCCTTCCCCTCCTTGCTGCTGCAGTGAAATAGTTCAGCTGTCTTTCCAGCCTGTGCCTTCCCCTCTGGGGCTGGATTAAATCCCTGGCCTTGCCTGGTTGCCTCTGCACGGCTCTTCTCCTTTTCCCTCTCAATGGCTCTCTTGTTTCCTTGTCAGTCTGTTTGCTCCTCATATATTTTAGGAATTCTCTATTTATCTTTCCTTTCCTGCTATTTTTGTTTTGCCTGCTGCTCCACTGCTATTCCTCTGTGACCCAGGCTAGCTGTTTACACCCTTCCCATTACAGATGTCTGTATTGTTCAGGTCTTCCTCTGCTATTTCTATCTCATTGGGAACCTCTAGATTCATGAGCTCTGCAGGCACTGCTTGCTGCCTTCTTCCAAATGCCCCAGTATTCAAGGGATACAGCAAGACTCTGTTTCCTCTCATGTTGTTCTCTCCAGGGTGTAGGTTGCATCCACCCCAAACCATCCTTGAGCAGCAGTGGGTCCTTGGCATTAGTTAGATAACTAGAGCTGCAGGCTTTTAAAAGCTGTTAAAGTTTTCTCCTTGATGCCTTTCTGGAGACAGCTGTTCCTCACAGCCACAGCAGGCACCTGAAGAGTTCTGGTGAAGTTAACTTTGTGTGTGTCAAGTGGGGAGACATCTGAGCTGCTGCTTCTGCAGAACACAGCAGGGACACCTTGGGCTGGGTCTCAGGAGTCCCTGAGCTTTGGTGTCAGTTGGCTGTGTTGTGCTCCAAAGACTTACCCTGAGAGAACAAGTTGTGTTGGTGCTTGAGAGGTAAGGTCTGCACCTTGCCATGCTGGGTCTGGGAGCAAGTCATGGTTGGACGAGTTCCTGATGTGGTGGGTGAGGAAGCATTGCCTCCAGGTCTGAATGACTGTGGTAAGGAGGGGCTGCCATGGGAAGGGCTGGCCTGGCCTTCTTTTCCTGGTCAGAAGGGAGCCATGGGGCAAGCTGGGATGCAACTGAGGCCAGTTGTTTGCTGCTTGCTTAAAGAGGAGACAGTGGTGGTTAGACTTCCCAGCTGAGGAGGCTCTTTGAAGACTCCCTTGAGGAAAAACTCTTCCACTTGGTTGTTTTCAGCCTGTGGGGTTTTTAGTCTATAGATTTTGTTTCAGAAACTTCCCCCTCCCTTTTTTCTTTTACCCATTCTTGAAGGGACTCAGATCTGTGGTGTTGAGGAGAGGATGTGCTTGTGGGGACATAGAAGCATGGCCCTGGGAGCTGCTGTTCTAGCTCAGGGTCCAAGACCAGAATTCCCACACATAGAGAGAAGAAGACAATGCAACCCACAGTGCTAATGTCTTAATAGAAAGCCTTGTCTAACTGCTACCAACTTTTACTGGCAGGGAGGAGGAAAGCAAGGGAGAGGTTTGAAATTCAAGAACCCCTTCCCATTTTACAGTTTTTCCCAGGCAGAGGTGGCCAGTTTGACACCCAGGTCACCGACTGCTCCTGTGGAAGAGTCTGGCAGTCTTCCTGAGATGCTCCTGCACCTCTGTGGTTTGCTGCAGACTCTGGAAGTCCTGGGGAAGAAGGTGTTTTGGCTGGATGTGTGCTGTCATTCCCCATGGAGATTCCAGTCATGTTTAGGGGGGTTGCAGCCTTTGTAAGAACAGTCTCCCTCACATACCACAGGAAATTCTTGGCAGCCTGACAGATCACTAAGTACAACCAGTGGCAAGCAGGGGCCTACAAGCCCTGCAGCAGCAGGGCCAGGGTGCCAGACACCTCACCTCAGAGAGAACAGGTCTTTGCACTGTGCTGGGTGATGGAGCAGGTTTGTTCACTGGGTTGTGTTTAGTGCAGGTCACAGTTTGGGGACAGTAGTTTTAAGAGCCAGGCTGGCACAAAGGTTGGAGCAGCAGTCCTACCCATGGCAGTGCCTGTCCCCAGGGCTGTGGTTGGGTGAGGAAGAAAACCTGGGCTGCTCTCCATGCTGACAGCTTGTTTCTTGGCTCATCCCCAGCAGGTAGAGGAGACTAAGAGCTTCCACCAGCAGAGTCCCTGTCCCAGAGCATGGTGGCCTTCATTGTGTCTGATCTGGGGGACCTCACTGCAGCCTGCCAGTGCCTGGAGGGAGTTTATAAGCAGGAGGGGATTCAACTTTTTAAAAGAGCAGATAATGGCAGGACAAGGGGGAATGGATTAAAGCTGAAGGAGGGAAGGGTTAGATTGGATATTAGGGGGAAGCTTTTTCCAGAGAGAGTGGTGAGGGGCTGGAACAGGCTGCTCAGAGAGGGGGTGGGTGCCCCATCCCTGGGGGTGTTCAAGGCCAGGTTGGATGGGGCCCTGGGCAACCTTGTGTAGCTTCAGGCCTGGAGGTTGGTGTCCCTGCCTGTGGCAGGGGGTTGGAGCTCTATGATCCTTGGGGTCCCTTCCAACCCAGACCATTCTATGATTCTATGATCTGTAACTCTTGTTACAGACTATGGATTGAAATATTCAGGCTACTGGATTCTGGTATTATTCTTTCCTGTAGGAAAGAGGAACTTAGACACAAGAGCATCTCCCAAACAGCTGGAACTGGCTCACAGAACTCACAGCTGGACTCATTGCCCATGAAACCTTAATTCTTCTGGGAGTGCATAAGCACCTTCTGCATCTTCTCAGAGTGTCTCTGCCTGTCTGGACCAGTCTAGGACAGAATTAATGTTGCTCTGGCAATTGTTAATATGTCACTTGCCCAGTTTACTAATGACCTTTTAACACCTGTTTTCAAAGTACCAAATGTTAACAAATAAACAGTGCTGAGTCCTACTGCTTCCAGGCCTTTTGCTTGGAGGAGCCTCAGATCACTTTACAGAGGAGTTTGGTGTTCTGCAGGTAGGTGGGGAAGCAGCAGGATGGAGAAAATGACTTGGCAGAGGCAACCAGTGGGTGAGTGGCAGAGCCAGCAGGTCTGTGGGCTGGCAGCCCAGTCCCTGTCTGCTGGGCACAGCCTTGGGCTGGTGGGTTGCTTTTCTGTACCCTGTGAAAGAGCAAGAAATGCACAGAGAAATGGGAGGGAATGGCTTCAAATTGCACCAGGAGAGAATTAGGTTAGATAGCAGGAAGAATTTCTGTACTGAAAGGGCTGTCAGGCATTGGAACCCCCTGCCCAGGGGGATCTAAAAGATGAAGTCCTTAAGGGTGTGATCTAGATGGGCCAGGCAGAGTTAGGCTGTGTTTGGACTCCAGACCCCTTAGATCATCTCACCTCAACCCAGGTGATTCTGTGAAAGAATTGCTAAAATCTGAAGGTTTCTTAAAGCACAGCTGGTGTGTTAACTTCACCTGTGGCTGGTTGGCTGTTGGAGACTGTGTCAGTGTTCCTCTTCTCAGTGGAGAAGTCCCAAGCCTGATGGAGCAATGCTGAGTAATATTGTGGGGAAGAGTCTTTACCATTCCTGGAATCTTTAAATAAAATGCTCTTAGAAGAGGGGAAAATGATGAAGAAGTGATGCTGGGGGCTTTGAATTCCTCTCCAGTGTGTCAGTCAGGTTGGCAGAGTGCAGGGGGGGTTGTTGGTGATGTGCTTTGCTCTGTTCTTTGCCCTGAGAACAACTTCTTAGAGACTGTGAGGAGCCAGTTGCAGGGTGTGCAGACAGGCTGTGTTAGCCATGAGTGTGAAGCGTGTGTGTCAGACTGTTGGCATGTCACCAGGCAGCTACTGTGTGGTGTGCAGGAAGACAACATGAAAAGCAGTTCCACTGAGCCAGCCTGGTTCAGATGCTCTGCTTGTTCCTTCCTGGCCATGTTGCAGTGTGTTCCTGTTCATTGCCACCTGCTGCAGGCTGGAAGATCATTAGTGGTTGTGTTCTGGTAGGTCCTGTTGTTCCTGTCTGCACCCCCTGCCTTTGTGCACATGCAGTGCTGTTCAGGAGGCAAAGCTGGGGTTTGTGCTCCTTCTCAGAGGCAGACCCCTTGCTCTGCTGCCAGCAGGTTACTCCTGCAGCTCTTCAGTGCTTTCCTGCTTTCCACCCTGTGGGAGGCTGCTGAGAGCCCAGCAAACAAATCCTGTCTGGAAGCCCATGCCACCCTTCCCCAGGAGCACCCAACAGCCTCCTTCCCTCATGCCTTAAATTCCAGCAGAAGTGGGAGCAACTTCATTGTACATTGGGGCATCCTGTGGCCAGCCCCACAGACTGAAAACTCCTGGGACACATCCCACTAAATCCCAACACTGATCCCATGTAGCACAGCCTGTTTTCCTCTGTGTCTCTTGCCCTTCCTGGTGTGTTGGAAATCCTTTCTCCTGTTTGCAAATGATGGTTGAAAATCAGCCATCTCCCAGGGGGTGACATTCACCAGGTGTTTCAGAGACCCTGGTGCTTTACCAGGTTGCAGGAGGGACAAAAAGTGGTCTTGGGATCACAGAATCCCAGACTCAACCCAGGATCTGAGGCCAAGGCAGCCAGGGGTGAGCAGGATGTGCTGCTGTGTCACAGAGCAGCTCTGACAGGTAGGGGTGCTCACAGTGGGAGAGGCACCACAATGGTCTTGAGAAGAGCTGCTCCAGCTGTAGCTGCACGTGTGATGAAGGAGGCAGGACTCTGCTTTGCCTTACCAGTCATGTGCCTGCACCATCCCTGGTTCAGAGCTTGACTGCCAGTGGGGTGACACCCTGGAAGGAAAGGAGCCATCCAGAGGGGTCTTGCCAGGCTGGAAAGATGGGCCCAGGGGAACCTGGTGAGGTTCAACACTGCCAAGGGTCAGGGGTGGCACTTGGGCTGGAAGAATCCCAGACACAGATACAGGCTGGGAGAAGAGCTCCTGGGGAGCAGCCCTGCTGAGAAGGACCTGGGGGTCATGGGGGATGAGAAACTCCCCCTGAGCCAGCAGTGGCTCTGGCAGCTGGGAAGGGAGATGGGATCCTGGGCTCCATCAGCAGAGGGGTGGCAGCAGGGACAGGGAGGGGATTGTCCCTCTCTGCTCTGCCCTGGGAGGCCCCAGCTGGAGTCCTGTGTCCAGAGCTGGGGCCCAACACAAGAGAGATGTGGGGCTGTTGGAGAGGGGTCAGAGGAGCCAGGGAGATGCTCAGAGGGCTGGAGCAGCTCCCCTATGGAGAGAGGCTGAGGGAGCTGGGCTGGGTCAGCCTGGAGAAGAGAAGGCTGTGGGGGGACCTCACTGCAGCCTGCCAGTCCCTGAAGGGAGCAGAGACACAGGAGGGGAATCAGCTTGTTAAAGGGCAGAGACTGGCAGGACAAGGGGGATGGAGTGAAGCTGGAGGAGGGAAGGGTTAGANGCTCCAGGCCTGGAGGTTGGTGGCCCTGCCTGTGGCAAGGGGGTTGGAGCTCTGTGACCCTTGGGGTCCCTTCCAACCCAGACCATTCCATGATCCTAGGAGTCTTTGGCTGCTGGGCTAAGGTAGGACATTGGGTGGGATTGAGGACGCTGACTTTCATGTGGGTCTGAGGATGTTGTAGGCTGCAAACAGGATGCTTTTATTTCCCTTTCCTAAACCAAATGCATCCAAGCCCATCCCCCAGGTACAGCACAGCACCCATGAGGAGTGTGTCTCCCCTGTGGGACATGATTTAGTCACAAGAAGAAAAAGAAAAAAGAAAAACCAGCAATTTTTTTTTTCCAAAATGGAATACACAGTAAATATTTCACAACTCCATCAATAAAAAATGATCAGCCTGATCTTTTAAAACCATATTTCCCTTTGGGCTCTGACTAAGCATGAGAAAGTTCAGCCTAGGAGGGAATTTCTTTTAAAAAGCAGTGAAAGGTTAGAAGCAAGGATGTGGGCTGGAGTATGCCTTGCAAACATGGGCTGAGGAGGCACAGTGCTAATGCCTTGCATGTGCAAAAACATTCTGAGGGCTGTGAATTTAAACCATGAAATTAATATATTCAGAGTTAAAGTTTTCTTGCCCAGACCTTGAACACACAGGGTAAGGTGGTGTTAATGTTCTGACCAGTGATGGAAAGGTACATAAGGGGTTTGCTGGTGTTAGGGTAAGGAAGAACATTTAGTTTCACAGAATCCCAGGGGTTGGCAGGGCCCTGGAGAGCTCCTGGGGTCCAAGCCCCTGCCAAAGCAGCTCCCCAGCTCATATTGCACAGGGCGGCGTCCAGACGGGGCTGGAATCTCTCCAGAGATGGAGACTCCACACCCCCTGGGCAGCCTGTCCCAGGGCTCCCTCACCCTCACTGGGGAAAAGTTCTGCCCCAGGTTGCTCTGGAACTTCCTCTGCTCTGACTTGCAGCCATTGCCCCTTGTCCTGTCCCCACAGACACTGAGAAGGGGCTGGCCATTTCCCCTGCAGCCCATCCTGAAGATATTGAGAGACATTAATCAGGTCCCCCCTGAGTCTTCTTCTCTCCAGGCTGAACAGCCCCAGCTCACCCAGCCTTTCCTCACAGGGGAGATGCTCCAGGCCCTTCAGCATCTCCATAGCT
>VZTU01029644.1:46078-89145 GCA_013400835.1 Zapornia atra
AGACAGGGATCTCCTGGAGAGAGTCCAGAGAAGGGCTACGAAGATGATTAGGGGCCTGGAGCATCTCCCCTGTGAGGAAAGGCTGAGTAAGTTGGGACTCTTCAGCCTTGAGAAGAGAAGACTAAGGGGGGACCTAATTAAAGTCTATAATTATCTTAAGCAGGGGATGCAGGGGAAATGGCCAGCCCCTTCTCAGTGTCTGTGGGGACAGGACAAGGGGCAATGGCTGCAAGTCAGAGCAGAGGAAGTTCCAGAGCAACCTGGGGCAGAACTTTTCCCCAGTGAGGGTGAGGGAGCCCTGGGACAGGCTGCCCAGGGGGTGTGGAGTCTCCATCTCTGGAGAGATTCCAGCCCCGTCTGGACGCCGCCCTGTGCGATATGAGCTGGGGAGCTGCTTTGGCAGGGGCTTGGACCCCAGGAGCTCTCCAGGGCCCTTCCAACCCCTGTGAGTCTGGGATTCTGACTGAAGCATTTCAGAGCTTAGTCCCAGCTCCTGAGAAGAGCTGCTGAAGATGCAGCCACAGGACTGACTTCACCTTAAAGCTGCTTTCAAGTCTGTGGCCAACCAGTTCTGTGACTCTTGAGGCACACCAGGTGTCAGCTGTGGCACACTGGGATTTGCCTGCAGACCATGCAGGGCTGTGTGTGTCTCTTCCAGCTTTGGACACTTGCTGCCAGACTAGCAGGAATTTCCATACAGAGGGGAATATCCTGAATTCCTTTCTGAAAGACAGCCTGCTTCTTCCTAAGGCTCTGATGGTCACATACTGTTAGTTTCTTTTAAACTCTGTTTAGTTCTGCCAGGTTGTCCCCATCCTGCCTGCTGTAGCCCTGAACTTCCAGAGGAGATTTCAGCAGGGCCTGCTGCTCTGTGTCTTCACTGGGGCTTAGGGAGGCTGTGCTGGAGAGCAGAGCTGCCCAAACTGGGAGTAACAAGCAGGATGTGCCCCGAGCCATAGCGTGGGGCGTGCAACCTTTGCCTGTGTGCCATAGACACTGGGCACAGCATGTGGGGTGGCTGTAACTGCATGGGGGGGGGGGGGGTGCTGGTGCAGCAGCATTGTCTGGGGTGCTTGCCTGTTACCTCAAAGTTTCTGCAGTGACCTGTTTTCTTCTCCCTACAGACAATTTTAGGTACACATGTGACATTTGTGGGAAAAAATATAAATATTATAGCTGCTTCCAAGAGCACAGAGACCTGCATGCCGTGGATGGTGAGTACTGTTTTGACACTCAGACACCCAGACCAGAATGAGGAGTCACTGGGGAAGGCCCAGTGCACAGCATGCCTCACTCCCCTTGGCCAGTGGAGCCACAGGCACTGCAGGAAGGCGTTTGCTGTGCTTGATTCTCTTTGTGTTCATCAGAGTGACACCTTCTGCTGGGACCTGTGGGCCTGGTGCTGCTGTCTGTATCGAGGTTCTTGGTTAGGGTGTGCCACAACAGAGGGCTGCAAGGTACATTGTCAGTCTGGCTACTCACTGGGCAAGAGTTGGTTGCCTCTTGGTTTCTGAGCTCACAGGGCTGTTCCCAACGTGCTCCTCTGGGAGAAACCACAGTGCAGAGTTGAGAAACGTTGTTCTGTTCCTGTTAATCACTGTGGTAGTGAACTGATGCAGTTGTCAGTGGACCTTACAGGCCAGTTTCTCCTCCATGAATGTAGCTGTGGCCAAGGCTGGTGACACTCAGGCAGAAGCAGACACGTGCCTTCTGAAGCAGGGTTTCTTTTCTCTACGCTGGGGGGAAATGGAAGCAGCATCATGCTGGTTTTGGCTTCATCCCATCTTACTGGGCATCTAAAGCTCCTCGACTCAGAGCCCACAGATACTCCAAACCCTCACTGGGTGTCCTGCAGGCTTGTTGGTGCTGCTCCTCACTTGGCCAAGGAGGGAGCCCTGGCAGAGTTTTAGAAAGAGGCTGCTTGGAAAGCAGAAGGTTTTAAATGGCTGGACTTTCTCTGGAAAACCAGTGGGTTTTCACAATATGTGGTGTCCAGAAAACCTGCTGGTTTTAACTGGAACGTGTCGAATCTGAACGTGCTCTAAGAGCAGCCAGCGTGCTCCTGCCCTGCACCACTGCAAGCTCCCTTCCTCCCCTGAGGAGCCAAAGTTACATCACTGGGGCTGAAAGCCACTGTGAGATGGATGTGTCTGCTTCTGTCAGCAGTGTGTCTTCATAGCTCTGGGTCAGGGAGCTCTGCCTAGGGTCACAGGAGGGCTTTGGAAACAGCTTCCACTCCTGTCGTGCCAGGACACGTAGTCTCCAAGGGGCTGGTTGTGTTGTAGCAGCTGTGCCTCTGAGCTTCACCTGGGGCTGTGTCAGTCAGAACAAAGGCCTTGAGAATCTGTGTATATTAGGGCTGGGCATGCCCAAATAGTCCCTGTGTGGATGCTGCTGGGAAGAGGAGGGACTGGGGCACACAGCCTGGTTTCTCCTGTGGGGCTGAACTCTGCTGAAGCAGTGTGTGAAATACAGGAGGGGAAAAAGGGCCATTCCAGAGGATTTAATTTCTGTTCTGTTTCTTCCCCTTCTTTTATTCTGTGTTAGTTTTTAGTGTGGAAGGGGCCCCAGAAAACCGGGCAGGTAAGCTGAGATCCTTTGTGTGCTTTATTTCACAAACCTTTGCCAGCATTCAGTAGCTCAGGCACAGCAGGTCCCATTCTACACTAGAAAGAGTCAAGAGAGTTTTGTCACTGATTGCAGTGGAAGAGGGAGCATCCTCTCTCCCTCCCTCCCTCCCCCAGTGCCAACAGCCAGTAGGTTGATGCCCAGCCCTAGCAGATACCAGGCTTTTGTTGTACACACAATTGTTCAGGGTTCTGCAGATCAGAGAAGCAGGTGTCTCATGTCTTTGGTGATTCAGTGACTTGTTCAAGGCAATTCAATTACTTTTATAAAATGGGTTGGGTTCTGATTTGTCACTAGCTGTGCTGTTAGATAGTAGAAAGCCACTGGTCAGTATTTGTTAGCTGACTTGCTTGCAGACTGCATTGCTGTGCCCCTCTCAGTGTAACATGTTAGATAGATGCACTGGAAGAAGATCAGCAAAGGTGGATCAGCCTTTGCAGTGTGTTTGCTCAGTCTTTTCCTGTGTATTTTAAGCATTGTACACCCACAAGGCATGTTACTGGGCTGGAAGAGGGACTGATCCTGGGGCAGCTGAGGAGGGGGAGGAGGAGGAGGAGGAGGGACAAGTCAGACAGAGGGGTCATTGGGGTTCTAATTCCTGGCCTGAAATCTTGATGCAGATCGAAATGTCATTCCAGGTGCAGGAGCATTCAGTGCCCATGCAGCTGTAGAAGGAAAACCTGAGGGTGTTGTCAGCTGTCTTGCTGGTTCTGTTCTCTTGCAGACCCCTATGACCAGGCCGTCATAGCAGCAGATGAAGTGAAGGAGGAGGAGCCAGAACCCTTCCAGAAGATTGGCCCAAGTATGAGTTCTAATACAGCTTCAGATGGGAAGGAGAGAGCACGAGGGTGTCACACCTGGCTTTAGCTGGGGTCCCTCTGGGAAAGCCATGAAGTGCTGTGTTACACACAGGTCTTGGGGCCTTAGGGGTGCTGGAAGATGTTTAGGTTCAAATGAACCCCAAATACCAACAGCCCTGGCCCTGAGAAATGCAGCTTTGTGTCATCTTCTGCTCTGTGAGGAGAAGCAGGAGGAGGTTCAGGAGAAGGCAAGCTGGCAGCCATCAGAGAGGGGCTTCAGGTGCAGTGGCAGCATTGGCAGGTGCCTGCACTTACACTGCCTTTGTGCTGGTTCATCAGACAGACCAGAGGGAAGCAAGGGGGACCAGGCTTTGCTGGAGCTTTTCTCTGGACTCTGTGTTGGCAGTAGTTCATTAACCCTGGGGTTTCCTTCAGCTTGCAGCTTGCTGCTAAGCTCCATACTTCCCAGCTCTGGCAAGGAGTGGGAGCTGTCCACGTGTGGTTACACTACTTCAATTTTTCAGGTACCCCAAAGCAGGAATTAAGTTATTCCAAAGAGCCCCTCCTCCTGCAAGAACAATCTGGAATCCCAGTCTGAAAGCTCTGTAATTAAGACTTCAACTTGACAACTTGTTTTCTAGTTTGACAGTTTGTGTTGTCCACACATCACAGACTGTAACCAGAAGACAAAACTCTTGTCATCTGAAACACAGACTTCAGCAATGGATTCTCTCCTTTGCTTTGCACACTCACTTGCTGGAATTTGTGATAAATCTCCTGCAGCTTGTTCAGTTCTACTGGACTTAGAAGGCATTGACCCATCACCCTGGACACTGCCTGGAACTGTTTCCTGTGCTGGGGAAAGGGATGGCTGAATTACAGGGCAGAGAAGTTCCTAGTGCATGAGGAACACACTCTAGTTTCTGTCACCTGGCCAGTTTGTATGTAAGAAAGTCAGGGTGATTGTGGGAGAGGCTGCTCCACTCCTGTCTGATCTTTGTCTTTGTTTCATCCTCACAGAAACTGGGAATTACACCTGTGAATTCTGTGGCAAGCAGTACAAATACTACACTCCCTACCAAGAGCACGTGGCCCTGCATGCACCTATTAGTGAGTATCCTGCTGAGACCTCCCTCCTCACAGACCCTGCTGTGTAGTGGGGGGTGGCAAACAGGAGGGCTGCAGGAGAGAGTTTCATTCTTGTGGATCCTTCCACTGGAGCAGTGGGATTGCAGCTGGCAGGACACAGAGCAAGAGCTGAGCAGGGCCCTGTCAAGCTGAGCTGGAGTCTGTCCTCTCAGAGGGGGGCCCCTGTTGCTGTTAGGTCTCTAATCACTGATGGTTTCCCAAAGCCTTTGTAATTCTCCCTGTTTCTTGGGGCTTTGAGATTTTATTTGGTTTAAGAGGAGAGATGCACAAAATGTTTTGACTTCCCTAAACAATGAGTGGCCAGAATCCCAGGGAAGGAGTGTCCTCAGGAGCTTCTGAGGGATTCCCTCAGGCAGGGAGCGAAAGGTGGTTTTCAAACTTGGGTGAAGGACCTTGGCAGCTGCTAAATCAGGGCAATGAAATTCCCCTGCAGTTACTGGTTATGAAACTAGAGAACTAGTTAGAAAATCCTCTAGTTATCTCCCCAGCTCCTGCACCAGTTCCTGCAGGAGCTGGGGAAAGGCAGCTCTCAGCATAGCACCCAGCACTGCATCTGCATTCTGGGGACACTAGACACTACCATCTGCACTCCCCAGACACAGGGGAGATTTTACTGAGAGATTCAGTGTCATTCAGTGCAAAATTAGAGTCAAAGAGCTGAAATTCTTCCTACATGCTGGGTTTGGCCTATCCAAAAGTATGCAGAGAAGTTCTTCCCAGCTGCAGTCCTCTCACAGCACTGCCCTGTGCTCTGCTGGGCTTTCAGTGCTGGGAGCCCAGGGTTGCTCTTTGCCCAGGTCTGGCTGGCTGTCTGGCTGCCAGCGTTTCAGCTGAGGATGAGCTGGACTTAGTGGGTTCGGCCTCTCATGCGCAGCCAGCAGAGGGAGCGCACGCTCCTTCCTCACCAACTCCAGCTTTATTCCGAGTTTTAAGCTCCTGGCATGAGGCAGCTTTGGCTTTAGGCAGGTACAGGGATACAGTTGGAACACAGCCCACCAGACTAACACTTCTACAGTGGGTCAAGGCTTGAGGGTTCCCAGGCAGGTTCTCTGGAGCACAGAGATGGACCAAGATTGTGATAGAAGATATAGGGGATAAAATACCTCTACTGCTGTCAACACACAGTCTTATCCCCCACCTGCCCAAGGGAACTAACTAGTGCTTATATTGCACACATAACAGTTATTCCCAAAGATCCCTGCACACCCAAACTCCACCTCTTAATTCAGGTGTTTCTGGGTCCTCAGAAAAGCCATTGGTAGTGATGAGCAGTAGGTCCATCTCCCAGGACAAGTGGGCCCTCAGACACCAAGGCTTCGGTGTCTCTAGGTCACCCCTGCACAGCTAAGGACCAGTATGCTCTGAGGACTGTGCATTGAGTCTCTCAGCAAGAGCAGATTCTTCCCAGTACTTCCAGTTTCAAGGGGATTTGTTGCTGTTGGTGTCTCTCCATCTGTAGTAACAGGCTGCAGCTGCTGGTCCCAGTCCAGGGTACCCAGCACAAAGGAAAAGCACAGCTGCTCCTCTCTGAGGGCTGTTTGCCTGAAACAGGCCCTGCAGATCTGACTGTAGACACCAGTGGTCCACAGAGATACCCTGTGCAGAGGGCAGCTGCTGGGCCTGGTGCCCACTCTCTTGAGTATTGGCAGCCAGTTTTGGGGGGGAGGCATGTTCTTTGCCAGGGTTGAAGCTGCTCTGCCACCATGGCTTCTGCAGGAACCTGAGTGAGAGCAGAAGAACCTGCCCTTCTGCAGCCTAGACCAGCAGTCACTGAGACTCCCAGATGGGTCTCCAGGCTTTTCAGCAGATTCTTTAACTGTGAGGACACCTCAGATCAGGATAATATTCTCCTCATGTTTAACCCCTCCCCCTAAACTTTGATTTTCCCTTTTTTTAACCTTTTTTTTGTCTCCTCTCCTAGTTCCCATGGCCAGTCAGATTTATGCTGTACAAAGACAAACCACTAACCCTGATGAGCATACAGGAGAGAGCAGGAGTAGCTCCCAAGGCAGAACATCTTCCCACCTTTCCACTGCTCAGGCTCTGCTCTTCCTATAGACCAAGGCAGCTGTAAACACCAGACTTTGCAAAGCCCAATGGCTTTTCTCATGCCCTGGCAGTCAGATAAAGCTGAGACTCTGCCTTTCCCCTCAGCTTGTGCTTACAAGGCCAATGCTGAAAAATTACCCATAGTGGGAGTGGGTAAGGAAACCACTTCAGCATTCCCAGTTGGGCTTCCTGGGTCTCTCTGCTTGAGTGCAAGCTTCCTTCCACAGCCTGTCTTCTTGATGATGGATGAAAACCTACTGGAGATGGGCTAAAGCAAGGACTCCTGTTCTGCAGGGTCAGTAGGACCTTGCAGGGTGGGGTTTGGTCAGTGCTGCTGGATACCTGCTGTCTGGAAAAGAGCTCTGCTGGGGGCTTCCCTGGAATTCTTAATGCCAAATGTCTCCTTCCAAAGTTCCCTTCCATTAGGAAGGAATCTGGGCTTTTCCCCATGCTTAGAACTGGACTGTCACTCTTTTAAAGTACATCCTGCTGTGCTGTTCAGTCAGCCTCTTCACTCTTCCTGAGGAGGGTGTCAGGGGCTGTTTCCAAAAGCAGGGCATTGGAGGCACCTGCACTGTCCCAGTTTCAGAGATGTCTCTGAACAGACATGCACAGGGGAGGGTTCACAGGGTTCTTCCTGCCCTTCTCCAGGCTTGGTCTGCTCTGTAGGTAGAAGGGGTAGGCTGTAGAATACCTCTGCTGCTGTCAACACACAGCCTCACCTCCCATCTGCCCAAGGGAACTAAGCAGTGCTCATATTGCACACACAGCAGTTATCCCAAAGATCCCAAAGATGGAGGGTTGAACTGATGTACCCTGATGTGCAGGGAGCTGAGCTATTGTGCTTGCTTACAGGATGTGTTTACAGTGCAGAGAGCATAGATACAGGCTGGGAGAGGAGCTCCTGGGGAGCAGCCCTGCTGAGAAGGACCTGGGGGTCATGGGGGATGAGAAACTCCCCCTGAGCCAGCAGTGGCTCTGGCAGCTGGGAAGGGAGATGGGATCCTGGGCTCCATCAGCAGAGGGGTGGCAGCAGGGACAGGGAGGGGATTGTCCCTCTCTGCTCTGCCCTGGGAGGCCCCAGCTGGAGTCCTGTGTCCAGAGCTGGGGCCCAACACAAGAAAGATGTGGGGCTGTTGGAGAGGGGTCAGAGGAGCCAGGGAGATGCTCAGAGGGCTGGAGCAGCTCCCCTACGGAGAGAGGCTGAGGGAGCTGGGCTGGGTCAGCCTGGAGAAGAGAAGGCTGTGGGGGGACCTCACTGCAGCCTGCCAGTGCCTGAAGGGAGCAGAGACACAGGAGGGGAATCAGCTTGTTAAAGGGCAGAGACTGGCAGGACAAGGGGGATGGAGTGAAGCTGGAGGAGGGAAGGGTTAGAGGAGAGATTGGGGGGAAGTTCTTTGCAGAGAGAGTGGTGAGGGGCTGGAACAGGCTGCCCAGAGAGGGGGTGGGTGCCCCATCCCTGGGGGTGTTCAAGGCCAGGTTGGATGGGGCCCTGGGCAACCTTGTGTAGCTCCAGGCCTGGAGGTTGGTGGCCCTGCCTGTGGCAGGGGGTTGGAGCTCTGTGACCCTTGGGGTCCCTTCCAACCCAGACCACCCTGTGATTCTGTGATTCTATGATTTGGGGTGTGGACTGGCTAGAAGAGCTACCAGGAGTAGGTTTTCCCTTGGTAAGCCCAGGCTCAGGAGTGTGCACTCACCACATCCTCTGCTGGTAACTGCAGACAAGGCAACAGACACTCTGGTCACGTAGGTGTGTGGTGAGAGAGGTAAAATCTGCACAGCTGGCCATGGCCATGGCTTCCAGGGTGAAAATGTAGAGTGATCCCAGGGCCCTGAGGGCACTACTAGGTCCCAATGGCCCTGACCAGCCTCACATGGGGTCTCCAGACACGTTCCAGTCCCTACTTCAGCTCAGCTCTGGATCATTGGTCCTTGCCTGAGCTACACTGTGGGACGTTGGTCTTGAGCTGAGCTGTAGACATGCCTGTGCCTAGCTCTAGATCCCATTGGGCTGTACCCCAACCTGTAGACTGACTGACTAGCTCGACATCAACCCTGTCTCCTCACTCTGGACCTCTCTGAGGATCACTGGTACGTGTCTGGCTCTGGTTATCCTCACCAGAGCTGATCCTGCCCCTCACCTGTGGATTGACTTTCCAGCTCTACCACGGACCTGTCTCATCAGCATGAACTTCCTGATGATCTGGACTCTTGGTTGGATCTGGCTCCTCTGATCCTGCCTTGCTCACCTCTCTCAGGGTCTGCAAGATGGGTCCTGCCTGTCAGAGACCCTGCCCTGCCAGCCTTTGGATTGTGCTTGGCTTCACAGGGTACAGACAGACCTACATCCACCCTGACACCTGGGATGCTCAAGGAACTTCATCAAGCCTCTCTGCTCAACTCCTTCTCTTCAAGTGCAGGACACAGGGTACAACATGTTCATCAAAGGTGCTTAAGCACAGTGTTTCTTAAAGGCAGCTGCTGCCATGGTGGCTTCTTCCTTGAGGGAGAGGGATCCTTTTTGGTAGCACCTCTAGTTTCCACATAGGCCCAGCCTAATCCAGAGAAGAACAGATCCACATTCCAGATGGATGGTGTGTCTTTGCTTCCTCTTAACTCAGTGAGTGACATCTGTGAGCTCAGATGTTCTTCCCACTCTCTGCTCCCACAGTGCCTTAGCAACAGGCTCCACTGGCAACATTCCTCTGTGGGGATAAAGCCTCCCATTAAGAATCTGGAAGTCTGAGCTCTGGGTTTTTCACATGGAAAGACCTCTTTCCAAGAGCAGAGGTTTCCACTCAGCATATTGAATTTCAGCCCATGGTTAAGAAACCACTCTCCATCATAGGACTGAGGGACAGGTTCTTCTGCAGAGATGATGGGATCATTCCAGCTGCACCATCCACATGGTTCTTTGTCCAGCCTGGTACAAACTTGCTGGAAATAGGCCACACTCAAATGATTGCCCAGAATTTTTCCCTGGATACAGCAAAGTTCCTGAGAGAATCT
The DNA here is from genome assembly GCA_013400835.1 of Zapornia atra. Classification (NCBI taxonomy): domain Eukaryota; kingdom Metazoa; phylum Chordata; class Aves; order Gruiformes; family Rallidae; genus Zapornia; species Zapornia atra. Next base: position 55,714 of record VZTU01029644.1, read on the forward strand.
GGTCTTTGTTCTGTGAGGTGGTGCTTCCTGGTAGTGTGTGGATGTACATCTCTTTTGAGGAGACCTGGGGAACTGTCTGCCAGATGTTCTTCCTGCTGCAGCTCACCATTCACAGGGCTGGAAGGTCTCATCAAAGACAGGAAAGCCAGGAGGGACCCCCCTGATCTTTGGGCTGGGCAGAGAAATGCATGCTGGAGGAGTGCCTTGATTAATTGCTCATACACATATCTTAAAGAGAGAGCTAACCTTGCTGTTGTGACAGAAAACACAGCAGCCTCTTAAGGTAATTGGTTTGATGATTATCCTCACTGAATTAAACTACAAAGAGGCAGCTGTAGCTTGCAGCCACTGAACCCTGTTTATAACTTCTTCTGCTTGAGGAAGGAGAACTCAGCTGCCAGAGTTCTGTCCTCTCCAGCCCTTGGTGTAGCCTGCTGTCAGGCCACTGCCTAGTGACCAGCCTCCCAGTTCAGCCAGAGGGGTGACATGATGGTTCCATGGGAAGGTACACTGTTCCCATCCTTCCCTTCTCACCTGACCTCTCAAGCCTGTTACCCACCTGTGTGCAGGGTGTGCCCCAGCACTGGGTCTAGTGAAGGAGCTGAGAGCTAACGTTGTCTTCCTCATCCCCTTTGAGGGTGCCCTGACTGCAAACCCAAAGAGGGCCTGAGTCATCTAAGCTGTGTCATTGCCCTGGGAGCTCCTCCACAGCCATCCTGACCAGGCACCACAGTGGACAAGCTCTTTCTCCTGCTGCCAAGGTGGAGCCCCCCCCATCTTTTAAGTGTCACCTGCATCATCCCTACTCTGGCACACCCTGAGGGGCTGCAGCACAGGTCACTCAGTTCACCAGGTGATTTGAGGTCATTCTGTGAGACTTGCCCTCTGTGTTGCTTCTCTCCTGCCCTCCCTTCACCAGGACATCAGCCCCAGCTGGGGCACATCTCTGCTGCTTTCTGAGGGACTTTAAAAAACTTCATAGCACCAGCTCTGGGCTGGTCTGTCCACGATGCTGCCTCCAGTCCTGCTGTCCAGCTGCAGCCTTTGAGGCAGGAGGTTTTTGTAACCATTCAGCAACTCAGCATTTTCCTTTCTGGTAACATAGAATTATAGACTGGGCTGGGTTGGAAGGGACCCCAAGGATCACAGAGCTCCACCCCCCCTGCCACAGGCAGGGCCACCAACCTCCAGGCCTGGAGCTACACAAGGTTGCCCAGGGCCCCATCCAACCTGGCCGTGAACACCCCCAGGGATGGGGCACCCACCCCCTCTCTGGGCAGCCTGTTCCAGCCCCTCACCACTCTCTCTGGAAAGAACTTCCCCCTAATATCTCATCTAAACCTTCCCTCCCTCAGCTTCACTCCATCCCCCTTGTCCTGCCATTGTCTATCCTTTTAAAAAGTTGAATCCCCTCCTGCTTGTAAGAATTTGGCCTTTTCATCAGTTGGAGGCTGTGGGTTCCACAGAAAAGATGATTCCTCAGGAGCAGATCAGAGGAGCTGTGCAATCATCTCTACCTGTGTTGCTTTCTCTTCAGAGGGAGTTTGTCATCACATTAGTTTCAAGGCACTATTAGCATCCTGCAGACTGTTAGAACCAATATTCTTTTGTCTGTCTTGCCTTGCTGGCTCAAACTGTCTCTTCCTAGTGTCAAGTGGAGCAGCCTTCTCTCTGGCACCTGAATTTGAAGACTGTTTGATTTAAGGCAGGAGGAGAAAGCAGTAATTTTGGAGGTCTTCATAACATGGAGGCTTTTCAGATGTGAGAGAGCAGCCTCTGCACTGCAGAGGGTTCACAGTGATGCTCTCTGTTCCTGTCACTGAACAGTGGGCTGGTTGCTGCTTCTCTTGGGACAGATTGGGAATAAAGCAGCCATGGGTGGGCATGGGCCTTGTGGGAAACCAGGAGAAACATAAGGAGGAAATGATCATTTCTGACTACATTTATGCTGGCAGTTTGGCAGCAACTGGAGGAGGATTATCTGTGGAGACTGAAAGGAAGCAAAAGCAAGCCTCCTGACTATTCAGCTGGCCAGAGACCAAGCAGAAGAGAAGTATCTTGACCTGAACCTGGTGCAGAATCTCCTGCAGAAGTGTGCTGACTTGACAGGAGATGTTGTTATGTGTCTGTTTGCAGGCAGCTTTGAACAGTCACACCCTCACTGGGGTGCTGCTGGCAGGGAAGGTGAGAGCAGTTCACATCTGGGGTGTATAAAGTCCCACTGGAGTTTGGAAATGAGCATCCAGCCCCAGCCTGGGTGACTTTTCCCCTCACCTGTTTCAGAGACAGGCTGTTGTGCTGCCTGCATTCTGTGGTGGAGCCCTGCACAGTGTGGTTAAGTGTTTCCCAGTTACCCTGTACAGGATGAGCAGGTGCTGGTGCTGCACATCCAGTAGCCTTAAATACAACTCTCCAGGAATTTCTGGCAGTGAGCTGGGGCTGTGGGTGATGTGACCCTTGTTTCTTTGTGATCCTCCATGGCAGAGGTTAGAGTGGGACTTGGCTTCAGGAGCCATGCCCAGGTTTCCATGGAAGAAGCCACTGAGGAACGAAGGGGGTTGTGAGGTTGTCTCTCTGTTGTGGTGATGGTTTTGGTAATCCCTGAGGCCCAGGTGAAGGGCTGCTCTCCTCAAGGTTTTTCATACGACTTTTGGCATTGAAAATTCCTGGTGATCCTCACTGTGCATCACAGAGACCAAAATGTAGCTAAGCTCAAAGAGCATATATATCCCAGTAACGCTCAGAATCATTCATCACCAGTATTTGTCTGGAGATGGGGGCCAGAAGGCCTTTCCTCACTTGCAGGATGAGAACTCTGCCTCCTAATTCCCTTCCATTCCCACCAGCCCCCTTTCCTTTGCATTTGGTTAACAAGACAGGGATGTAGCTGAAGATCTCTTAAGATTTATGCTCAAGTAACAAAGATGCAAGCTTCTCCCTGGTGAGAGCTCTGAGTGTCCCATTAGAAACCTGCTCTCCACATTCCAACTCCCCCACACCTTGCCAGGGAGGGCAGAGGTGCAGGCAGACCCAGCCAGGCCCTGGCAGCCAGCCTGCTCCTGGGTGGATGGGGTGATTCCTGCTGGAGGAGCCATGGGTCAGTCTCATGGCAGGGAAAAGTGTGGAAAAGAACTAACCAGCCCCAGCAGTCTGTCCCCTGGGGGTGAGTGGGGACAGCAGTTTGTTCCCTGGGCTGAGTGGATGCAGAGGTGCTGCGGGTGCCCGTGCAGGGGAGTGGGGAGCGTGGCTGCGGCAGGCGCGGGCCCGGGCCTGCTCCTGCGCGGGGCTGGGCTGGCTCCTGCGTGGGCCCGGGCCTGCTCCTAAGTGGGCCCGGGCCTGCTCCTGCGCGGGGTTGGGCTGGCTCCTGCGTGGGCCTGGGCCTGCTCCTGCGTGGGCCCGGGCCTGCTCCTGCGCGGGGCCGGGCCGGCTCCTGCGCGGGCCCCAGCTCTGCGTGTCCACACCCAGAGTTCTCTCGGTCTCCGCTCTTCGTGGCCGTGAAGACACAGACCAGCCAGGCCAGCAAAAAAACCCCGGCCTCGGTGACGCGCTGCTCCGGCCTCCTGCACCGCTCCCCCTCCGGCGTCCCGCCACCGCCCCAGGCCCAGATGTTCCGTGCTCCGAACTCTGGATCCCCAGGAAGCAAGGCCATCACAGGTACCCATTACCTTCCTACCACTCACTTTCTGAATCGCTTCGTGTCCAGCCCTGGCGTGGCTGCTGACCCCCCTTGGGCTCAGCCTGCTCCATCCCTGACTGTCCCAGCACAGCCACTCCTGGAAGCATTGGAGGGAAACGGATCCTTTGGCATGTTACAAAGAAAAACTGCCATCAGCATCAACAAATAAAACTGCAGCAGGGCTGTATAACCTCTTCCCAGGGACAGGTTGGGGTTTTTTAAAGCACCATACTCACCCTGAGGTACAAAAGACCCTGTCTGAAATCCTGGTGAGCTTCCTGATGAGGACTGGCAGAATGGCTTCTCAGGTATGGGCAGTTTAGTTTGGGTTTCAGCTTGGTTGGGCATTTAGTGTTTGTTTCCCTCAAGGTTCTGTTTTCAGAGCCTGTGCCTGGGGAGGTGAAATGGTTTTTACAGTGCTCCACTCCACAGAGCCACCAAGAGATGAGCTGGGCTCCAGCAGCAACACTAATGGTACAGAAGCATTAGAGGTGCCAGAAGATTGAAGTTATAGTTGATCCTCCCATAGGCCCTGTTTTCTCCTTCAAACAACCTCAAACCATTTTTCCCCCCACATCTCTAATCCAAAAGCAGACCCATACATTGGGTCAGAACTCTGAGCTGCTGCCTGGCATGGAGAAGGGCTGAGTCACCATCCCTGGGTGTGTTTAAAAAAGGGGAGCTGAGGTGCTCAGGGATGTGGTTTAGCTTAGGATGGGATTGGTTGGACTGGATGATCTTAAAGGTCGTTTCCAACCTTGGGATTCTGTAATCACATGATCCTTGAGCCTGGGAGGTCGATCTTCTAGAAGCAAGTATGAGTGGCCCTACCCTGCCTGTCTGATGGTGTTACTTTTGCCCTGTCTTTCAAGGCAGTGTCTTGTACCACTGCAGTCTGAGCTGCCTCCTGAGCCCCTGCTACAAACTCCCTGACCATACCACCCCTCAGGAAGACAGTCCCCAGGAGGGATGCCTTCCAACTGCCTGGGCAGAGGTGTTCCACACGGGCCTGGATAAGAGCAGAGGTGGTGGAGCACCACTCCACGGGCAGTGTTTGCACAGACCTCAGCAGGGTGGCACTTCCACCCTTCTCTGTGCAGGTAACTTTGCTTTGCAGGCAGGAGGTTCAGGTATGAGGAGCAAGAGAGACAGCTTGTGTCACCTGTCCTCTCCTGTGTGGGAAGGACACGTCCAGCCCCAGGAGCTGCATTGAGCTGGCTTTTCCTTATTGCCAGACTTGAGAGGGGAGAAAACAAACTGAAAGCTGAGGACAAAACTACAACACTATTTTTTCCAAACATTTTTGGAGACCTCCAACTCACTTCCACTTGTGCCTCAAGCCAGGATTTCAACCTGGGTCTCTTAGGGGATAAGTTGGCCCAATCCATTTTGTCATGGTCTCTTTTTCCCTCTTCCATCTGATTTCCTAGTTCCTTATGCCTCTTACTCCCTAGTATTTATCTGTCAAAGGGGGGTGGGGAGGAGAACAGATAATCTCTCCAGTTCCTTTTCAGCCCTCCTGTATGTGACTGTTTCAACTGATTTGATTCCCAAGTTTTCCTGTTCTCCTGAATTTTAAAAAGAGACAGGAATGTCGTAGAGAATTTGAGAAGCCTGCTCAGGACTTGGAAGGTGTGGTGGTTTGGCCCTAGCTGGAGGCCAGATGCCCACCAAAGCCACTCTATCACTGCCCTTTTTAACTGGACAGGGGAGAAAATGGACACTGAGAGGCTGAGGAGTGGAGCTCAGGCCAGGGAGAGATCGTTCTGCAGTCAGTGTCACAGGCAGAACAGACTCAACAGGGAATAAAGGACAGAAAACTCTCTAATTGATGACCCTGCCCTGCACCCCCAGTGACACCAGAGTTGGGTGATGAGAAGAGGGACCAGATCTCCAAGCACCTTCCCCCCCACCCCTCCCTCCTCAGCAGACTGCACTTCAGCCATGATCTCGCTCCCTTCTTCCCCCCACTGTGGCACGGGGAGGGGCAGGGACTGGGGGAATGGGGGTTTGGGTCAGTTCCTCACCAGATGTTTCCCTCCTTAGCTGCACCATGGGTGCCAAGGGTTCCACTAAGGGTTGGCTGGGCCAAAATTCCTGGGCTGGGAAGTTGACAGAGCTCAGGTGGTTCCCAGCCCTGTGAGGCCCATGGCGCTGTCAGGACAGCAGTTCTGACCACTCCAGTGCTCCCCAGGAACACGTAAGGAAATGGTGATCTGACACCAGTTCTGAGCAGCCCCTGTCACTCCCAAATAAAACACTCCTGGCCCCGAGTCCCCTAGGCTCTGTGAGCTGCTGAGTGCAGCAGAGCCTTGCCAAGCTGAGCACAGATGAACCCATCAGGCGACTCCATGGACGAGCTCCCCCCCAGGAGGGCTGTACAGACGCACCATGCGCTGCGGTTTGCCCACGTCACCTTTATTTATCTCTAGTCCTTCCTTTGAGTCACAGCAGCAAATACCAGATCCTGCAACCTAACCAAGTGAGAGGAGACTGCTGAACTTGTGCTGAGGGCCCCCAGCTTGAGAAGGGGGGGAGGCACCTCAGCCGGGCTGCCCAGTGACGCCTCAGGCCCCTGCGGGGTCGGGACTCGTCCTGCCGCCCTTCCGCGGCCCGGCACCGCTGCTGGGGGGAGCAGCACGCCTGGGGGGGCAGAGCCTGCTGCCTGGCCTTGGGCAGGGGTGCAGGCCCGCTGGTGGGGAGCGTGGAGGGCTACAGCATCTGCTGCAGCTTTGCCAGACTTGGTGGGCGGGCGCTGAGGAGGGGCAGGCAGGTTACTGGGAAGCACGGGGAGCACTGTAGGTGCTTCTGTAGGTGACGTGTTGTGGTGAGGACCCCAGGTCAATCTGCAGACCTGGGCCAGCAGCTTTAAGGGCTCTTACTGCCTTAAGGAAGAGTAAGATAAGGGTTGGGTTTCTTTGCAGGGGAGGAAGCCATGACCCTTCTGGTTCAGTCAGGACTGGTGTTGATGGCTCCCTAAGAGCCAATCCAGGCCACCTCAGCCAGAAGGCAGTCGAGACAAATATCTGAGGGCTGGAGCAGCTCCCCTATGGAGAGAGGCTGAGGGAGCTGGGCTGGGTCAGCCTGGAGAAGAGAAGGCTGTGGGGGGACCTCATTGCAGCCTGCCAGTCCCTGAAGGGAGCTTATAAGCAGGAGGGGATTCAACTTTTTAAAAGGGTAGATAATGGCAGGACAAGGGGGAATGGATTAAAGCTAAAGGAGGGAAGGGTTAGATGAGATACTAGGGGGAAGTTTTTTAGAGAGAGAGTGGTGAGGTGCTGGAACAGGCTGCCCAGAGAAGTAGTGGATGCCCCATCCCTGGAAGTGTTCAAGGCCAGGTTGGATGGGGCCCTGGGCAACCTTGTGTAGATCCAGACCTGGAGGTTGGTGGCCCTGCCTGTGGCAGGGGGGTTGGAGCTCTATGATCCATGGGGTCCCTTCTAACCCAGCCCATTCTATGATTCTATGATCTGCCTGTTACCCCTTCAAGGAGCCTGGCCCACTTGCCTCCAAAATGAGGTATTGACCTTTCTGCTGTATTCAGGGCACGCGGTTGTGCGGTGCAGGAGGTCGGTCTCTTGCCTCCTGTCCGTGTGGTTTTTGCATCCAGTATTGACCAGTCACCATCCCTGCTCTGTTCTCCACCCAGCAGAAAGTGCTTTCAGCAGGAGAGTGGAAGGCAAAGCGCAAAACAACTTTGAAGAAACAAACAGCAACTCTCAGAACTCCAGCGGTAAGTGTGGCCGCTCCCTCCTGCTGTCGCTTCCCCAGGTCTCTCTCCAAAGCAGGATTCAGCTGGGACTGGTGATTGTTTGTATATTTAGGGTACTTAGGTTAAGCTTGCAGGTAGCAAGCCTTCCTGGGGTAGTACCCTCTTCTCCAGGCTCCCCAGGTTCCTGGCACTGCAGAGCCTGTAGAAAATGATGATGTGGGGATCCTGCTCCCAAGATTTTTCGATGGGAAGCAAAGATGTAGGGAAAGGGGAATATGGATGGAGATAAAACACTGCTTGTTCTTTGTCTGTGCATCAGTGAAAGTCCTTGTGAAGCAAAGCCCTTCACAGGAGAAGTGTGAGCACTGGGAGTGGAACCCCATATTAGGGGGATGCTAAACATGGGGGTTTGTTTGCACATCTCTGTACCCAGAGTCCAGCTCTTTGTGGGTTTGATACCTGGAGTCACAGCATGCCAGGTGTGTAACTGTGCAACCAAAATACACCTGCTAGAAGGAATTAAAATTGACTTCTGGAGTTGCCTTTGAGTTTTAACTCAGGGTGGTAGTTAACTCCACTGGCCCAGACATTTCATGTAGGTGTGCACCAGTTATAGAGTTCTCTTGACAAGATTTTTATCCTGCCAATGTATCCTCCTGCCTCCAGGTGGGACACTGCCATTCCCTTATGCTCCCTAACTGGAGCATAGCAGACCAGATGAAATGTCATTGCAGCATCTTGATGCAGAGATAAATAACAGGCCAGCAGGAAAGGCTGGCCTCCCTCCATTCCCCATTTAAGAGTATCAGAGTGTGCTGTGTTGCCACGCTGCCAGATGGAGTAGACAGGTAAGGGAAGGGATTTCTCCCTGAGCAGGTTACAGAGTGTCTGGTGTGGGGGTGGGGGGGGTTGTGTCTGCCTCTGAAAGAAATAAGGGGCTTTCTGGAAGGGAATGAAGTGGTGGTGGAAGCCCCATGTACAGTAGCAGAGTGGGTGCCAGTGAAGAGGAAAGAAATGGATTTGTTTCTGAAATGCTGTGTGTTGTGTTTTGGGGTACAACCCTGTACTAATGCAAGCATTCACCACAATTGCAGCTGTTCATTCGGGGACAGAAAAACCTAAAGAAAAGAGGTGTAAGCAGAACCCATCAGGTGAGCTTGTCTCTGTGTTTCAGGCCCTTGTGCTCTTTGGTCCTGTTCCACCTGGGTAGCAGCAGTCAGGAGTGCCAGGGGCTGACTGAGGCTGCCTCCTCTCAGCCCAGCCAGGCTGTTAGTCGTGACACACGAGTGTCAGGGGTTACCCAGCCTGACTTGCTGCTCTGGAAGTGGCCACTTGCTTCTCAGCAGGTCTGCTCCTCACAGCTTGTCTTCTGTGGGTAGCAGAAGTGGTTTGTCTGAAGGGTTTCAAAGCATTTAACTGTGTATCTTTCAATGCCAAAGTGCCATTTGGGTCCCTGACTCCTGGGGGGCCCTTTGAAAGCAGCAGCCTTCTGTTGTTCCTTTTGTAATCCTGCCAAACCCTGTACAGCCCAGTGAGGAAGGACAGAATTGCCTTCATCTCAAACAGCCCAGTGAGGCTGTGCTGGAAAACCTCTGGCTGCAAACCTCCTCTTGTTAAGTTTTGCAGGAGGAGTGAAGTGTCACGTGGGAGGGGGTCTGGGGACCACTGGGGAGAAGCACCCACAGAGAAACAGTGGCTGTATTGAACAGTCCAAGCCTTCAGCTCTGTCTGAACTCCCAGTAAACACTGACCTGTGGTGACTGGGGCACATCTCCCACATTCTCCCTGCCATTTCCTTGCACCAGCTCCCATCACACTCGTCCTTCCCAATCTGTTTCTACCTGAACTGCACCATGGAAAGGACAGGAGTGAAAGCTCCCAGGAAGAAGGAAAACAGAGCTGGAAATTCTTACAAACTGAGGAGGAAAATTCTTCTTTCATGTAAGAAGTGTTTCTGTCTGCACCACACGTAGGGGCAGCTTGTTGTAGTGGCTTACTTTAGGGCCTGGTGGGCTATGGGAGAGGGGCAAGGTGATCACCTAAACTTCCATTTGAGCCAGGGAACCTTGTGAGCTGCTCAGGACTGGTTTGACAGGAGTAGGGTTCTGCTTGGAAGTAGTTCTTTCCTGCATTAAGCAGCTGACACACTCCTCAAAGCCAGACTGGTGCGTAGGGGGTTATAAACCTTTTCCCTCTTCCCGTATCTATGCTGTATCCTCTCTTCTTCCCCAGCCCTCTTGACTCCATCTTTGTGCTGCTTCCTGTGTGTGCCATTCAGTGCTCTTTTCCAGCTCTTGCACCAAACCATTTCTTCTCTTTTCTTTCCTCTTGATCTCAGGAGTCAGTCTGACTGTTCTCATTGACAGCAGCCTGGCTGAGCAGCACCGCGGCGCGCTGAATGGCACCGGCCATTAGAGAAGCTGTGGGAAGCTCTGCAGGCATCTGTGAGCTCAAGTGACCCAGCAGAGCTCCCAGTAACTTCATTTTTGAAGAGCTGACACATCCTTACCTCCTCATTTTTCATCTTTCCACAGCTGTGTTTCAGTAGGTGGGACAGACTGTGTGTGGCTCAGAGTTCGTGTGAGTGATGGGAACTCTGGGGAGTAACTGGGGCACTGCTGGCTTGTCCTCTCCTCTGCTCCAGCCAGCAGAGGTCACACAGGCAGGGAAGCAGCTGGTGCTAATGTGGTTGAGAGTGACAGAAGGACAGACACTTCCAGGGTAGATAATGGCAGGACAAGGGGGATGGATTAAAGCTAAAGGAGGGAGGGTTTAGATTAGATATTAGGGGGAAGTTCTTTCCAGAGAGAGTGGTGAGGGGCTGGAACAGGCTGCCCAGAGAGGGGGTGGGTGCCCCATCCCTGGGGGTGTTCACGGCCAGGTTGGATGGGGCCCTGGGCAACCTTGTGTAGCTCCAGGCCTGGAGGTTGGTGGCCCTGCCTGTGGCAGGGGGGTTGGAGCTCTGTGATCCTTGGGATCCCTTCCAACCCAGACCAGTCTGTGATTCTCTGATTCTGTCCTCCCCATTCCCATCTGCTGCTGTGAAGAATAGTCCTCAGGTTTGGGAGATAAATAGGTCCCACTGAGCCTGAAAACTGGGTGACTTGGCCTTGTGAAATGCTTGACACCCTGGACTGCTCACGTTGTGGAGATCGTGGCACAGGCCCAGCTCCAGTGATGACAAACTGGAGCAGTAGGAAGTTTTCTCAGCTGCCAGCTGGGTGCATTGTCCTGGTTCCCTGTGTCACCATTCCCACTCACAGTGCCACAGATGGCTTCATGTCTGCAGTGAGGGGGAGGACAAGCAGAACAGGAAGGTCAGCAACTAAAGCCACCCAAAATAGGCTTGGATGCAATGCTGTAAGGAGCACGAAGTGTGAAGAAGAGAACTGGACTGGAAGATGTTGGATTTCAGGTGTGTCTCCCTGTGCACAGCCCCAGTCCTTGTCCTAGTGGATGCAGGTACTTGGTATCCTTACCCAGCTGACCTGGCATCTTCCTGGGCCTGATGGAGCTGCAGAGTGACAAGGACTGTTTAGCTGCCATCTGCCTCTATCATTGAGAGAGTATCCTTTGTGTTAATGGGAGTGAGTCTCCAGAGCCCTTTAAACTTGCTCTTTGATGGAACCTGGAAGTCTCACACTGCTTTAAAAAAGCAGCATGTGCTAAAATCTGCAGACTGCTTCCTGGTTCCCCCTCTGGAGCACAGCCAGCCAACACAGGGGTCCCACACCACATGAAGCTTGGGATTATTCACTGCTAAACTGAGCAAGGTCCAGAGAACAGTGACCTGATCCTCAGAGCTGGAGTTGGCTCTGTGCACTGAGTAAGCTGGTTGTTATCTAAGGTGTAGTAAAGCTGCTTTCAAGACCTTGCTGGTGGTGGTTTTGCTGCCTTGCCACATGCAGGGGTTTCTGTGCTGAACTCTCAGGAGACCAAACACTTGTGAAACACTCTGCTTGTACAAGCTGGTGACTGTCAGCCCGAGCAGGGGGAGGAAGGAGCCCCAGAAGGGTGCAGATGTGGGTGTTGTGTTCAGTGGTGAAGGCTCACTGCCTTCCTCTTCCTCTGCCTGCAGCTGGTGTGGGTAGAGCAGCATTTGACTGGGGTTCTGCAGACTTGACCCTGCAGTGGGGTGGGCTGTGACCACGTGTTACTTCCCAAGCTTTTGGCTGTCTCTCCTGACTCACTTTTTGCCTGACTTGGGAGGGCTCAGGGGCAGCACCCAGGGCTCCCTGAGCTCGTGCAAAGCACTCACACTGTCTCTGAACTGGAGAACCTGGCTCTGACAGGCAGAACACTTGGTGGGTGAGAAACTGGCTGGATGGGCACACTCACAGAGTTGCAGTCAGTGGCTCCATGACCATGTGAGATAGATCAGTGAAGGGTGCTGTTCCTCAGAGGTTGGTGATGGGACTGGCACTGTCTGGCAGTGACACAGGCAGAAGGATCCTGTGCACCCCCGTTTGCCAGCAGCACCAAGCTGTGTGCTGCACCTGACGTGCTGGAGGGAAGGGATGTCACCCAGAGAGACCTGGACAGGTTGGAGAAGTGGGCCCATGCAAACCCCATGAAGTTCAAGAAGGCCACAGGCAAGGTCCTGCACATGGATCAGGGCAGCCCCCAGCACAGCTACAGGCTGGGTAGAGAGCAGCCCTGGGGAGAAGGACTTGAGAGGGTTGGGGAAGGAGAAGCTCAGCATGACCCAACAATGTGTGCTTGTAGCCCAGAAAGCCAACCATGTCCTGGGCTGCATCCCCAGCAACAGGACCAGCAGGTCAAGGGAGGGGATTCTGCCCTGCCCTGGGGAGAGCTCAGAGCCCCTTTCCAGCCCCTTGAGGGGCTCCAGGAGAGCTGGAGAGGGGCTGGTGCCCAGGGCAGGGAGGGCCAGGCCCAGGGGAACAGCCTTCAGCTGCAGGAGGGGGATGGGGAGGGGCTGTGAGGCCGAAATCCTTCCAAGGGAGGGGGGAGGCCCTGGCACAGGGTGCCCAGAGAAGCTGGGGCTACCCCTGGATCCCTGGCAGGGTTCAAGGCTGGGTTGGATGGGGCTTGGGGCACCCTGGGCTGGTGGGGGAGGAGGGGGGTCCCTGCTCATGGCAGGGGGGGCACTGGGGGGCTCTGAGGTCCCTTCCCACCCAAACCAGGCTGGGATTGTTGGAATTTAGTGTTTACAGCATAATCCAGCCTTGATCTCTTGTTTTGGACATTATGACTCCTTAGTAAAGTGAGGAAGTTGCAGTTGCAGCACCTGTAGGTCAAGAGGGATGAAGGAAATTGTGAGACTCTTGAGAAGGAAAAAAAAAAAAATGGAAAGCAGAAGGCTGTGGAGCTTTGATCCTTCAAAATGCAGCCATCAGGAGGAAAAACTAGTGGGAAATGACAGTATTTGTTCCTGTCTGAACTTGCTAGAGGTCATGAATGTGAGAGACACAACACTGAGAATTATGTAGGGAATTGGGAGATGTTTTTAACTTTCAAGGTTGATTTAAGCTGTATAAATACATCTCAATTCCATCTGCTGCCTCAGGTAACTCAGCCTCTCAGAAGAGCCAGTGGAACAAATCCCAGCATTTGCAGTTTGGGAAATGTCAGAGCTTCTCATTCACCTTTACACAGGGAACCTTCTCTCCCAGCAGCACCTATCCCAGACTGGGTTGAGGGGCAAGGGAAGGATCTCCCTTCTTAAATCTGCTCATGCCAAGCTGGGGTGAGATGGGCACCAAACCAAGGTATTCCTTTGGATTTGGAAGTAACAACTGTTGGAAAACACCAAGAAATGCCAGTTCCCAGTGTTTAAAGGACACAGGACAGATTTTTAAACCCCTGCTTAGTGGTACCCCCAGAAGTGACAGGCTTGTTACTCCCCATCTCCAGGTGCTCCACGCTGTCTTCTTGCCATGGATGTGCCATGTGCTTGGTTTCCCATGTGTGTGTGTGTGGTGCACCCAGACAGGTGGAGTTAGCTGATAAAAATGTACATGAGCAGCTCTCTACAGAGTCCAGAGGAGGCTATGGAGATGCTGAAGGGCCTGGAGCATCTCCCCTGTGAGGAAAGGCTGGGTGAGCTGGGGCTGTTCAGCCTGGAGAGAAGAAGACTCAGGGGGGACCTGATTAATGTCTCTCAATATCTTCAGGATGGGCTGCAGGGGAAATGGCCAGCCCCTTCTCAGTGTCTGTGGGGACAGGACAAGGGGCAATGGCTGCAAGTCAGAGCAGAGGAAGTTCCAGAGCAACCTGGGGCAGAACTTTTCCCCAGTGAGGGTGAGGGAGCCCTGGGACAGGCTGCCCAGGGGGTGTGGAGTCTCCATCTCTGGAGAGATTCCAGCCCCGTCTGGACGCCGCCCTGTGCAATATGAGCTGGGGAGCTGCTTTGGCAGGGGCTTGGACCCCAGGAGCTCTCCAGGGCCCTTCCAACCCCTGTGACTCTGGGATTCTGTGATTCTTTGCTAACATGACATTTTTGGAGGATGCTCTAGTGGCAGGAATAGCAAGACCACCTGTGTGCAGACAGCAGGAGCTTGTGCCTGGGCCACAGCCTGGCCAGCACAGCAGCAGCAGCGGGAGCTCGGGATGTCAGGCTGTAGTGAGGAGAGCTGTCTCCAGCCTCAGTGAGCTCACTGCCTGTCTCCAGCCTCAGTGAGCTCACTGCCTGTCTCCTTCCACCCTTTGTGGATGAATTGGGTGAACTTTGGGCTGTTTCCACACCCTCCCTTTCCATCACCCAGCTCCTTTAGGTGGAGCAGTGGCTACTAGGGGCAAGCTGTGGAAACAAGGAGCAGGAAGGGAAATCCTCCACTCTCTTGAGATACAAGTGGGAAGGATGATTGTGTGATGATGTGCTGGCCTGGCCTGGGAATGCTCAGGGCTCTGGGAGCTGTGGTTACAGCCATGAGCTGCAGTCCGAGCCCGCAGCCTGAGCGAGCCAAGTGCATGGCAGGAGACCAGCTGGCACCAGGCTGTGTTTAGCATCTGCCAAGGGGGATGCAACTAAGAGGAAGCCTGGAGACAGGAGAGCACCCTCCTCCCCAGCCCATGCCAAGGGAGCAGAGCTGGGAGGTTCGCAGGGCCTGGCCTTGCCCCACATGAGAGCCAGGAGCCTGTCTGAGCACCTGGGCTGAGCAGCTGCTTCTCCCACCAAAAGGTACTGCTGCTCCTGCTGTAACTTCCACCCCCTCAGACCTGGAGCAGCAAGAGGAGCTGATTCCTGAGCAGCAATGGAGGGTGTGAGGAGGTGAGGGAGAAGGTTTCCAGCAGCGTGAGCAGGTTCCCTGGGCAGTGCTGCTGCAGGGTGGAATCTGAGCCATTCCTGAGCTGATGCATGGCCACTCTTTGCTCCTGCATACATAGAGCCTGGCTTGGCCACCCAGAGCAGTTGGAGCTGTTGGGGAGCCCTGGTGTTCTCAGGGGGGTGGTGTGGGCAGCACAGATGGATCCCAGCTTTCCTTGCCCTGCCACTGGCACAGCTGTGAGAGAAAGGAGAGGTTCCTCCTTGGGAGCCATCACCCCTGTGGGGCCCTTCCCACCTGATGGAGCAAAGATCCTCTCCTGCTCCTGTCCATCTCAGTCCAGCCAAGGAAGAGGAGAGCAGAAATCCCCCTGGGGAGGGCAGGGCAGGGGCTCTCCGTGGCGTGGCAGGCTCTGTGCTCCCAGGAAGGAGACAGGGGCACACAGGGGACTCACAGGGGCCTTTGTTGCAACTCTTGCAACTCTTCCTTTAAGTTGCAAGCAGAAATCAAGGGGAGGAGGGATGTACTCCCTCTGCATACCAGCCCAGGTGAGCAATTCTTCTCTAGCAGTGGCTTCTGCCTGCTTTCAGAGACAGATTGGGACCTCCTTCTCTCCACTTTTCAGACCCCTCTGCCTCTTCTAGCACTGCAACATCCCCTGCTCCTTCCCCTGGCCTGGCTGTTGGCTCCTCCCAGCTCTCTGTGCTGTGGTGCATAAGGGGCTTAGAAGCTGAAATCTCAGAAGGAAGAGGGTTGAGAAAGTCCTGGGAAGGAAAGCTAGTTCTTTCACCCACAGGGATTCTGCACATCCTCCCAAGCATCCCTCCCCTCCTCTCCAGAAGGGCTTCTGAGCTGTTGGATGGATTTAAATTTTACCCCTAGTTTTAACATACCTCATGTTTGTTTCTGGCAGGCTGTAGGCTTCTGTGACTGTCTCAGCAGTGCTTAGAAACTCTTTGGGCATTTTCAGGATGCAGAATTGGGGTTTGGAAAGCAGACAGTGGTTTTGTTTCCAGGGGTGGTCATTTCTGTAGGACAGAAGGGGAGGCTTTTGGGAATGGGATGGAAATCAACAGGATTTTTCTGAGGGCTCAGTGTGTTGTAGTGGCAGAGGGAGGAGTTTCAGATGAAGAACTGCAGATACCTCAGTGCATGATGGATGGAGATGGGGGAACCCAGGAAACTACAGGGAAGAGAAGGAGTCAGGCAAGGGGAGAGCCAGAAGAAAGACCACACAGCTTTGTGGTGGGAACATAGCTGAGGAAAACTGCTGCTGTGGTAACTGTGGACTTGGTGTCCTTGTCTGGGAGCAGAGAGGAGCCTTGGACTGCAGCAGTGAACGCTGGGTTGCTGTTGTTCCACCACCACTTTTTCTGGTTAAGGTTCCTGCAGGCAGAGATGGCAGAAGGTGATGCATGTGCCTGCTCCTGTTTCAGTGGCACATGGAGACCTGAAAGCATCCCAGGGAGCTGTGGTGTGACACCTCCAGGTTCCAGACCCCCTGAAGCACCTGAGACGTGCAGCACACTCTGATCTCCCCACTCTGCTGTGGGCAAAGGGCCAAAGGACAGGGCTGTTGCTCTGCAAGCTCTTCTGACCCTGCCAGGACCCTGTCAGCAGCACTCAGCAGGCTCTTTGCAATGGGGCTTCTTTCATCAGATTGATCAGGGGTTAATTTTGACACTCAAAGGGGGAGTCAACCCCCTTGGTTTGAGACATGTCCATCTGAGCTGCTGAGGCTCCATAAGCAGCAGAGACAAATAGGTGTCTGAGGCTCAGGTCATCTGACACTGCAACATGTGCCAGAGAGGGATGGTTTGTACTTGTGTGGGGTCTTCTCCTCTCTGATAACTACAAAAGGAGCCTGGACAGTGAGGCTCCACTGTGGCATTTCACCATAACTGAGGATTTCACTGCTGATGACTTAACAGAACAGCCAACCAGGCAATTCCCTGGTCCTGAATTCCCAATTCCTCCTGGTTTTCACAGGCACAGTTACTTCAGTACAGTATTCCCAAACTTCCTCCCCACAGCAGCACCCAGGAGTAACACCCCCAGAGGGTGCAGTGGGCTCAGTACTGCACCAAGTGCAGCCCCTGGCGTGGAGCTGGCCTCACCGGTTCGGGGAGCTGTGGGGTCTGGGAAAGGCACCCACCTCACAGTGTAGGAGTGCAGCTTGTGTGAACCACTCCTGGGCTCTTCTGTGTTATTTCCTCACAGCTTCTGTAGCCATCTGATGAATTCTGGGCTTGCTGCCTGACACAGGCATCCTACAGATCATAGCCAAGGCAGGGCTGGGCTTCCCTGTGTTTGGTTTTTCCATCCTGGCTGCTGGTGCTTTTGCTGTGTGCAGCAGCTGGCTCGTGTTCCACTGATGCAGAGTGTGTTTCTCCTTGCAAACTCAGGTGCAGGTTGCAGGTGTATCACAGCACTGGGCCTTGCTCTGTGTGACACTGTCTGTATGTCCCATGCTCACATCTGTCCACTCTGCTGTTACAAAACACAGCGCTGCAGCAGAAGCGGCGTCCGTGTGCTGGTGTCTCCAGAGGGACAGGAGCAGGCTGCCAGGGGAACCTACTGCAGCCACCACAGCTTCACTTTGTGTCCAGTTGATTTGTGTATTGTGTCCAGTGCTGGGCTCCCTGGGATCAAACAGACAGGGATCTCCTGGAGAGAGTCCAGAGGAGGCTATGGAGATGCTGAAGGGCCTGGAGCATCTCCCCTGTGAGGAAAGGCTGGGTGAGCTGGGGCTGTTCAGCCTGGAGAGAAGAAGACTCAGGGGGGACCTGATTAATGTCTCTCAATATCTTCAGGATGGGCTGCAGGGGAAATGGCCAGCCCCTTCTCAGTGTCTGTGGGGACAGGACAAGGGGCAATGGCTGCAAGTCAGAGCAGAGGAAGTTCCAGAGCAACCTGGGGCAGAACTTTTCCCCAGTGAGGGTGAGGAAGCCCTGGGACAGGCTGCCCAGGGGGTGTGGAGTCTCCATCTCTGGAGAGATTCCAGCCCCGTCTGGACGCCGCCCTGTGCAATAGGAGCTGGGGAGCTGCTTTGGCAGGGGCTTGGACCCCAGGAGCTCTCCAGGGCCCTTCCAACCCCTGTCAGTCTGGGATTCTGTGATTTTACAGCTGCCAGCTAATGCACTCAACTAATACTGTTTAAATGAGCAACTGCAAACATTTGCTGTCAGGTTAATTCAGTGGAAAAAATGCTCTTCCAGCACACATGTCAGGCCAGAACTAAACGTATCTTTCAGCTCATGAGGGAGCTCTGCACCCAGCTCTTCCTTGACTCCAGCTCATCCGTATTACTCTGGCAACATGGCTCTCCTGCTCTGCTCAGCCTTCTGGCACAGCTCTGATCCCTGTGCTTCTTCCCCTCCACCTCTGCTTCCCCCAGCGACCTGCTGCCGCCGAGCCCAGCAGCACTCACCATTCCCCAGCCTCGCTGCACTTGTTGTCAGCCACACAAAACCCCAGCCAAGGTCCCCCATGGCACTTCTCCATGCCCCAACTTCTGAACAACAGGATTTCTCCCAACCCAATGCTCCTGACTTGGGAGAGGCAGCAGAGAGACTGGCATTTGACAGAACTGGATGTGAAATTCATTCACCACGCTTTGCTTTCAAGAGTAAAAAGAAGGAGGAGATGCTTAGAACAGCCTGCAGCAGGCGTGAGCTGGTGAACCCCAGTTCAGGGTTGTAGCCTCTGAAGTCTTTGTGCAGCTTCACTGAGATGCCCCAGACACACACCAGTGGGTGCTTCACTTTAGTGCACGAGTGTCCGTCTGCCATCCTCGGGCTTCTCGGGGCAGGCAAGTGAAGCACGTGGAACAATGCCTGATCCCAGCCCTGGAAGCAGTGACGTGCCCCAGCACTGTCCCAAATCACAGCCCAAGCCCCGTGGCTTCAGTTCTAAGGAGCTGCTGTGCTGTGCACACGTGGGCTGAGGTGACAAGGCCCAGGCCCTAAGGCGCTGCCCCGCTGCCCTGCGAGCTCAGGTGTGCACGTGTGCTGCTTCCCTGCATACTCTGTGTAATTCTTCTGAACTGATCTCTCCCAAACAGAGCCTTACACCTGTGGAGCTTGTGGAATCCAGTTCCAGTTTTATAACAATCTCCTGGAGCACATGCAGTCCCATGCAGGTAAGCTGGGCACTTCGACTCGCTTAAAGCAGAGGCCGAACCTCTGTGCTGCTGCCTGGTGGTGACCCCCTTGTGTGTCCCTAGAGCTTCCTGTGCTTCCAAAGCCCCAGTCATCACCCCTGCAGCAAGAGGTTGCTCAGAGGCTGGAGCACGTAGCAGTGGCTGCACCAAAGCAAGGCTCAGGGCTATCTTAAACAGCTCCTTTCCCCAGGAGGAGAGGCCAGGTGCTGTGCTAGCACAGAGCACATCAAGCTCCTTCCCCTTACCCAGAGGTTCCTTGGGAATGCTCCCTGTGGGAGTGCTAAGGGGTCGCTCCTGCAGCAGATGAAATCCCTCCTGCAAACAGGGTAGTTCCCACTGAAGCAACCAAAGCACAGATGCTTGCCAGGCAGCAGAGCCTTTGCCCACACAGGTCACCTTCTGCTTGTGTCTCCTGGAGTTCTGCAAAGGACTGAAATGTGTTCTCAGAAGAAGCAGCTGCTACTTCAGCAGTTTGTTCCTTTCACTCTCAGCTCTCTCCCAAAGAAAAGTCTGAGGAGCAGCTCTTCATCTCTAAGCCACCCTTTTTGGTTTCTCTCTCAGTACATAAATGGCAGTTTTAGGATCTCAAAGCCAAAGCTGTGTCAGAGGCAGCACTCAGAATATTCAAAACCATATAAACAGGATCTTTTTTAACATACTTGTTTGGTTTTTTTCCTCTTGAATGAAAATCAAAGAGAATTAACAAGGTTCCCAGACAATTCGCCTGGGACAGCCCTGTGCTCACTGACAGGCAGCTCTGCTGAGGTACAGGTCCAGTGCTTGTGCTGGTCAGTGCTCTCTGCACAGGTAAGGCCTGGCCAGAGTGGCACGAAGATCAAGTGGCTCAAGGAGAAGCATATTTCCTGTTCTGTAACAGCCTTTCCAGTCAAAGCTCTGACCTTGGTCAGTGTTTTAGTTTTAGGCCTAATTTTAATGAGCATCCCCTGAGTTCTTCATCTGCCTGGTTCCTGTGTTCCCATCCATGTCTCACCAGCGAATCTCAGTGTGGGCTCTGTGCATTGCTCAGCAGCTGCTTTGTTCTTCATCTGTGTAAAGAGCTGAAGACACCTTCAGTGGGATCTGGTAAAGGCTGGGAGGTTTGTGGGGGCTGCTCTCTGTGAGAGCTGTAGCTGGTTCGTGTGGACACAGGGAGCTTTGCTGGGGGCAGAGGCTGCTGTTGCTCTGTGCCATCAGGCTCTGTCCTGGCTGTTGGTTGGCAGGTCCCTGCCAGCCTCCAAGCCCTGTCCTGAGCAGCCTGTCCTTGTCCCAGCCTCTGGTAGGGACATGCAGCATTCTGAGGTACAGCTCTTGTGACACTGAGTAGAGGAGCTGCAGAGGAGGGACCAGGGTGGCCGGGGCAGAATGGTGCTTCACTGTCAGGCTGGGAGCTCCTCAAAGGGTTAAGCTAGTGCTGCCTGCAGCTGCTGCTTCTCTCTGCTTTACAGACACCCCATGGCCTCTGGGCCTGGTCACCAGGGTTATACTGCAGACACAGAACAGGGCTGGGAGATACATTACTGGGTAACTCCCCTCTCCCCAACTCAGGAACCTTACTTTCTCATCTCTCCCTGCTCTGGTTGTAAGTCACTGTCTTCTGTTTGCTTGCTTCCCTCTAAATGTCTCACTGGTACAGTGACAGCAACCTCGTTTGTGTCTTCAAGTGCTTTCTGCAGGCACCACCAAGGCTGCTCCCTGTGAACACAGCCATCTCCTGCTGTCCCATCTGTGTGTGGAGTTTGCCAGTCCTCTGTGCACACCTCTTCAGGGAGCAGCTGCCTTTCCCCCAGCCCTGTGCAGCTGGAGGCAGGCAGGGTGGTGTTTGCTGCTGTGGGGTGAGGGCAGAACAAAGTGAAGAATCACAGAATCATAGAATCACAGAGTGGTTGGAAGGGACCCCAAGGATCATAGAGCTCCAACCCCTCTGCCACAGGCAGGGCCACCAACCTCCAGGCCTGGAGCTACACAAGGTTGCCCAGGGCCCCATCCAACCTGGCCTTGAACACCCCCAGGGATGGGGCACCCACCCCCTCTCTGGGCAGCCTGTTCCAGCCCCTCACCACTCTCTCTGGAAAATCTTCCCCCTAATATCTCATCTAACCCTCCCGTCCTTCAGCTTCACCCCATCCCCCTTGTCCTGCCAGTCTCTGCCCTTTAACAAGCTGATTCCCCTCCTGTGTCTCTGCTCCCTTCAGGCACTGGCAGGCTGCAGTGAGGTCCCCCCACAGCCTTCTCTTCTCCAGGCTGACCCAGCCCAGCTCCCTCAGCCTCTCTCCGTAGGGGAGCTGCTCCAGCCCTCTGAGCATCTCCCTGGCTCCTCTGACCCCTCTCCAACAGCCCCACATCTCTCTTGTGTTGGGCCCCAGCTCTGGACACAGGACTCCAGCTGGGGCCTCCCAGGGCAGAGCAGAGAGGGACAATCCCCTCCCTGTCCCTGCTGCCACCCCTCTGCTGATGGAGCCCAGGATCCCATTGGCCTTGCGAGCTGCCAGAGCCACTGCTGGCTCTTGCTAGCAGGGGTGGGAGCTGTGGTGGGTGTCAGGGTCTGGGTGCTGTGCTTGAGCAGAGCAGCAGGGGAGGTGACTCGGGGTCTGCGGTTACTCCTGTCGCAGCCGGTGGCCTTGTGGCCTGTCACAGCTTTTGAGGATTTCCATGTCCAAGAAACAGCATCAGCACAACACCTCTGAAGTCTGGGGGTGCAGCAGCCTTGCAGTACTCAGCAGAACTGGTGGCATGGGGTCCACACTGGGGGGACACTGGTATAGCAGCAGCTTGCAGCAGTGCATGTGCCTGGCTCGAGGAGTGGTACGTTCTGGGGATGCAGAGATCTAAGCAGCCTGTGTGGGTCAGATTCTCACCCAGTTAATGAGTTCAGAGTCCAGTTTTGCTTATCATACCTGATGCAAGGGGCATGCAGCTAAATCTGATTCACTGAGCACCTCTTGCTAGTGACTGAAGACCAGGAACATGCTGCTGGCCTCAGGGAGCAAAGCAGGGACACTAGTGGCTCTTGAGTCACTCAGAGGGCTGAGCCTGGAGGCTGGAAGGTAATAAGGAGAGATTATAGCTCCATAAAAGAGCTACACAATGAGAAGAAGTAATTAGAATGTAAATTGGAGGCTGAAAGGCAGAAACAGAACAGCAGAACACCAGGCAAAGGAATTGGTTCTGTAATTACACTGTACAATATACAGCTTTGACTCCCTTTAGAGCACTTTGTTCAGGTCGAGTGGTACCATATAATGCCCTTCCCACATCTAGAGCTAAGAAAATAAAAGGACAACCAGGCTGAACCTGGATTAAAGGATTGGAGGCATGAAGAGAAATTAAAGAACCCCATGATCTGTGTGGTTCACATGCTGCCTGATAAGGAAGATGAGGCTGAAATGCACAAATCTCATTAATGCCACCCTGAATGCCAGTGGATATTTGTATATAATAAATCCCCTATTATTATGAAATAGATAGAAAGTTGAAGGCAGGAAATACAGAACGTTTCTCTCCCCCACCCACTGCTCACCAAGACAAGGAAGGCCTGAACCATGAGCAAAGTTAGTAGGCAACAGTCCAGCATTTTCCTTTGGCTACCCACAGATGTTTGGAGTTGAGGACACTGGTGGCATTAGCTCAAGAGCAATTAGTCTAGGCAAATGCTGGGGGGAAAGTGATGTGTCCTGTCTGATCACTGGCACCCACTGGAGCCTCTTCATACCTCTTCCACACCTGCAAAGACCGGCCTTTGGCTGCAGTCCTGAGCAGGGCAGTGCTCCCCAGGTACCAGCCACAACCAGGGAGATCCCTGGGCACATGCAGCCCCCAAGGCAGTCCCACCAGAGGGTGCCCTGGTTGTCCTGGATTGCTCCTAGGTGTTGATCCAGTCTGTGGCCAGTGCAGGGCCCAGGTCTCATAATACCTGTGCAGTCTGGGGCTGCTGGTCAGCCAGGGTTGCGAATGCCCCAGCAGTTAAAGGCAGAGCTGCTCAGATTTGGGAGGGCTTGCTTGTGAGGAAGAGGGCACTGGAGCTCCATCACACTGCTTGTCTGTAGGTGACCCTTCTCTCCCAGGTCATTGGCACACACAGAATCCCAGACTCACAGGGGGTGGAAGGGCCCTGGAGAGCTCCTGGGGTCCAAGCCCCTGCCAAAGCAGCTCCCCAGCTCATATTGCACAGGGCGGCGTCCAGACGGGGCTGGAATCTCTCCAGAGATGGAGACTCCACACCCCCTGGGCAGCCTGGCCCAGGGTAGAGCTGCTGCAAAGCTCCTGCATGTGCCTTAACAAAGCATTCCTCTACTTAGTGCTCTGCAGCCTGGGGCACTGGGGCAGGATCCACTTCACCCCATGCTGCTGTGCCTGGGCTGGAGATCCTGCCACCTGCACTGGTCAGCTTGCACTCCCTCTGTAACCCATGGAGGAGCCGCTGCCTTTGGGTGAGTTCAGGTGGATCTTAGGCTGCCAGAGATGTTGAGTTCTGTCTGTGTGAGTGAATTGCATTCTTCAGCCTGTTGTGCACTGCTGAGCATAAAAGGAGCCCCAAGGGGCCACTTTGCAGAGAGGCATGTCTAATAGAGATGGCAAGAATTAGGTGAGATGAGTCCAGCTGTGAAGAGTCAGGGACCTGTTTTGTCATCTTTGGCTTGTAATTCCATCCTCCTCTATTCAGCCTGGTCAGCAGTCTCTCCATCTTCCTCCTTCCTCTTCCACTTTTCTTCACTGTGCACTTTATTGTTGCTTCACAGCTGTTTCAGAGCACAGTTCTGTGTGAAGCATACCAAGAACTAGAGGATTTCCTCTGGAGAGTGGGAAGTTCTTGGGGCACACAAGAAGGCAGCACATGGATATGCTACAGAATTCCCTCATCTTGACTGCATTTCCTTCCAGGAGCCCATCAGATTGGCAGCTGGAGTGTTTAGCCCAGTTACACATGAGCACAGGGACCCCTGGGGCAGTTGGTATCCTGGCAGCTGTAGTGGGGAGCAACCTTTGGGCACAGTCCAGAAACTTGGGGGGGTTTCTTCTTGTTTCCAGGCTGAGGCAGCAGTGAGAAACCTGAGAGGTCAGCCCTCTCTACCCTGGGAGGAAACCCTGTGTGGAGGTTGTACTGAGGTCTTCAGATAGGGGGGAGCTGAGCATAACTGGGAAAATGGAGTGCTTAAGGTAGGACAGGGGAGTACAGGGAAGGACAGGGGAGTACAGGGAAGGACAGGGGAGTACAGGGAAGCCACCTGTGGTGCAGAAAGAGGCATTAAGGCAAAAGAAGGCTCACTGGTTGTTCCACCTGCTTTCATTGTGAAACACTTTCAGAACACACAAGGGATCTGTGCAGGCTGCACAAGGAGCATCTCTTCCTCCTGGTGTGCAGCTTCACTTGAGCAGGAGACATCTCTCAGAGTGTGAGGTGACATCAGTGTCACTGATGCACAGGAAAAGCCACTGTCGTCTCAGCCACGTTTTGGGAGGTTGTAAGCCCAAGGTCAGTTCTCAGGGCTTCCAGCAGCCCTGTGCCTTCTCACAGGGAACTGCTTGCAAGCTACAGAGAAGGGAGTAGACTGGTGTCACCCAGCTAAGGGAACCATGAGTAAACACTAAGCAGATGGGTGCCACATCCCCTTCTTTGTCCTTTAGGCGTTACTGCGTTGTGCTTCTAACACCTCCCTGTCTCTTGCCCCACAGCTGACAACGAGAACAATATTGCCTCTAGCCAGCCCAGATCACCTCTAGCTGTTGTGGAAGAGAAGTGGAAACCACAGCTCCAAAGAAATAACACCAACAATAGTACGTAGCAACGTTTGCTCTTCTGTCCCAGGCTTAACCCAGGCTCTGAACAGGTGACAGCAGTGGTGGGTGTTGCACAGGCCCTCCTTCTCCTACAACTGCACTTGATTGCATCTGTAATCCATGTGCTGTTCCACAGAGAGAGCACGTGTTCCCAGTACAGGAGTGCTTGGAGGGGGGGAGGCAGTAGGAAAGCTGTGTAAGGAAGATGGATTCAGGAGCTCCTGGGAAAAGTTAAGTTCTGATCCAAGGTCAGACTTCCCAGCTGGGGTTAAAAAATTAATGCAGTCGTCATGGTGGGACAGAGGAATGACCTGTCACTGCCTGTGCTGGCAGCAGCCCCTGTCTGGCTCTGTCCATAGCTTGTCCAGTGAGCTTGTGCCTCACCACAGGAAAAGTAGAATGCAGCCCTGAGGGAAATGGGTTCCACAGTGCTTGAGCCAGGCAGCTTGGGGGAAGGGTGAAACAAGGGTGAAACAAAACACACAGAGCTTCTGTGTCCTGGTAGGGCCAAAAATGACACTCACATTGCCCAAAATCAACCACAAAAAGTGGAGTTGCTGGAGTTCAGAGGAAGAAATGGAAACTTGGGTTTCAGCACTGTTTCAGATGGTGGAGGAAGCAACTCCCTTTAAAATAACTGTCTGAAAAAAAACACTCAGCTCACAGAAATGGACAGAAGCTCAGCTCAGCTTTCCAGCTGGACTAAGCTGTGACCACCAGCCCACAGACATGGACAGCAAACGGCACACATAGGTGTGACTTACCTGGGCAGTTCCTCCATGAGCCAGGGAGGTGCCATTAGTTCAGGCACTGGATTGTGAGGAGGTAGGGAAGCATGCAGCTGGGCTCCTGGCTGCTCTCACCCTGGAGGTTCATCTGCCCAGAAACCCCTGGGGAAGGAGCACAGGGTCGGAGACGTCTCTGCCGTCGCCTGGGCGTGTGCCACCCCTTTGGGTCTCCGCATTGTTTTGCACCTTCCTCCCCTCTCCCGTGGCAGGGGGAGCCATTCTGTTCTCACCTGGTGCTTTCTCTCCTTCCCTCTGTCCCACTGCAGCGCCGGCCAGCGGGTCGGTGGGGAACAGCGCCATCCCGGAGAAGGAGCGGCAGAACATTGCCGAGCAGCTCCTCAGGGTGATGTGCACTGACCTGGGGGCTCTGAGCGTGGTGAGTGGGAAGGAGTTCATCAAGCTGGCGCAGACCCTGGTGGATAGTGGAGCTCGCTATGGTGCCTTCTCTGTCACCGAAATCCTCGGCAACTTCAACACGCTGGCTCTGAAGCACCTGCCCCGCATGTACAACCAAGTGAAGGTGAAAGTCACCTGCGCCCTGGGCAGCAACGCCTGCCTCGGCATCGGTGTCACTTGTCACTCCCAGAGCATCGGCCCCGATTCTTGCTACATCCTGACAGCTTATCAGGTGGAAGGCAACCACATCAAGAGCTACGTCCTAGGAATTAAGGGCGTGGACATGCGAGAGAACGGTGACTTTATCCACCACTGGGTGCAGAACGTGCTCTCGGAGTTTGTGATGTCGGAGATCAGGACGGTGTATGTCACAGACTGCAAAGTCAACTCCTCTGCCTTCTCCAAGGCAGGCATGTGCTTGCGTTGTTCGGCCTGTGCCTTGAACTCGGTAGTGCAGAGCGTGCTGAACAAGCGAACGCTCCAGGCTCGCAACATGCACGAGGTGATCGAGCTCCTGAATGTCTGTGAAGACCTGGCGGGATCCACGGGCCTCTCGAAGGAGACCTTTGGCTCCCTGGAGGAGACCTCCCCCCCTCCCTGCTGGAACTCGGTCACCGACTCCCTCCTGCTCGTCCACGAGCGCTACGAGCAGATCTGCGAGTTCTACAGCAGGGCCAAGAAGATGAACCTCATCCAAAACCTGAACAAACACCTGCTCAGCAACCTGGCAGCCATCCTGGCTCCGGTGAAACAGGCGGTGATCGAGCTGAGCAACGAGAGCCGGCCCACCCTGCAGCTGGTCCTGCCCACCTACGTCAAACTGGAGAAACTGTTCACTTCCAAAGCCAACGATGCTGGTGTAGTCAGCAAGCTCTGCCACCTCTTCTTGGAGGCGCTGAAGGAGAACTTCAAAGTCCATTCGGCACACAAAGTAGCCATGATCTTAGACCCTCAGCAGAAGCTGCGGCCCGTCCCACCGTACCAGCACGAAGAGATCATTGGCAAGGTCTGTGAGTTGATCAACGAGGTGAAAGAGTCTTGGGCAGAAGAAACTGAATTTGAACCTTCAACCAAGAAGCCTCGGGCAGCAGGGGAAGCCGCAGCAGCTCAGGAAGAAGATTGGTTTGGGAAAAATGAAGTCTATGATTATTTGCAAGAACCTCTCTTCCAGGCCACCCCTGACCTCTTTCAGTACTGGTCGTGTGTTACCCAAAAGCATACAAAACTAGCCAAGCTAGCCTTTTGGCTCCTAGCAGTGCCTGCTGTTGGTGCCAGAAGCGAATGTGTAAATATGTGTGAGCAGGCTCTCTTAATCAAAAGGAGACGGCTACTCAGTCCAGAAGACATGAACAAACTCATGTTTTTGAAGTCCAACATGCTTTAAGACTGTCTTTTAATTAAAACAAAACTTTAAAACACTGTTCCAAACAAAGAAAAAGAATTTTAAGTTCTAAACACTGTGGACCTCATTATGAATGCCCCTGGAAACCAAGTGCTTTTTTATATATATATAAAAATATAAATATATATAAAATTAAGTTTGAAAGGAAAGCTGAGCACGTGAGAGAGACAGCCCTCTGCCAGGAACGTGCTCCTTTCCATAGATAGTGTGTGGACTTGACAGACTTTCTAATGTTTTCAAGTGGGCAGACCAATGGGAGGCTGATGTTCTAAAGTCTTCAGGCAGCTGAGATCTAAAGTGACTTGAAGTTTCTTTTGTTTCTCCTCCACCCCACCTTTCCTCTTGTCCCCTGGGCCATCTTGCCATGGATAATCAGACTACAGTGAACAGACCAGTTCTGCACTGGACTTTGCTCCTTTGAATAACTGTACACCTTGAGGGCATTTGTCTGCAGCCTCCTGGACACACGGGGCGCTGTCGGGTGTTTCAGGAACACCAGTATCTTTACAAATCAGGGAGGGAGACTTGAAGGGGGTTTCAATTTTCTTTTTAACTTTTTCCTATCTGTTTTTTTTTTAAAAAAAAAAACAAACCAAAAGTTCCTTTCCTGTCTCCACTCCCAGCTGAGTTCAGCCTGGGAGCTGGTGAGCTTGGTTTCAAGCACAGAGAAGTGGCAGAAGGTGTCTGTAACCGTTACGTTTCTTGGATTCATTTTCTTAGAGCGTAACTTCTTCTCTGAATTCCCAGAGTTAATAAGCTTCTCTGTGAGTTTTGTCCATCAGGGGTTCTCATTCTCATCCAGAGCAGCTCGTTTGCCATTAATTGATCCCCTTATGGGACCAGCAGCAGTTGCTGATACACTGGGAACCAGGCAGAGCAAGCGAGCGGTGGCAGCACAGATGCCTGTGGGTTGCCAGCAAGCTTGCCAGGGTCTGCCAGCTGCCACTGAGAACCCTCAGTTGTACCTGAACTTCCTGTACAGAAGTTTCTAGGTACACACACTCAGAACAACCTTTCCAAGGCCGAGGACAAACCAAGGTGTATGATTCTTCAGGGGAACAAAGATCATCAGTTTTGCCAAACTGGGGTTTGAAGGAAGCTTAGAGAAGTGCATGGGCTCAAAGATCCTTCTGAATGTAAGTGCTCCTGCTTGAGTGCAAAGAATATCTTCCTGTTTTATTTGGAATGGTTTCCTCTAGTAGCACGAATGTCTTTTTAATACCTACAGTGCATTACACTACTTGTTATGTTGCTGAATCATTCTGGCTAGGAAGGCCACCAGCCCTTAGGCGGTCACCCTTACTGGCTCACCCCAAATGCAATTAGAGATCATCATAGTGCAGAAACATCTCAGTCACTCTGCTGTCCCCCACAGCCAGTGCTCTGCCGTGTCCAGGGCCCGTGGGCACAGGTCATGGGCTGCTGGATGGGGTCTCTGCAGGCTCTTGGGTTTGGTGCCTCATGGGCAGTTCCCACCTCCTGGTGCCAGACTCTGAATTTCTCAGCCCTGGGACTCGTATCCCAGGGGCAAATCCAAGCAGATTCTTATTTTTGAAGCAGTGTCTCCTGCTTCCAGCAGTGTGCTCTGGAGCTGCAGTGACAGCCACATCAGAGCTTGTGGAGCTCCAAGCAGGCTGGCTGGAGGCCAGTGCAGGGGTGGTTGCTGTCAAGGCGGTGGGGAGACCGAGGGCCCTCTCTGAAGTGTGCTTTGGCACAGACCTTAAACCAGGGCCCCACCTGCCCCTCTGGTTGCAGTAGAAGTTGTGAGTCAAGAGAAATGGCAAACCCTCCCTCTCAGTGTGCACAGGCCTTGAACCTGAGGGGCAGTAGCTGACAGCCTCACTGCCACAGGGCTCAGATGGGAATGGTTTGCACGCTGGAGACCTTGTCAAGGTCCCAGGATGGCTCCTTGCACCCAGCTCTCTTGCCCTTTCCAGCCTGAAAACAAGATCTGTTATTGAGTCTAGGGTTTGGGTTGACCTCTTGACACTGTTACTGGCATCAGGGCAAAGCTAGTTGTCTCCTAACTCTAAGTTCTGCATGTGGTTGTCTTAACAGACACAGTCAGCAGCCCCACTGGCAGCTGCAGGCGTAGCAGCACTTGAAGGTGAGCTACCAAGGCAGAGACACTGGGACATCTTGGGTCTCTGGCTGTCACTTTCCCAAATGGAGATGTTGATTGTACCTGTTCCTCCTGCTGGCTTTATTCTCTCCCACACAAATCCTGCCAGCGCAGCCACCAGCTGAGCCTGGCCTAACCCCTGTGTTTGCACTTGCTGTGCAGGAGGAACCTGTAAGAAATAACCTCCCAGTACAAGCAAAAAGCCAAGTGAGATGTGTGCTGCTCACAAAATGTTTGTGCTGTGCTGCTGCTCCCACTGAAAAGCACAAGGTATCTTGTAGCAAGAAAACTTGGCTGGCAGATGACTCCAAAGCAAGATGAGATGTTAGGGCTGGGGGGATGTGCTGTGCAGCTCAGCTGATGGGCAGAGCTGGGACAGGATTTGTCATGGCATGTTACACCTTTGTGCTCGGTCCACCTGAGGCTCTGAGAGCCCCTCACAGGCTTTTGATGCTCATGGAAACAGGCAGAACCTTTGCATTCCTTTGGAGGGAAAGCTCCAAAGTCCAACACTCCTTTGCTGAGGGGCAGACTGACAACTTCTGTGGGAACTGGCAACTTGGACCCATTGTGCTGTCTGTCTGCAAGGCATTAGGGTGGGAAGTGGACCAGGCAGAGTTAGCACAGGTCTAAGGCCCTGGAATTGAGACTGAGGTAAGGTGGCCATCAGCTGTGCAGCAGTTTGATGCCAGGCTGAGCACAGCAGTGAGCTGGACCGTGGCTGCACAGCCAGGGCATGCAAGCACAGAGGCTGCAACCACCCAGCCCATCTCTGGGTTTGGCATCAGGTCTGATGACTGAAGAGGGTTTGACTGGCCCTTTCCTGTGTCTGAGTGTCACCTCTGAGGCAAGTGCAGTTATAGTTGTGCTCAGGATGGATGCTGAGCAATCATGTAGTGTTGTGTGGTGCATGAGATTCTCCCAAAGACTTAAAAACTCATCTTAGCAGCTGAAGAGGCAACAGAAAACCCTAAAATGGAGCAATCTGGAAACCAGGTGAGAAGAGCAGCTGGTTGGCCAGCCCCCTTCTCCAGCAACTCTGTGGAAGAAACTGCAGCTTTTCATGAGACCTAAATGTGGTTACAGGGTGTTCTGTGAGGAGGAGCTGTGGCTGCTCACTCAGTGACTTCTGTCTGATCCATTTCACCATTAAAAGGAGAGAAGCACATCCACAGGCTGTGTATTTACCATAACTGCCAAGCTGCTCTGCTCCTATTTCTCCTTCCCTTTGAGGACTTGGATTTACACTCTAAGGAGCACAGATAACTTCACCAAGGTCTGAATTTTGGTTATGGCAACCCAAACTGCTCTGTGGTTCTGTCCTACGATTCACTGGGTAGAATTGGGGCAGCACTTGGGATGTAAGGAGCACTGTCCATCCTGCAGTGGGAGACCAGGGAGGAGAGGGTCTCAGTTTGGCTGAGCTGTCACAAGGTTCTTCCCACTTTGAGTTAGGAGGAGAGGTCCTCCTCTGGTAGATCATCTTTGGGAATTTGCCTCCTGCTCCTTTGTTTCCTTTCCTCACACTGGAGAAGTGTGTAGGGATACAAAAACACTGTATCCCCTCAGGCTGGGATTCGTTCTGCTGCTCACTGGGAGCCTGGCTCACAGCGTTTTCTGTGCTGCAGAGGGGCTGGGACCTTCAGGTGGGGACTGAGCACCAACAGAAGATGAACTGTAAAGATGAAGGACCTTCCAGTCCAGCCTGAAGGTCCTTGTGACTAGAAAACAGAGAGAGTGGGATACAAAGGCAGAGCTCCTCAAAGCAGAAGGTGGTTTCTGTGTGAGTGCAGCAGCCAGAGGGTCAGTGGGGAGCATGAAGCCCAAACTGCTCTGCCTGTCTCTTCCCCCTGTCGCTGGCAGCTGACAGCAGCTGTGTTCTGGCTTGTGAGATGAACTTGGTGTCTTGTGCCAGGGTGGGTTCCAGGTGGGAGTGACCCTCTCCTCCTGCCAGGGCTGCACGTCTGTGCTAACGGAGCTGAGCTGGTTGTGTTTAATAGTGCAGCCTGGAAAACTGCCCCTGCAGCGACTGTGGGCTCGGGTTCTGTCTGGTAATTGCTGGTTAAACCAGTTTAACTTGGAGATAAATTGGTTTAAGCATCCACATAAACAACCTGCACTGGTCTAACTGCGCTCGCTGGGTGCTCTCCCCTGCTGATGGGAGGGTGTGTCCAGGGGCAGCTCAGGGAGCCTTACAAGACCCTTACAAGAATTTCACTAGCAGAGCGGTGGCAGATGCCCTCAAAGCTCAGGAATGACTGAAAACAGAGGGGAGACGTGTGTGAGAGTGGCTTGAGCTCTGACATGTGCTGTCTGAGGTCACAGCAGTGAGATGGCTGAGGTTGGCTGGTTTGGTTTTCTCCAGCAGCTCGCAGTGACACAGGAGGTTCAGCATGAGAAGAAGCTGCTGGGTACATCTGCATCTGTGGATGAGTCCACTCAGCTGTACCCAACCTGAGGGACCCTTTCCAGCTTCTGGATCCCTCAGTAGGCAAGCCAGGGTGTAGTGTGGCACAGGAGCAGGGTGACTGAGACGTGGTGCTACTCAGGGATGCTGTGTGCACTTGGAGACAGCACCACATTCCTGGAGCAGCCAAAGTGTTCCTCAAAGGCTGGGATCTCTAATTGCATCTCTCTGGCCAAAGGAGGTGGAGAGGAGCTCCTGGGAGCACTCAGGGCACACGCAGGAGGGCACAGGTTGTTCCCTATGGAATAATTAGGAGCAATGGGATAGAAATTAACAAAAAGACACTAAAGGCATATTCTGGGAAACCTTTCCAGGGAGGAGAAATCTGTTCATCGGGGGGAGGGCTGGTACAGGAATGTTTGGGGGCCTTGTCATTTGAAACCAGGCTGTGCTGCTACATGGAGCACGCTCCATGGGGCACAAGGCTGATTTGGACCTTGCTGAGAGAGGAGAGGCTGGATCTGGAGGTGGGAAATGACACCTGCAAGTGGAGTCCAGTCCTGCCTGATAGGGCCAGGAGGGTTCACAGAGCATCTTCCTCTGCATCCTCCCATGCACCACCAGCACCAAACCCTTCCCAGCACTCCCATAAATACATCAGTGAGGT
This sequence comes from Zapornia atra, assembly GCA_013400835.1. Lineage (NCBI taxonomy): Eukaryota > Metazoa > Chordata > Aves > Gruiformes > Rallidae > Zapornia > Zapornia atra. The sequence goes on from VZTU01029644.1 coordinate 88,047, forward strand.
TCCATAAAGGAGGGAGCTAGCTGACCAGCAGAAGGGGCAGAGGAGAAAACACCAGTTGAGCGGGTGTCTTGTCAACCCTTGTACTGCCAAGGTGGAAGAATGAGGATGGGGGAGAGTCTTGAATCTTTTTGCTGCTTCTGCTGTGTGTTTCCTGTGCCACACCGGGGTCTCGATCCCGTGGGATCCCTTGGGAATGCCCAGAGACATCGTCTGAGACTCCAGGTCCTGCCAGGTGCTTCAGAAGATGTCGTAGCAATAAGAACTCCCTTTTTCCAGTGCGGGGACCTGTCCCCATGGCACAGGTTATCATCTTCTTGGGGCTTCTGGAAATGTCACCGACCAAGAGAGTAATAAAAAGATGGAGAAGTCAGCCCCAGCACAGCTCCAGGGTGAACGCCCCATCAGTACTGGGGGAGTTTGCTTATGCTAGGCCAGAAATGGTGAACCAATGAGAGTGTATTGCCCTGAAATCTCATTTTATGTCCTGAATGTTTGGGGGACTTGGTTTCATTTTGCGTTTTGTTTGGCTGGTTAGTTGGGATTTTTACTACTCCTGTCAGAGACCTTTGTTGAGTAACTAAGGGAAGAGTTGTGCTCACGTGAGCCATCGGCGTGTCCAGAGGACGCTGCAGGGTTTGCATGATCCACAGGCAGCTGAGTTTTATGGAGTAGCTTCTGAAATGAGTCGTGTCTGTGGCTCATTGAGGCACGTCAGCTGCTGGCTGGAAGGGTTTCCTTCCTTCCTTCCTTCCTTCCTTCCCATCGTTGTAGCGGCACCGGCAGCGGTCAGCAGGTCTTGGTACCTGGGTGAGCAGCACAGCCTTAACCACAGGGACCTTACACTGAGGAGCTGATGAGCACAAGCATGTCAAACCTTCGCTTTTCACAACCAAAGTTCCTTAAAAAGACACTTCCAGCCTCATCAGCCTTGAATGCTTGNTTTTTCTTGCTATCTCTGGAGAAGGACCTTTCCGCCCAAGGAAGGAGGCGTATGTTCTGGAAGGAGAAACAGTCTTAGGAGCTGTTTTCCATGGTCCCTTTAAACTCACTGGGACTTTAATTTTTTTTTTTTTTTTTTTTTATTTTTTTAAAAGAAACA
>VZTU01029644.1:89237-105586 GCA_013400835.1 Zapornia atra
CGTGAGGATTCTGGTCCACGCCGTAGCTAGGAAGGGTCATGCCAACAAACCAAACCATCAGGAAATCCTTGTTTGCAGCCAGTCTGAGCAGAGAAGCTGTTCCTGTGTTCGTGTTCTGAACCCTCCTGTGGGGCAGCTGAATCCTCATGATTTCCCGGAGCAAAGGATTGATGTTCTCCTTTCCCTCCTCACCCCTCAGTAACTCGTGTGCATTTCCTTCCTTCCTTAGATGCAGATGTTCTAGGCAATACCACAGATGCACCTGCGTGTGTCTCTCCCTGCGAGTGCAAGGATCTCATGTCATCTTAAAAAAAAATACAAAAAAAAAAAAATATACAAAAAATATACAAAAAAAAAAATATCTTTTTTAGGCCAGAGTTTTCTACAGGTATTAATGAATATTTTTCTTAATCCTTATAAGTTTTATGTGTTTAATATTTCTTAATACCGGTAGCATTAATTTATACTTTTGTAGCAACACAATATTTTTATAAACCGCCACCGCTGGCTTTGTCTTCATAATGGAGAGAAGTGCGGGCAGCTGGCCCCGTGCTGTACCATGTACTGTATTTAAAAGGTTATCTAATGTCACACTTGCTGTGTTAATAAACAAAACAAAACCTGTTTGAAGTCTCATGTATTGTTGGTGTGGATCGAATGACTCAATAGAGAGCAATATTGCACGGGGTTGAGTTGCTGATTTTCATTGTGATATAGGAACACTTGAGGCCAACTCAAGTTATTCTGAATTATTTTTTTGTTTTGTTTTCTTTTTAGGATTTTGGTTTGGTTTTTTTTTTCTTTTGGTTTTGTTTTGGTTGGTTGGTTTGTTTTGGTTTTTTTTTACAGCTAAATAAATTCAGTGCTGTTTGAAACTTAGACTGACGTCAAATGAAAAGGATTATTAAAGAAGAAAAAATTAAAAAAAAAAAAAAATCAAGGTGTTTAAATGTTGCTGTTTTTTACAAGTCTGTTGCTGTCTGAATGGAAATATTCCACAAGAGAGGAGGAATAGTTCCACTTAGCTTCCAAACGAGCCGAGCGCTCCAGGCCAGAGCTCGGCTATTTGGAGGTACCTTAGAGACATGTTTCTGCAACATTCTTTTCAGAGTTGATGCCAAGGCAGAAGACAAACTGTAACTGTAAGAAAGCATCCGTTGCTTGAGGATTTTCATGTCAGTGTTGTATTTATGGTTTTACAATAAAACAACCTTTAGGAAAAAAAAAGAAAGTGTCTGGGGTTTTCTATTTTCCAAGCACATGAAGGGAACATCACCCAGTGCTGAGCATCTTCTTGTGTGAAGTGACCTGAATCTCAACAGCAGTGTCTTTGATGGACCTCTTTGGCCACAAAAACTCCATGGTGGGCTTCCCCTTCCATCCCTTATGGATCCAAAGCTCCCTAAAGCATTGTCCAGAGCATCTTCTGTCTCACCCTTGGTTGGCAGTGCAGTGAACCTGCTCCTCTCTCCAGTGAGACGTTGATGTGTAGCCCAAAGTGAGGCGGTTCTGCTCGGCCAGACGGAGGGGTTTGGCGTGTTGGGATGCAGCACTTGTCATCCCATCTGTAGGACAGATTCAGCTCAGGTGGGTTTTTTGGCTGCTGAAGCCATGTGAGCTGATACAGGAGAAGAGAGGCGCTGAGCAGGGCCTGTCCCACAGGACAAGGGCCTGGACAGCTGTTGGCAATGACAGCCAGAAGAGGAGAGGGGACAGAAAACCCTGCTTAGAGGCTCTGCCAGTCTTGACCTGCGTCGCAGTGTCTCATAGGATGCACTGGGGTTGCTGGCAGCTCTGCATGTAGGGACCCAACCTTGCTGGTGCCTCTGGAGCTCCCAGACCCACCTCTCGATGAACCAGAACTGACAGGGAATTGTCCCAAGTGGAACAAGTACACAGACAGGATTCAAAGGAGACCAAGGCTACCACTGGAAAATGCAAGGTAGGTTTTCCATCACCCTTCATGTATCCTTTTCTTTGACCAACTGTTCTGATACCCTTTAGGCTTTTCTAACCTTGCACCCACCACCCATCCCCCAAAAAAGCAATCAAAAAACCACTGAGTGTTTGTAATGAATTTGTTAGCTGGAAAATCACAAAACCCAAAGACGTGGACAGGTCTGGCAGTGAGATGAACTCTCCTGGCTGGCAGTCCAGGGTGAAATAAGCCACAGTAATAAACACAGCTACCAGAATGTAACAGGAGGAACAGCTGTAGCTTCGCAGTAGGTTTGAGGTAAAAGTGATTCCAGCAGTGTGATTAGGTGGCCTCACATCCTAATCAGTAGGAGTTAGGATTTGTTTGAAAAAATCTAAGTATGTGAAGTGGAGAATGTATGGCCCAAGACAGTGAAGGCTGGGGGATAGGAGGGGTGCCTTGGCATGCCAAGGATTCCTGGCACTAAATTGTCCCTTTTGCTAGGCCTATTTAAAAGGGTAAGATTGGGAATGGAAACCTAAGAGACTTAAGCTAATCCCATTTTACTTCCCCATTCTCTAATTTCTGCCTTAACAGGACTCAGCTGCTTAAGTCTTGAGTAATAAAGAAAAAGGTAGCTCAGGTTTTGCTGGAGGTGTGCCCTGGTTTCCTCTCATTTCAGAAGGACTGATGATTCCAGCAAAATTAATTCAACTCAGTATCTCCAATCTCTTTGCCTTCACTGGCACATCGCTGAGATCTCAGGCTGAGATCCTGCATGTGGGGAACACAGGGAGGAGAAGGGAGCAACAGCCCAGGCGTGTTGCACAGCAAACCTTGACAGCAAAGCCTTGTGCCCATGGGTGTGTGTGGTGGCAGTGTGCCCCCTTGAACATGTCAGTGAACATCTTGACCCACACCTGTAGTGTAACATCTCTGACTGGGTAGTAACAATTTCTGCCTCTTGCTGGTTCTCCATCACCCCTCAGCACAAGGGTGGGTGCTCCCTGAGGAATGGGGTGCTGGTAGCCAAGGGTTGTCCCACCACTCCCACTTGAGACAGGGCAGCCCCAGGGCCAGGCTCAACCACTAGACCAGATCATCAGGCAAGCTCATGGTGATGAGACGGGTGTGGGGTCAGGCTGGGAATTCAATCTGCAGCTCAGGATTGGGATCCAGTGAAGGCTGTGAGGGTCAGGCACAGACCAGCAATCCCTGGGCAAGCCCATGGTGGTGGGACAGGGTCAAGGAAGGTCAAGCTGGGAAGTCAGTCCGTGGTCAGGGATCAGATCGGCCAGGAATGGGCACATCTGCAGCTGAACCGCAGATTCACTACAGCACAGGGGCACTTAAGGTCCAGAGCTGAGCTGAAATGGGGTGCCAGGGCTGTGGGCAGGAAGGGGATGAACATCCCAGGTGTGGGCAGTCAGGGCCACAAAGACATATTCACGCTCTCAGGTCCCTGGGATGCTCAGGCTGTTTGGTTGGGAAATGCTGATTGTCCAAGCTCCTTACTCCTGACGTCCCATGCTGGAGATCCTCTGTGGCTCCTGAAGCAGGGCAGCATGAGCCAGCTGCAGAGTCCCTTCTCCCACATAAGAACACCCCACAAAGCAATGAGGAACAATAAACCAGGAACATGAGGCCAGGTTTTTTTTTTTAAATTTTAATAGTGAAATGTTGACAGCTCCATAGCCAGCTGTGAAAGGCAAAGGCACAGCAAACTGTTACTGGGGATGCTGCAGGGGTAGGTGACGGACTCTGCACCGGTCAGGAGCTGTGATAGGATGTTCCCTCTCACAGTCTATGCATCCGTGGTGAAGGAAGAACCAGAAGCCTCAGCAAAATGCAGAATTCACAAGGTACAGCCAAGCTCACATTGTGTGAGAGCAGCAGATACCAGGTCTGGATGTGACCATTTGCTCTTGCTGGTTCTTGGCAAAGAGCAACTGCCAGAGTCCTACCACCTATACAATGGAGATTATGGGGTTCTCCAGGCTATGCAGCAAGGCAGAATTTAGCCCTTCATCTAGAGCATGTAGGCACAAAGCACAGGAGAATCTATCAGTTTTCACCAGGTGTGCAGTCTGGTTTCCATGTGTCAGCTTCATTTCTGATCACAGTACGTGAGCCTGCCATGAGACAGCTCTTACAGGGTATTGCTGGAACACGGGGGCTACCCAAGCACGATCTTACTCACATCCTTGCCCTGCAGAGTCACCAGGAGAGTCTCTCTATCAACCTCTGGATACTCTCTCAGTCCTTGGATTGCTTCCCAACTAGGTGCAGTTATCACCACATGGAAGTGACTCGTGGAGGAGCTCAGCACGCTCAGGGAAGGTAAGGTAAGGACATGGGGGGCAGATAAAACCCCCCAAAAATGGAAAGCCTTTTTTTATAACTACTCAAAATGATAGCAGCAGCAAGAGCCAAGTGCACTTCAAAGGCAATTCTAAATTCACACTGAGTGTATACGTTGCAGCAGAGGTACAAGAGCAAGCGTGTCACACGCATTGGGCTTTGACACCCTGAATGTGGAAGGTAAAAGAGGGTCTCCAGGGCTCAGGCTCTGCTCCCTGTGCCAGTGCCAATGTTAGATCAATCATGCCAGCCCAGCACCACTGCCCACCAGCCAGGGGAGCCTCTGACCACCTTCTGCAGCAGACAGCAGGGTCCTCACCAGTCCAAGCCCTCCTTCTGCACCGGGAGCCTGATGCTCTTCTCGCTGTAGAACTGGGCGTACCAGCGCCGATGCTTCTGGATGCTGGAGTCCTCCCTGACCAGCAGCGGCTTGGGCAGATACTGTTTATTGTTCCAGATGGTTACATCACGCTCAAACTGAGGGGAGAAGAATGGTCCCATTCAGGTGGGGAAGCTGAACCAGCGGGGTTGTGCTGGTTTATTTTTCAGTGTTTCTCCATAGGACTGGTGTGGCACTGCTTGTGCTGCCTGGAACTTGTAAAGCTAGAGCTCTGCCTGCAGCTGGCAGATGTTAAGCCCATTCTACCTCCCAAAGACAAAGCCACTTTTGTCTTAGGCTGCCTTTGTCATAGGAGAACTTGAGAAAGGCAGCTCCACCTGAGGTTTTTGAGTCATTGGGTAGCATCTGCCAACAAAGCCTTTGTAAAGACTTTCCACAGCTTAAACTCTGCTTAGGCACACTGTTGTGGTTTTGCCTGGCTGGGTTCGGGTGGAGAAGGGGGGCTGCAGGGGTGGGTTCTGCAAGAAGCAGCCAGCAGCTCTCTGCAGGCCCCAGCAGTAAACATCGGCCGAGTCAAGGCTGGAGTCGCTGCTGCCCAAGGCCGAGCCCATCAGCGACGGTCAAAGGCCTCTGTGGGCACCAAGGCCAGGGAAGGGGGGGAGGAGGTGCCCCAGCTGCCACAGAGAAAGATGCCCCTGAGCCCCTGGAGAAACCCATGGGGGAGCGGGTGTCCCCCCACAGCCCAGGGACAAGGCCCAGACCCCACCTGCAGCCCATGGAGAGGCCCCAGGCTGGAGTGGGCAAAGACATACAGAATCATAGAAGGGTCAGGGCTGGAAGGGACCTTAAAGATCATCAAGTTCCAACCCCCCTGCATGGGCAGGGCACCTCTCACCAGCCCAGGCTGCTCAAGGCCCCATCCAACCTGGCTTTGAACACCTCCAGGGAGGGGGCAGCCACCACCTCCCTGGGCAGCCTGTGCCAGGGCCTCACTGAAGGAGATAAGAGGCTCACCAACCTGAGGCTCTGGAGATCTGGATGTAGTTATTTGTTCCCTCGAAGACCTCCTGCAGCTTGGGAGAGATTGCCTAATCCTTGTGCCCCAGTTCCCCATGCACAGGAGAGGAACAGTGCTTCTCTGTCATCCTCGACAGATGAGCTGCTGCAGGCACCCTCTTTCCTAAACCTCCAGTTAAGTTGTTTGGGCTACTAAAACAGAAAGATCGTGCCAAGCACTGGAAGGATCTTGCCCACAAGTATTTTATTCCCACGTATAGCTGAGCCCACATGAGCAATCATTCTCCCTTCTCACATCTCCTAGCCAGGAAGCTCCAGGGGACCACCACTGGCTGCTCATCTTCAGAAGCCTTACCTGTATGCACTCTGCTCTCAGGATGAACTTTGGGATTATGGCCGGCACATTCTTCTGGTAGTAGATTTTGTGGACAACATTCTGCAGGAGAGGCTCCAGGGGAGTCACTGTCTGCAGGATGATCCCACGGCCAAGGAAAGCATGTTCAAAGATCAGGAAAACCAGCCCTGGCCCCACCTGCAGAGCAACAGAGCAGCCTCAAGGAACAGTCCCCTGTGGACCAGCACTTCCCACAGCTCCAGACCTGCTTGAGATGTCTCCTAGGCTGTGCTGAAATCCCCCTTTACTCTGTCTTTCATCAGATAACAGGCATAGAATCATAGAATGGTCTGGGTGGGAAGGGACCCCATGGATCATAGAGCTCCACCCCCCCTGCCACAGGCAGGGCCACCACCCTCCAGGTCTGGATCTACACCAGGTTGCCCAGGGCCCCATCCAACCTGGCCTTGAGCACTTCCAGGGACGGGGCATCCACTACTTCTCTGGGCAGCCTGTTCCAGCACCTCACCACTCTTTCTGTAAAAAAACTTCCCCCTAACATCTCATGAGGGTTTACAGTACTCGACTGATTCCCAGAAGTTCAAACTCTAATCTTCTAGGAAATGCTTCCAAATTTTCACTTGGCCCTGTTGTTCATCACTGAGTTCCCATCAGGTCATCAACAGCCTTACTGGATTGCTGATACCTGCCCTGGGCTCTGGTTTCAGCAGCAGTGATTGCAACACAGCATGGAGGAAATACTACATCTACTCCTGCTCCAGCTTTCTTCTCTGCAGATACAACAACCCTATTAGGTTTTAGCTGAAGTACAAGCCTGTGGGCTCAGGTTCAGTCCTTTGTCTTGAATGACATGAAGTACCTGTTCTCCAGCATCCAGACACAGAGCTGCATGGTCATACAGTAAACTCCTCAAGGCAGTGCAGGTTGCTGGGTCCCAGCTACTTTGTTCACCGCCTCCTTTAATGTTTGGTTGGGTACAAACTTTTTGTGAGCTTATTTGAATGTCTTTTTTCTGCTGTTCCCTGACAGCAGTGCTGAACAGTGCAGATAGAAGGACTGAAGGGAGATACAATCAACACCCTCTTTGAGATAATTCCCTAATTACACCGAGATCCAGCCCTTAGCAAGGCTTTGTTTTGCTATTGTTCTGAATTTGTAATTTGGGAATGGGTCAGATGCCTTCAAAAACATACTAGAACAAAGTTGCTGGTTTTATCAGGCAAGCTTTGCATTTCATCAAAGAAAAACCCCAACAAAACCACAAGAAAAAACAAAAGTGAGACCATCAGGTCCCAGTGTTTAGTAGCATTATTTCTATTTCCTCTTAATTCTTTATCTAACTGTGTCATCTGCATTATTAGCTCATCTTGAGCTACCAAACACACTGCTTCTGATGCTTTGCCTTTCCCAGGCACGTTTGCTGTGCACTGGAGAGGTCCACGCTGCTGTGCTGGGAGGAGCTGTGGCACAGCAGTGCACAGGCCCCCAGCATTGTCACCAGTGTCTCCTCATGTGCTAGTTTTTCTTTAGGTTGTTTTGTGGGCACAGAGTCCTTATAAACTTCCCTTTCCTCCACGCTGAGGAGTGCACGTGCATCTGATGCAGTTGGTAGGAAAAGCTGTGCTGGGCAGGGAGGACTCACTATAGGTAACAAAGCCCTTCAGCCTAGGGCCATCACAAGCACAGGACGTACCTGTCTGGCTGAAACCATCAGATCCATCAGGGAGACACGCTTCCCGAAGATGGTTGCACTGTGTTGAACCAGCATCTGGGAGCAGTGCTCGTTTGGCTCCTGCTCCGGCTGCCACTCGGCCTGGAGGAGTGGAGAAAGATGGTCTCAGGTAGGAGCACAGGCTGAGCGACATAGTAGCAAGATGGTGACAAGATCTGGCTGTGAAGACGATCTAGAGATGAGCAGAGATGAGGGAGTGCAGCTAAAACCCTCAGGGACAGAGAAAAGAGGTGGGACCTGCAGATGGAGGCACACAGCATGGGGAGGGTGAGGTGGGACTGATGCTGTGCAGCAGAAAGGGGACGTGGTTTGAAAGACTTTGACCTCCTCATGTCTAAGAGGGGAGTGAGGGGCTTACCTTCCAAACGTGCTTCATAAAATCCCACAGCTTGGACCTTGTGTATCTCAGATCAGTTCCACTGAAGATCGCTGGTCCGTGGACAGACACCAGGTGAGCCATGTCAGCCGCGTTCTCGGGGATCTCCTGCCAAGGGGAAACAAGCTGCCATTGGCAAGAGCTGGCCCGGGTGGGGGTGCCAGTGTCTGGCAGCAGGACTGCAGCAGCACCAGCACGACCACTGCACAGCCCAGGGCACATCGCTGTGAGCGGGAGGGGATGCTCCCAGGTTCCTGACACAGCAGGAGGCAGCCAAGTGAGCAGCAGCAGGGGCTCAGCACGGGCTGACCTGGGACTAGTTCTTAGCTCTTAGTTCTTAGCTTAGTTCTTAGTTCTTAGTTCTTAGCTTAGTCTGCTGGAATAATGTAAACACAGGGTTCATTGTAAGGTCTGTACAGTTAACTCCTGCAGCTGCACAAGCTGGGGCTCCAAATGAGTGCCCCTTCTGCCCTGTAGTCATTGTAAGGAATAAAGCATGTGTGTGTGCTGACACCAGCTTTGTGTTATGCACTGACTAGTTCCCACATCCTTTGAAACCTTTAAACCTCACTGTCCTCCCCACAACACATCACTCTGGGCAAGGCTTTAACTGCTTTATCTCTCAAATACACCAGCTTTCCACCAGTTTGGCAAGCAGCACAGACTGGTCCCAGTAGAGACCTGTGTACAGTGGCTTGCACTGAAATAACTATTACAATCTTACCAGTCTTCCAAATTCTCCCTGCTTCTTGCAACTCCTCTGCACACTCCCAGGGCTGTATCTCCTGTGTCCCACACAGCCTATTTATTTCTTCTAATAATCCTTAATTTTTTTCTAATCTGCTCACCTTAGTTGTCATTTAGTTAGCAGACTCCTCTCTTCTCTGGAGAGAAGTGTGCTTTAGATTAAGGGTCACTTTTGTCACCGATTTTTACAAATAGAAGTGGCAGATATATAAAAATCTCCAAGGTCTAAAATCCCTTGAGATCACCCATTTTCAAATCTGCTGCCACCTCCCATCGCTGTCCAGAAGGAGCCCACACCCACGGCTGCCCCAGGTCCCTTGGAGGAGCACAGCCCAGGTCCCTTCCATTTAGTGTAGTTCTCCTTTTCCAGCCCCATTTCCACTGAGGCAGGATGGAGCCAACAGCTGCTTCTCCTCCATGGTGCGTTTGTCAGCGTGTGGTGGTGATTGTGAAGATGAACAGCAAAATAACCGCGTGTTTCCATTGTGGTGATGGATGAGCTGAGAAGCCTCCTGACACTAAACACTGCAATTCTCAGAGAATCTTTTTTTTAAATTACATCAGTTATAAGTCACAGCAAATGAACAGATTCCCGTTAAGCACCCAGAACATCTGCTCTCTACTCAAGAAGCCCACGGTTCGTGTTTGGGGAGCATATGCTGTATTCTCAATAGATGGGTGTATTTCTGGGTGTGTTTCTGGGTCTGAGCTCCAGCAGCAGCGGCACGGGGTGCAGGCAGACCTCGGTTAGCTGGGAGGGACAGGACCCTGACAGGGTTAACTGGGTGAAGATGCCCCTGAACTGGGCTACAGGAGAGGACGCAGGCATGTCCCATGGAGGGAACAGGCTCCTACCTGGATGTGCGCGTCGACCAAGTGCTCTGTCTGCCCGCGGAACACCCACTCTCTGGTTGTGATCTCCCGCTGCTCGGGCACTGCCCATGTTGGAGCAAGCCCCTCGCAGTGGTACCAGACCAGCAGCATCCCGTTCACCTCGCAGGACGGCCACGTCCTCACCCTGGCAAAATCCGGCACTGTGGCGGAAAGAAAGGATTCAAAGTGGCATCTCCAAGGGTCACCCCACCCCACCTGTGCTCAGACATCATCAAAGTGACCTGCCTGAGCACAGATGGCTTTTGCATCTGTTTAAATCACCCTGAGCATTGACTGTACTGGAAGCAGAGCAGCCATCTGCAGCTTCATTCTTACAATAACTGCAGATAACAACTGAATACAGACGTTTCAGGTGAAACAATCCATCTTGGCAAGCGTTTGCTTATGCCCATAATATTCATTCTCATTCTATGAATGGAGCACATCTTTGCTCATTACTTGGAACCAAATTGTCATTTGAATGCAGCTTCTGAGCGAGCACATATGGGGAAATACAGCATGCATCTTTTCCTGAAGAAAAGATACACACACCCCCACCCCCCACTGCTGTTTGATGAGATCTTTACATCATTTATCTTGATACACAAGGGTGGAATGCTTCTTCCCCCTTGAGAAAAATAGTCCGTTTAGTAGCAGGACTGAGTTCTGCTGGTAGTTGATGTTTCCTTTGCTATCCTGACCAAGGCCAATCAGAGGAAGCTGAACTCCGGGTACAGAGCTAAGGATCACAAGCCCAATCACAACTCAGGGTCAGTCTGTTTGCTGGTTTCAGCCACGTTTAGAATTGGTGATTTAGACTAATTTGCACGGCCAGATTGAGCAATGGTTACATGTGAACTTTAAGAGACTCTTCCTACACACTTCTAAACGGTAGGTGTGAAGAGCTTTCCTGGATCCTAACCAGAAGTTCCCTTCAAGCCTTAAAAGGAGAAAAAATTTTCCATTGAGAAACTATTCTGTCATGCTAATGTGATGGATTTAGGCACTGACGTGGTCTAAGCTATCGCTACAGAGCACAGAAACATTCCCCAAAACCAATGGTGCCTCAGGAGCCATCCCTCCTGGTGCAATGGATGCTCAGAGTTAAAAATCTTCTTTTATACCCCAGTTGCTGAAGGCAGGCATTGGAGGACTGTCACAGAATCAGAGTATGATTGGGGATGGCACTCCGTTATAGAAAGCCACTAGATTGGTCAGACAGGACTTGCCCCTATTAAAGCCACGCTGGCTGTCTGGAATCACCTCCCTGTCCTCCATGTGCCTCAGCATAGCTTCTAGGAGGATCTGTTCCATGATCTTCCCAGGCACAGATGTTGGTAGCTCCCAGGGTCCTCCTGCCTACCCTTTTTACAATGGCTGTGATGTTTCCTCTCTTCCAGTCACTAGGGACTTCCCCTGACTGCCCTGACTTTTCAGATACCATGGAGAGTGGCTTGGGAACTACATCAGCCCATTCCTTCAGGACTCTGGGGTGCATCTCATCAGGTCCCATGAACCTGTGTACATACAGGTTCCTCAGATGGTCATGAACCTTCTTTTCACTAAGTTATCACTTCACTAAGACAGGTTATCACCTAACACAGGGAAGGGGACTCGTATGTTATATGCTAACATGGACAACCCAGGCAGAGAAGTGGGGCCCTGCTCGAAACAGTGGAGCAGGATGGAGGGTGGGTTATTACAAGGACCACTTTTCCTTAAAGAAGTAGCTTTTAACAAAGCCACTGCCACTCAGGCAGATGAAATCTGCAGTGGCAGTGGCTTTGTTAAAAGCTACTTCTGTGGATCTGGGGAAACTTCTGTGGATCTGGGCACACTTCACCTTTTTCAGCATAGGGGATGCTGGTGCATTTTCCATCTTCTCCTTGAAAGCGCCAGCCATGGAACGGGCACTCAATGCAATTGCCCATGACGCGCCCGCCAGCGGCGAGGTTCGCACCAAGGTGAGGGCAGTAAGCATCCACCACGTAGGCTTGGCCATCCTGGGTGCGAAACGCGGCCAGTTGCTCTCCTGCAGAGACACAAGGTTTGGTGGTTGTGAAAGCCAAAGGTTGTGTCCCCTGATGAGGGGGTGAGGTCAGACACGTGTGGCTCCACACCTTCTGCAGAGACAGCACCGAGCAGCACTTTTACCCAACTTTCCAGGCCTTGCCCGTGCAAAGACCTGCAGAAATACCCTGTGAAAAGTTGGTACTGGAGGTTTTCTTTCCTTTCTGCTGGATCAGCGATGGCCAATGACAGGACAAGGGGCAGTGGGTGCAAGCTGGAGCATAGGAAGTTCCATGTGAGTATAAGGAGGAACTTTTTCACTGTGAGGGTGATGGAGCCCTGGGCCAGGCTGCCCAGAGAGGTTGTGGAGTCTCCTTCTCTGGAGACATCCAAACCCACCTGGATGCATTCCTGTGTGATTTAGTCTAGGTGATGCTGCTCTGGTAGGGGGGGTTGGACTAGATGATCTTTCGAGGTCCCTTCCAACTCCTGACATTCTGTGATTCTGTGAAGAGCAGTGGCAGAGAGTAGAGTTGCTCTGAAGAAGTTCCTTAACCACGAGATGGCACCAGGCAGCTGCCAGAGCCTGGGCCAAGGCTGCTGCCCAGGGCTGCGGGCAAGAGGCTGTGGGCAGGAGGTGTGTGCTGCCAAAATGGGGGTGGCAGCTGCTGCAGCAAAGGCCCGGGGTGTGGTGGCTGCTGGCTCGCTGCCGGCATGTAGAAGATACCCCAGAGCAGTGAGCAGCTGCGTCAGGGCCTGTTGCACCCCGTGCTTCAGGTGTTGGAACCCTGCAGAGCTGGGCAGCTGCCCCGTGTCCCATGGCGGGAGGCGCCTGCTGACGGGCTTTGCCTTGCGCTAGGCCGGGGGAGCGTCATTCCTCCCTGTTGTCTCTGAACACTCACAGCTCTGACCCTCAGCCCTGGGTTTTGAGCACTCGGAGCCTGTTTCAGCTGCAGGATAGAAGGGGCCTTCACAGAAATATTTAAAGACTTAAGATGCCTCCCCTGCTAAGGGAGGGGTCCACACAGAGCAGAGGAATAGCTGCACTTAGGGAGAACTCTGCTCCTGTCCCTTTGCCTGAGAGATCTAGAGTAGAGAGCATGGGCTACTGGAATAATAAAATCCCAGTCTCCCAGTCTGGTGTGGGGGGGCAGTGCCCTCAGAGCCCCCGTCAAAGCCCCCTCCCCCAAGCCCAGGCTGCCCAAAGGCCCTTAAGGCCATTCCCCTGGGCCTGGCCCTCCCTGCCCTGGGCACCAGCCCCTCTCCAGCTCTCCTGGAGCCCCTCAAGGGGCTGGAAAGAGGCTCTGAGCTCTCCCCAGGGCAGGGCAGAATCCCCTCCCTTGACCTGCTGGTCCTGTTGCTGGGGATGCAGCCCAGGACATGGTTGGCTTTCTGGGCTACAAGCACACATTGTTGGGTCATGCTGAGCTTCTCCTTCCCCAACCCTCTCAAGTCCTTCTCCCCAGGGCTGCTCTCTACCCAGCCTGTAGCTGTGCTGGGGGCTGCCCTGATCCATGTGCAGGACCTTGCCTGTGGCCTTCTTGAACTTCATGGGGTTTGCATGGGCCCACTTCTCCAACCTGTCCAGGTTTCTCTGGATGACATCCCTTCTCACCAGTGTGCCTACCACACCACACAGCTTGCTGCCAAGCAAGGGTGCACGAATCATACTGGCCATGTTGCCGACAGAAGTGTTAAACAGCACTGGTCCCAGTACCAACCCCTGAGGAATGGCACTTGTCACTGATCTCCACATGGTCTTGTAGCTGTTGACACCAACTCTGTGAGTATGACCATCCAGCCAATTCCATACCCATTGAGTGGTGCAAGAGCCATCAAATCTGTGTCTCTCCAATTTAGAGACAAGAATGTCACACAAGACAGTGTCACATGCTGTCAAGTCCAGGTAGATGGCATCTACCCTGTAACCCCATTGTAGAAGGCCACCAAATTTATCAGGCACAATTTTCCCCTGGTGAAGCCATGTTGGCTGTCACCAATCACCTCCTTATTTCCCATGTGTCTGACCAGTGTTTCCTTGGGGATCTGCTCCATGGACTTTCTGGGCACAGCACACAGAATGATTTCTGATGTCTGGCAGAGATGAGCTGTTAATACTCCAGTGCCTGCTTACCCATAGTTCTGCTGTCCCCACAGCCTTTCTGGAAGGTTCTCACACATCTGCTGGCAGCAGGCACAAGGGAACAGAGGCACTCAAAGTGCAGGTCCTTCCCCTTGCCCCAGGTAGTGGGCTCATTTGGAAACATCAGCACATCAGCGTTTTCTTCTCTCTCCAACCTGCCTCTCTACCTGACCTGAGGTTCAGAGCAAGGGGGAGAGGGGCAGGGAAGGGGTTTCTGCCTGTTATTGGAGGTGTTGCAGGTTCACCAGGAGCAGCATGGAAACACAGAAGAGCAGCACTGGATAGATCAGACCAGAGCACTTGGAGACAGGGGAGTCCCAGCCACATGCCCCAAGGAGCAGCCCTGCAGCCTGGCACTTTGTCCATCAAATTTTAGGACAGTTTGAATTCAAGAAGGTTCCCACCTTTAGAACTTTCCTTCACATGGAAGTCTGGAGCTCTTCTACCTCAAAGATCTGAAGTGGTGCCCATGGCCTTGCTTTGCTCTCTGAAAAGCTCACCCAGGACCCTGAGCCAGTCCCAGAATCACAGAATCACAGCCCTGCTTTTGCCTCCAGTCTTTGCATTATGGAGCCAGTTAAGGCAAAGCTGACCTTTGCTTATGCATCAAAGCTGATGGCTCTCAACTTTGGAGGACATTGGAGAATAGCATCTGGGCCAAAGATCTACTGAAATATATTGCAGGTGACTATTGGAGGATTAACCTACTGATGTTTTCCTATTAAATTAACCTATTTCTTTTACAACAAACCAACAGCAATTGTAGCAAGAATAACATATGGGACATAAAGGGTCCCAAGGTCACCATGCTTTCACCCCACTTCCACAGTCTCAGGAGAGAATGAGGCTTTCCTGCACCCTCAGTGCCATATTTCGGGAGGTGTCTCATCCCAAAGGATGAGTCTTGCAGGGACTGAGCCCAGTGGGTTTTTTTTTCACTCATCTCCTCTGGCTCCATGCCTCTGGAGCAAGCTATGCTCAGAGACTCCAACATAAATTAGACACCCACAAACCTTGAGGCTACAGGCTGTTTAACTTACTTACTAATCTTCCTGGCACTGGCACACCACTGTCCCTCTGCCACTGGAAGTGATCTTTACCTGCACATTTCAGCCAAACACAGAGGACTAGATGCTGGGTACCAGGCTTCAGGCAGACACCCAAGGGAGTCATAACAGAGAGGCTGGTGGGGGCTCTCTAGGATGTGTATATTTAATTATATATGTCCCATTATTAAAAAAACCAAACCAAACCCCAAGAAGAAAACAACCCAAACAACTTCACAGGAGAGGATGGCTCTTGAAAAATAGAAAAAAACCCACTCTTTCCCCACTGAACCTGGAGGATTTCAATGCAGAAACATCCATTCTGAGGAGGAGGCACAAGTCCAAAGCCATCTTCAAGGTGAGAGGACCCTGGACAAGCACAGCATCCCTCTGGATGTGGCTGCGGCGTCACATCCTGATCTCACCCATACATGGGGAGCTGAAGGCAGCAATGCCTGGGAGGACACCCCAGACAGGAAGATATCCCAGTGTCCCAGCATAGAGCCCAGGCAGGGTAGCCCTGCACACTCTGGAGGAGCCTGTGCTGTCAGTGCCTCAGCAGGGACACTCAGTGCCCAGGTTGTGGTGCAGGGGTGGGGGATGTGCTCAGAAAGGGATGCTGGGCTGTGCACAAAGGGATGCGTGAGCAGAGCTCCCCCAGTGCCACAGCAGAGACCCCAGGCAGGGATGCCCTGGCAGGGATGTCTTAAACTCTGTCAAGGAGCCTGGGCAGGGATGGGGACGGGGTGGGGGGGCGGATATTCCAGTGCCCTAGCAGGGTGCCCAAACCAGGGTGCTCCAGCGCCCTGGTGAGGATATCCCCATCAGGATGTCCCAGTGCCTCAGTGGGGATGCCCAGGCAGGGACATCCCTGTGCCCCAGCAGGAATGCCCAGGCAGGGATGCTCCAGTACATGTCTCAGTGCCTCAGCAGAGATGCCCAGGCAGGCACATCTTGGTGCCCTGGTGGGGATGTCTGAGTGGGGATGTCCTGAGGCCCTGACGGAGCTGCTGACTGGGGTGGGCCAGTGCCCAGCCTAGGAGCTGGCCTGGATGCCACCCCATCAGAAGCACCCAGGCAGGGATGCTCCGGTACCCCGACAGCGTGCCCGGGCAGGGATGCCCGACTCACCAGCGGGGATCCCCGGTTGGGAGCTGCCCTGATATCCCGGGGGCTGCCCGCGCAGGTGTGTGCTGCACACCAGCCGGGACCCCCAGCATCGTCACCCCCATTGCCAGGGAGGGGGTCGGGGGCTCCCGTCGGGGATGCGGCGGCTGGCACTCACCGAGCAGGGCGAGGCTGCGGACAGCCCCGCGGGGCAGCTGCGCGGAGTCGAGCAGGCGGTACCAGCCGTTGGGGTAGGGAGGCGGCAGCCCGCCGGGGCGGCGGGCACGGCGGGCGCGGCGAGCAGCCTGCTTGGGGCTCAGCCCC
>VZTU01029647.1:0-95794 GCA_013400835.1 Zapornia atra
TTGTCTTGACCCAGGTGCAGGACAACAAATGTCCCCAAAACATATTCCCTATGCTTGTTTTCTTCATAGCCGTATCTCCATATAGCAGATCATAATCTGCCATCTCTAAATGATAAGACTTTTAATTTAGATGTTGTTGCAACAATTAGTAGTGCACTCCTTTCTGTTAGCTATGATCACATTCTCTTACCTTAGTTCTCAAGGTCTTTTCTTTTATGCATGCGACTCTGCCTCCCTACCCCAGTGCTGCTTAGACCTGTGCCTCCCTGCGTTGTGTCTTCCACATTGTACTCACTGCCAGTACATTTACCTTTTCCCACTTTGAGCTACTAAAATCTGGCTTTGAGGTAGACCTCAAATAACTTCTCTGCTATAATTTCCCTTTCAGAGTGTCTGCCAGTGTAACTGTAGAAGTTAAAAAGCTATCACACATTTAGTTACCACCATGGCTGTTACTATGCAGACAGTGTGTCACCACATCAATATCAGGATGAATGGATCTGGATAACTACTTAAATTAAAAGAAAAATAGAGATACTTCTAAACTGCTGGCAATGACATCAGTTGAAAAGAATATGTATTTACTTGAACTCTTTCTCCTTCTCAGCACCTCATTTAGCTTTAAACTGTCATTGGGCTTGACAAAAATCCAAGACAAAACAAGGTATTTGGTACTTTATTATAAAGCAACATAGCACATAAACCTCTGCACTCTTCTAAAATCAAATTCTAACATATGAGGTGCAGAGGTTCAGGGGATTTGGGAAGGAGAGAAACACAAATAAACAGGCTGTGTATCTTAGCAAAGCCAACTGTATGTGTTTATAAATCATTAGCAAGGTCTGCAACACCTCTGGTCCCTTATGACTTGAGTTTATAGGTCATTTTAATTCAGTTCCATAAAAAAGAGGAAGATAACAGATTATGAAAGAGGTTAAAATACAGTACTTAAAATGTTCATACATGTTGCTTAACTGTAAAAAAATGCCTCTAATATAAGATGGCCTGTCCTGCTGTTGTATCCAACTATAACTGATGCTTATGAAAACAGAGGAGCAGAGGAGACCAAAGAGGACCAGCGAGCTGGCTGTAGTGCCAAATGGTTTTACCTGCATGTTGGAGAAACACCTGGGTAGCTCAGACACAAGTCAATGGTCCCTGTCACAGTCTTGAACCCTAGGGATCACGGAGAAGACCTCTGATTGCCACCAACAGTGGATAGACATTTCTAAATTGTACCTGTCCCTGCCTTGAGGCTGGTACCGTTTTCATATCCAAAAGACAAGAAATTGTAAAATTTTGCAAATAGAAATAAGGAGCAATTCTGAAAATATTAATATGCTGCTGCGATATATATTATATAAATAGTCCCAGAGACATAATTCAAGAATGCACAGAGAATAGCTAGTCACTGCTGGAGAGCAGACATAAAAACGGTCCTTCATAACAGCTTGGGATTGATCTGGGCTTGTACGTCAAAGGGCAAATAGAATGGAAGTAGCAATTTCATTACTGCGTCTGTCAAAAGAATGTATTAATTGATCCAAATTCTTTACTGTCTTTAATGGATTGAGCTGCCAGAGAGAATTAATGCTTCACAAATTTGGGTGAATTATAGGTTAGGATGCTCACAAGCTTGTCAGAAGAAAAATGGTCTCTTTACAATGAAGCTGATGGCTAAGGTTAGCTCCTCCAAGTGCTAAAAAGAAATCATGTTAAATGAGCATCTTTAAAATGTGCATTTTAACCAAAACAAAAGGAAAAAAAAACCCAAGACGTTTTTCTCCTATCAAATCTTCCTTTAAATACTGTGTTTTCAAATTTAGTAGTATCTTGCAGAAGGAACACTTACAATACTGACACTGCAGAACAGTATTTAAAGGAAAATCTGGGTGGACTAGAAGAGTGCATAACAAAACTGGCTGTTGCTCACACTGGAAAATTCCCACTACTTTCTTAGAAAATAAGAAAATTCTGTGCATAGAAATAGTGTCCCTCTGTGGGTCTATCCAGTAGAAACTGAAAACATTCAGTGGCACTGATGGAACCTGCATAAGGATGTAGGATTTGCTTTCTGTGTGTGGTTTAAGGTTTGAGCTCTGACAACTTCTTAGCACTCATTAATGCTTGAGGACAGGCAGGGACTGTGGCTGATGATACACTGAGGAGTGCATATGTATGCAAGTATGACTGCATCTTTCATAAGGAATGGTATTTTCTATACCACTGCCATAGCCTGCCTCTGCAACTTTCTCCTTCTAGAGACTTTGTTTGATAGCCTTTCTTTCTCCGCTGTCTCATGTTTGGGACAGTGCTTGTTTTTTTGTGTTTTGGACAGAGAGAGACAGAAACGCCATAAAGAATGGGGACTGAAATGAAAATAGTCTTTTGATGTGTAGTGTTATTTGTCACTCTTCACCCAAAGCAGCAGAGGTCTGGAAAACGTTAACTGTCTGGAAAATTTTTTCCCACCTCTTAACAAAAAGTGCTTATGATGCATGATCTGCCAGCAAGTCAGATTTTGGTGTAAAAAAGGTCATACAGAACTCAAACATTTTTATTCAGAAGTCTTGCAATGAAGCTTCATAGCTAGAGGCAGCTAGCTGCTTTCCTTTACAAAACCAACTTCTTATTGGAACTATACCAATGATCATATGCCATATTTTCCTTTGTGAAGTCCCTGCCTATGGGGAGTTGTAACAGAAGATGTTCAGTCAGGATTTCTGAACCACAGAGGAAAATGCAAGCACACTGTAATGAAAAAAAAAACCAAACCCAAAACATATATATATGAGTCTAAGTCTTCAGATCTGGCCAAAAGCAAACATTTCAGCCAATTAATTTAAAATTTTGCATACTGCAGTCAGTATTTACACACATTAATTTCAATTAATTGTTATTACCACTGTTGGAAATGTTATTAAAGGTGGTGTTGATGGAAAGCATCTGTCAATCTCTTGAGGTTCTCCTGACAGAGGACTCTGGCTTTATAAATGTGCAGTGGGGTGACAGGGTTCTTGCCACCTCTTTGCAGTCTCACTCAAGGCACAAGGACTTGCAGACCAGTAAGGTAGGGAAGCAGTGGTAGCGGTTCCCAGATAAGAAAATCATGCTCTTTGCCTGTGGTCGTGCAGTGCCCTTCCAGGATAGGGAGGGCTGGGATGATGCAGGTGATTTGGTACTCACCAGAAGCTCTCACTTCCATCGTAAATGGAGGTCTGGATTTTCCAGCAGCTCCTGGACTAAAATACCTTGTTGCTTGCCACAGGATGAGGCATGCATGATGCATTTTTGCTGTTCAGGCACTGTGCATAATGCAAACTGTCCACTTTTGCTCTAAACTTACAAGCTAATTGAACTCCTTGTGTACTGCTTTATGTAGTGTTAAATAGGTGGAGATTTTTAAATAAAGCCATCGGCAAACATGTTGGCAATCTGTTAGAGCAGCTGACATAAAGAGGTGAATGTAACATCTCGCCCATAGTGTTCATAGGGTCAACTTTAGTATTTAAAGACAAACTCAGTTTTGTCCACAGACATTGAAAGTCAGTGAACCCAGTCTGGCTGCTGGTCACTGACACCACAATCCACAAAAAGGAGGACACTGACATAACCAGGACCAATTCTGTTCAAGGATTTAAAACTGAAGAAAACCACTTTCAGTCCAAGCAGGAACTGTGTAGATCTGCCAAGAAAAGCAAAGGACAACTGGACTGATAGGTCTCTTAGCTGTCTGGTTTGGAAGATGTGCAGCTGCATCATAGACCAGTTAAGCTTTCACAGCGGTTGTTTTGGTATATCCATGGAGAAAGGATTGCAATAATCCATATCACAGAAAAACAAACTTGGATTACAGAGACTTGGTTCCCCTCCAAAGCTGAGTTTCTTTGCTCTCCACAAGCCTTCCTTTCAGTGACTATCATAAGCACCCAAAAATGGAGGAAAACCTAATGAAACTGAATCCAATGCTATAACCCAAACAAGGAATAAAAGCAGTCCACCTATGAAGCTGTGCATGCAGCTTTTTCCTCTCATCAAAGTGGTATCCCATTTTAAAGAAGTTATAACTCTCATTTCTTTGCCTTGAACCAGGTCCTTTTCATCTTGAATCCCATTTTTCACTGAATTAGAAGATCATTCATGTTTGACATTTAAGACACTTTAAACGGACGTTATCTTCTACGACACAGTATAATATATATGCTCACTGAAACAAAGAAACTTGGCGTTTAAAAGAAGTTTCCCAGGTGAGAGCTGTTGGGGAAGGAAGTAGAGGAAGCCCCTAATTGACAGCCTCAGACATGTCAGAGAGAAATGGAAGAGGGCGTTTGGAGAGAGACCTCCCCACCCTCCTAAATCTCTTAGGTAAGTCAGCTGCACCAAATGCAGCTAAGCTAAAACAGTAATAGCACCAAGGGCTTGCCTGATGGTAGCCATACGATCATCTGTCAGTGGCAGAGGACTTTCTCTACACCTAAACTAGCACGAAACTTCTCTGACACCCAGTGAAGCCTAATGGTGCAAGACCTGGCCTGCCACCAGATCCTCAGTGTTGTTGTGAAACAAGACATGGCTGGGGTTGTGGAGAACACTGGTGTCAAAATGGTGGCTTTAAGTCACAAGCAGGGGATATCAATAAAGAACTGGGCAGATCAGCAAGAAAAAAACCCAAGAAACCCCATGGATGTTTTCAAGGCTCCTGCCTTATCTGCAGAAGTCTAGCTGCTGTTTTAACATCATTTTTCTGTGAATCTGAGAAGGCCTGAGGCTAATTTCAAAGGCAGAAAACCCTAATAGTGTAGCTGAAAGAAATGTGCCAGTGAAACAAGGTCTTGAAGGAGTAGTAGGCATCCAGGTTCTCAGAGTGACAGTGAGAGTTCACAAGCCCAAAAAGAGAATGCATTCCCCAGCCACTGAATTATAGTATCTTTATTCGACAGGATTTCTAATTATCATCTCTGTCTGGAGTTTGAAATTAAACTGCAAAGCTTAAGGCAGTGACTGCATCTCAATACATATCAGCCTCTGTTTATTAAAAACCCTTAATGAATTAGATCTGCAAGCACAAGAAAGTTTGTTGAAAGCCAAAGCCTAAATATCTTACCAGTGACTTTGTAGATTTGACTCCTGGAAAAGTGGTGGCCCCATGTCAGATGGTCGTTTTCAACTCCTGTGCTTCAAAAAGTGCTACAAACAAATTAGCCCTAATGCTTTTCCAAGGTTTGTTAACCTTGCTTGCTCAACAGCTGCTCTCCGTTCATTTTAAGGCTGAAAAGGAGCTATAATGGCCTTGGCATTGCCTAAATTTGGGGAGCGGTGCTCTAAAAGCTTCAGACCAATTTTCCTCGCAGTGAAGGATGATTGGCAAATGTCGCCAGTCTGAGGACATTTACATTGTGCGATGATGAATGCCACAGACGTACAGTAAATAGGGCTGCTGTGAAATTTAATGGTTGCTTTAGATGCTTCATTTCTTATTAGAAAAGGTCACCCATTGTCCCAGCTCACATGATTAATGTGAGCTCCTGTATATGGGATATTTCTATAATATGTGCTTTGCAAGTGACTGTTTCTTCGTCATTTCAGACTATCCCAAGGTTTACTACTCAATGTGAATTTAGATTTGTTGTTGAATACAAGCATTTTTCCAGCAGGCTTGTATAAGCTGTCCTACTGGGAAGAGGCTTATGTCTGGGGCCTAAACAACACTTGTAGCCCACTTTAGTACAATTTACTCCAGCAGGATGGCTGAAATTCATGCTTGCAGCCCCATTTTAAATAAACAAATTACTAAATCCGTGCAGCACTTCTCTACCTGCATTCTGTGAATTTGAAACAGGATTTATTTATTTTATGGGTTGGGGTTTTTTTTTATCACTGTTATTTTCCTGAGGTCTGGGAAGCTTAATGTCATCCATACAAGCAGGAAACATTAACAAGTTCTAGCTTCCTCATTCCAAAGCTTTTCATCTTATGCCTACAAGCTCAGCTCTTTACAGTAAGTCTTATTGCTGGGATATTGAGCAATGAAAGACAGATCTTTCTTCTAACAGGAAGGATCAAGTGGCTTTGAATAAGGCCTGGGACAGACTGGTAGGGAAGATCACATTTGTTATAGGAACTCCAATTTGGATTTAGGAACCCTCAATCAGCTATTGTACAAGTACAGCTCATACTTAATATTAAATACCTGGGCTCAATGTCCTTTTTTTGGAAGCCCATCAGTGGACAGCCAAATGGAGCTGCACATTGGCCAAAAAAAAAGGAAGACAATAACAAACTGAAAAGCCACGAGATCTTTAAACTAACTACATATTCTAGACAAACCACAGTCCTTAAACTATTCCACAGTCATTTTACATTTCAGATAAGACCTGTCCTCCCCACAGTCCTTCAGTCCGTAGTTGTTATTAGAATTTTCCCCTTGGCTTCAGAGGCTTTTGCAGAGGGAAGACACTAAACAAAGAAGCCTAAACAGATGAGCTAAATATCTACCACATAAATTTTACTGTGTATGAAGTATATGCAATATAGTCATACTGATAAGATAAAATGTACCAATTTTATGACAAGCTAATGTCACTGACGGGCTATTCTTTCAGCCTCCTGAATTATTAACAGCTATACCAAATCCGTGAGGACTTCTAAAAGGTAGGCATTTATATAAGCATGTTCAGATTATTAGGAAATAAAAACAGAAATCAGGATGAGGCATGTTTCATATATATAAAGTTTGAGTCTCAACCTAGGAATCTGCAGCTTGATTTTGCTTTTGATTTTTGAGCCCCAAGCTTTGTTTAGCCTCTATTTATTGCTGAAGCTGCCCATACAGCCAGTCCAGCACAAGCATTAGAGCAAAAGAAATGACTGTCAGCAGTTGGAGGCTTTTACCCAGTATTCTGCAAGGTTTTACAACTATGTCTTCCATTAAAATAAGATCAGTATATGTTCATATACTAAACTGCTGAAAATGGATAGCAATTATTTACCACAATTTAAAGACATTAAGAACTTGTCAGAATCAAATCAATTCTTGGTTAAGTAAGGTACATTAATAATTGCCAGTTGATGAAACTAATATGGATTTTATTTTAAACTGAGAGAGAACGAAAATATTCATCATCCTTGCCATTTTTATGGAGTTATTCAAAGAATGAATTATTGATTATAGGCACAGAGTAAGTGAATAGACTGTAGATGTTTAGGTACTTGTCAAATTAAGAAGTATGATTACAATCAAATGCAGAATTATGACAAAAATGGGTGGGGTGACTGGCTTCGTTGCCAGTGAAGAGGTTGAAGTCATTGTACAGAATCAGGCAAAAGGAGAAAGAATTTCTTTCAGGGTCCTGCACGATTCAGGAACAGAAATGTCTCAAAGGTTAACATAAAAATATTACCAAAAGTTAAACTGCCACCACCAATCATCTGCCATATTTCTGGGAGAAAAACTAATCCCCCAAGGTGGCAGGTCCCATGCCCCTGACCTTCCTGTGTTCACACAGCAAGTTGGCAAGGGATGGCAGGAGAAGGCAGAGCTTGGTTGGCCACCTGCTTTGAAGCTTTATTTTGGCACTGCAGTGCTCTGATGAGCAGATTGGACTCAATGGTGTAGCAGTAGGCCACTGTACACTGATTAGGGATCAATCATTAATTTTTGTGCAAGTGCTTTTCAGGGTTTTTTTTAATTATATATGAGGTAATTACAGTATTAGAAATAATTTGCCTTCAAAGGTTTCCTTTCTACCAAAGGCCATGTTCTTTGTGTTTTGGGCTATATATTGGTAGTTATGCACTTTCTTTGTGAGATGACCTTTCCAGCTAATTTTATTTTTCAAATATGCTTGTTAATAGTCACACAATGAGAGGATTTAGGCAACAGAATAATGATGAAATAAACTGTTGCTTACAAGTTGTTGGTGCAGCTATGCTTGTGTGGCTCAGGTCACTGTATTCACAGCCCTGTGTAGCAAGTGTAACTTTTGATCAGTGAATATGCCAAAAAAGATCTCACTGATGACATTTTATCTGGAACATTTTCATGGGGCTGCTAAGAATGACATACGAACTGCTCTTTGAAAGGTCATACATATATGTGTATTGATTTCATATTTAGAGATGCTTTCAGCAATCAAGAGGTACAGGATTCTGCAAACATCTTTTAAAAGCTCCACATGGGTTTCTTTTAGAACTGCAAGTGCAGTGTTCACAAAGCTAAATTAATATTACGATTTGATGCTAATTATGTATTTGCCCTTTAAGAAATATTGAGCATTAGGAAGAAATTCAAGCTCGTTTTTGTTTGGAAAAATGAATCTCAGTAGTTAGACTACAATTATAGTTCCATTTTCAGTCACTGACCCCCTGATAAGTGAGTAATATTTTACTGTAAAGCATTTACACCACAAATAATGTGTAATATTCCAATATATTTCAGACCACTGAACTGAGGTTTTTTTAAAGCCGACTATACAGACATACAGTTGCATTTATTTGAAAATTTAAGACATTTTCATAAGAATTTACCATATAATGGAGAAGATTTTAAATTTTCATTTGCACAAATACCATCAAAATGAGATAGTAGATGCTTGTCAGTTATAAGTAAATAAATCCTAATCCTTGAGGGAAAAATGGGCATTGGATTATCCAGTGCAATAGCTCACTTGTCAGCCCTTTGGATAAACTGATGATTAAAGAAAAGCACTTTGTAATGTGTGATTTAACCCTGCTGGTTTCATTATAATGATCTGAATGAGACACATATGATGAAGTAAGTTAAGATCCATAAATCTCTGGACAGTAAAAGGAGAAAGAAATCTGTAAAAGAGCCTGGTGAGGACGTACCCCACCGTACCTCCCCCCGCCCCAGCCCCAACCTAAGACCCTGCTGATTCCTCATAGATTTTCTCATAGAAGTAAATGCTAAGGTCTGGTGTCTAAAGAGGACTTCATTGTCATAGTGGAGGTGCTCTGATATTTATCTTATGGTGCTTGGCCCTTCAAGCCTGGTACACAACCTTGACTAGAGTGACAACACAATGTGCAGGGAAAACATGTGCCTAAGAATAAGATTCACAAAAAGCCTCCAACTCAGCTTGAACTCTCCACACAAAATCCTCTCACTAAAAATCCAGAAAAAAATCCCAAGCATGTTATTTCCCTCTTGTATGTTGAAATTGATCAGATAGCTGTTGTAAAAATAGAGAGTCTCCATTCAAACCTCTCCAAGGAGGAAGAAAATGTAGATCCTAATCAGGTTTGAGCATGAACTGGGCTCTGGACTCCTTAACCACATGTCCTACGTGTTCTGGTCACACTCAGAAGCAGATCTTTATGTGTGGGGAGCTTGCAGCAGCCCAGGTACAGTGGAACTGGGTGGCAGCTCAGCTGCAGTCCTGAGGATTGACATTTTTCATTGAGAACCATAAGCTACACTTCAGTCACCTTTGAGATCTGTGCCTAAACTTATTTCTGGTGTTTTGTCTCCAGCTTCCACATAATTGGAAGGTTTTTACAAGTCCCATAGAAAGGTCACTGTGGGGGGCGGGAAGCAGAGGCTGCCTAGGGGATGAGAAACATGGATGAAGGCAGAGGCATAACTGGTGAGGGCTTGGGCTGGCATGCACCTTGAGACAGCAGTGGCATCCTTTCCAGGTCGCTGTGTTCCCACACCAGTTCCTCAGCTGGAATGGTCTTTTCGTTTGTAAACTGCAGAGGCAAATATATAGGAGGGTGTGAAGGTAAACGTCCTCCCTGTGTCCAACCCATCCATTGATCCCACAGCCCACACCTGTCTCTACATCCACAGGTGCAACCTATGTGCACCCTTCTGGGACAGAATTTTCATGGCTGGGGAAAAGAATCTGCACATGGATAAGTCTTTTTAGGTTATACATCCCGTAGGGTAAAATCCAGGCCAAATGCATATCTTATTTCCTTCCTTTATATACTCTCTTAGTAATTTCAAAACCTGTCCACCTTCCCTACTTTTTATGGCTGTTTTTCATACAACTTTTAATTAACAATAACTTTTCACATTAAAATTTAATTAATTTTTTTCCCCCATAGTGAATCATTGGTCAACAATTCACAGCAAGTCTTATTAAAATCCGATGTAATTACTCTCTACACGTCCTGAGCACATTACAAACACTTGGTTCTTATGGTCACAATGATTAAAGAATTGAATTTGCAGAATATTATTGTTAGAGCTTAAACATCCACCAAATCAAATGTATTGGTCCTTTGTGCTAAACTTGTAAAAACTGCACTTCACCCAGCCAAGCTACTCAGCTAAATCCTTTCTACCAGATTGGAATTAGAAAGGACTGTGGAGTTTGTAGGAAAATTTGTAAGTGCCATTCTTCTTTTTGTTCTTACTGCTTGGATTGCTGATTGCATTCTCCCCTGTCTGCCTCACTGGATTTTCCACCAGGGATTTACAACAGCTCACTGTATAAAGAAGGAAATAACAAAATAATTAATGACCCATTGACGCCTGCCAATTCTGAAGAGTTTATTTACCTGGGGCTTTCAAGTATTTCATAATTATTTGACGCTACTGATTGCTTTTGCCAAGTCCACATATTTCCCTACGTCTGCTGCAGACTGCACAAATACGTTCCAGGGTTCCAATTATGCACCGGCTCAACCCAACACGTAGCTCTTCCACTCAATTTACGATGCTCACAGGTGTTCCTTGGGATTCAGCATGCACTGTGCCACTCATTACATACCTGCCATCACTTCTTAAGTGTCAAAGGCTCATTTTGCCACCTTTGTCCCTCCTCGCTCTCTGTACCCGCACATAAATCACTCCTATGTTAGTGGTGCTCAAACTGCAAGATTTTTGCCATGATGCTTTACTGAGGACCACTTTGCAGTGAGTTTATAAAATAAACAGGTAGAAAATGAATTATTTAAAATGCAGAAGACCTCTGGTAGATGTTTCTGAGAGCTGTCTTAGATTTTATGAAATGAAAGTCCTGTTTAGCAGAACTGGATTAAATACACAAGAGATCTCTCTGGAATTTGGTTTCTAAGTAGCTTTTGAAACAGAAGGACCCCTACACTGCTGAGTGAGGATCAGTGCCTTCCTGAATTTGAAGGCAGATTGTGTTTCTCTTGCTTTCCTTATAAATCACAGGTGTTGCAGACTCCCTTCACATCCACCCACAACCGCACAGTTATTTAACAGTAAACCCTGCTCTCCATTCCAGATGGGCTTGGGTTTGATTGACTGTGACCTCCTTTGTGCCAGTAAAGGTGTCCCTTTGGGTGTTATTGCAGGTGATCAGGACAACTGAAACCTGGCTGAAACGGGGATATACAATCTGTCTCCTTTCTTAAACTAGCGGCAAATCTCAAATCCGTCCAGTCTCTCTCTGCTGAAGACAACAATATATTACATTTCAAAAAGTAATCTGATAGGGGAAAAGCAAACACAATGAGACTGTCATAACTAAAGAGGAGGGGTATTCAAAGAAATTTCCCTTGCAGGACTAGTTGTTAGTTTCAAAATTCAACTTCAAGGATTTAGGTGCAAGGATCTACTTGTTTGTTTGAATGATCCAGAGAACTGGCCAACAAAAACAACAGCCTTGAAACTTACGTCCCTTTAATAGGGGAGCTGAGCTAGACAAGTCCTTGTATATGCACAGCTCCCCATGAGGTAGGAGGGGAAGATAATTTCCTGAGTTTTGCCTAGCTGCCATTATCAACAGGCGGGTTTCATAAACAAAATTATCATGCTTGTATGAAAAGATGACTAAAAGATGAGGGGGGAAAACAGCAAAACCCAAAAAGGAACCAATAAGTCATGCTGCTACCGAAGCTTTCTTCTAGTCAGGATCTCACAGAGGAAAACGCACAAAACCAGCTGCCAGGGGAAACCATTACAGTGGGGCTGCAAGTTTTTTGCTGTTGCTTTCCGTCCCACCAGTGCTTTGGCTACCACTTATTAGACCGCTCCTGACATCGCAACATAACCAGGAGACATATTCAGACAGAGCACAAAGAGGAAGACAGGAACAGTTCATGACATAAGGACAATTTTGCACAGTGACACTCTTCAGACCAAGGAAATAAATCCTGTGGGTAGCACAAGGGCTGAAAAGGGGGGGTAGATTAACTATCACTTGAAAAATCAGTTGTTACCAGAGCTTTGTACTAACTAGTTTGACATTTTATTTTTTATTACCTTACAGTATTATTTCCTCTAAATCTAAAAATCGGCTTATGTGTTGGCAGGAATCTTTACCTGAAAAAGGAAGAGCAAGACCTTTTGTAAATCACAGCTAAGATCTAGCATCCACATTTGCTCACAAACAGAAGCAAAACTGACACTTCCCTTTGAGGACAGACAGAAAAGCAAGATGACAAAAGCTGTGTGAAACTTGATAACAAGAACCACAACAAGTCTGAGGGGCTGAGGCAAGAGTTTTAAAATGTTTTGCTGTCTGCATGAGTTCACAACAACGTTCACTTTTAGCTTTGAAAGTTCGAAAGCAAAAATTACACCCTTTAGAAAGACATTGTGAGCTCACAGTAAACTTTCTGATGCAGAACACCTACTCATCCAAGCAAACAACTCTAGGTGAGACTCAAACACTATAAGCAAAGCACATGCCAGCCAATTAGGTCCTCCATCGTGTGCATTTTAGGACATGAGCTCTTAAAAATACTTCCACAGGTACTTTTAATGCCTGTCACGTAAGCTACTAATAGCAGAACTCCAAAAAGGTGCCAGAACAGCCAGTCATGAGCCATGCTACTTTATTGCTAAATAACAAGTGTAAATATGAAAATGGGATTGGAACCAGCCCGGCTGAGAGTTGATTAATATTTTTAGACTCTCTCCCTCAGAGCAGAGGAAGCTGGTTTCTCTTTCTGTGTCACTCTCTCCTTATGTGTGTTCAATAGGTGCGTGGCTGCAGCCCGTGGCCCTGATGGAACAGGTGCTCGGATAAGAACCTCAGAGGGGTCGCTTTTCAAAGAGAAAGAAATGACGGCGGCGGCAATTGCAGAACAAATGCGAGCAGGCCTTTGCGGTACTGCCACGGCGAGGATTAGTCCTTATGAAAACTCTATTACGGTTTGTCATATTCGTGCCCAGACAGCTGTGGAAACACATAAGAAGCCTACACAGATTTTCCATTTTCTGCCAGCTCAAAACAAAGCAGCGTGGCTCGGGGAAGGGGGTACAACATAAAGATGTGGTAAAACTTAGCAAGTGCGTTCAATTTTATGGCATCCTGCGTGAGGGGGAAGCTCCAGAGGTTTGTAGTTACCCGGTTCTCCGAGGCAGCTAGGTTGAACGTCACTCACTGCTCCACTGAGGGAGCTCTTGTTTTAGCATTTGCAAGCTGGAAAACTGGAGTGATTTCAGCACACGAGCTCCCAGAGCATGCCCTTCTCTGAGTAAAAGCTCGGCAGAAGCTACTGCTCATTGCAGATTCACAGCACGGCCCAGACCCACCTCTCACTTCTCGATTCATAAGCTGGAAATGCTGGTTGCATGCAGCTGGTCAGTGAGTGCCTCAAGCACCTGGTTATTCTCATTTCCCTTCTGCACCTTCCCCACTACTCTTACTGCTTCTCTGATTGCCTAGCGTGGCTGTGGAAGAAGATTAGCAAATAGAGACAAGCTAAATGAGTCTTCGGTAAGACAGATAGGAGAATTTCACTGCAATGTCATCATACCTATTTTCAGCCCTGAGGTAGCAGCAACCCACAAAGGAAACCACAAGGATAATGAGAAGGGAGAAGAAAAAGTGGTCACTGCTGGACTAAACTGTAACACCCAAATCTCCCACAAAGTTCTGCAATTCTCTCCCCCTGCTCCCAGGTACTGTATACACAGATACACAACTACCCATAGAAGCATAAGCTTTTTGCTAATGCAGCTAAGGCTACCCAGCTACAGGGGTAGAACTTTCTCAGGAGCTTATCTGAATAGGTTTCCCAAGGAACTACAGCCAACTATGAATTGTAGCACCTTCAGTTCTCCCCTAAGAAGTGCATGGTAACTTGTACATAAAAGATGAAAAAAAAAATCCCTTAGTAACCATATGAAAAAAGAAGAGACACCACTGTCCACGCTTCTCTGCAGAAGAACAAAACAAATAGATGGCAGATGGTAGACATTGCTTATGCAATACGGGAAGGTGCTCAGAGGCCACTGTTTCAAATGAAATATGAGACTTTGTGGCACAGAAAATGGAATCAGCAGTTGATGATTGTTATGAGGTGGTTGCTTTTTTGTTTTTTTTTTTCCCAGGGAATTGGAATCATATTCCCAATATTGAATGCATAAGGTGGCTTAATTTTTCACTTTACTTGTGTTGACTGCATACTTGAAACTCTATTTGCATGGCATTATTTTGATTTCCAGATTTGAGGTGCTACTTTTTTTTTTTAAATATCCTGAGATTATTCTAAGACATCCTGAACTACCACTGTGCTACCACGCATTCTTTTAATGAAGTTACTGCAACATGACATTCTGTCATCCAGAGCAGCAAAAGCATCATTACATGCTGCAATAATTTAAGCTCAGCTATTTATTTTTAGATTTAATACATTTCCTCATTTTTTGTTGCTCTGCTTCCTCTCTTTGGTCATGATGAGTGTCTCCATTAGTAATGTAGTTCAGCTGTTTCATACCACAGATCTGTTCCTACTGGGCTTCATTCCCTGATGTGTCAGCAATACCCAATACCAACTGTTATATTTGTCCCAGCTGTTTTATTGAGCTTACCCTGATGCTCTGTGGCAAGTTATTATTCTACAACACATCACCTATTTACTTTTCATGTCTGTTCAATGTATCATACACTTTCCCTACCTTGCTTTTGTAGGAGACCTTATTATTAGTGGAATCACTTTGCATATTATTCCCACATATGCTACAGACTACAAAGTAGTCACAACAAATATGCCAGTGAAAGCTGTTCTCTGATCAGCCTTTCTTTTTCTGCTAAAGAGATTTCTTTTCTGGACAAGAAAAAGTCATTAAGGATGATTTTGCTCAAGCAAGAAAACAAGAGAGCAAAAAGTTGGATCAGAAAAAATAACCATCAGATAAAGCGAGGCAGAGGACTCCAGATAAATTGCAGAATAATTACTGTCAATAACCTGATATTAACTTTATTGTTGCCAATCTAGTGGGTTTTCATTGTATAATATTGAGATAAGAAATTACTGTTGGGAATTGCAAGAAGGAAGACAGGAAGGATAACATCCAACGAGTCAGGCTGTAAATATTCTCAAAGTCAGGCTGCATTTGCAAAAACCTGACAGTGGAACTGCATTAGATTATACTAAGATCGTGAGAGCAGCATAAAAATGCCCTGAATCAATCCTGCGTACCTGTCTACCCAACTGGAGGCTAAGCAGTGACAGATGTAGGGCAAGGACACATCAGTCTCCCTCAGCGCTTCCCAAGCAGCCCTGCCCAAACACAGAGCAAAGACAGTGTTTCTGGACTGAAAAGCTGCTGGGAGAATCTCCAAGTCCCAGTCCTCTGTGTGCACGTTGTAGAACCATGAGGCAGTAAGGACTGAAGAAAGACACAGAGGTAGCTCTGTGTAAGCTTGCTGTTAGCAAAGGGAGAAGTGGGTTTTGGCCCAGTCTGTCTGACAGACTGCTATCATGACTGACTGACAGGCCAGCAGACTTGGAATTTTTGCTCAGTCCGTGACCCTTTGTGTAAGCCTAATCTCATGGCATGTGCTTGCAAGGCAAGACCCACAGCACTCTGGATTTCTGACCTTCAGGGAGTACATGAACTTTAATACAGCTCTGCCATGAAAAAATAAACAGAACCACTCTACTATCTCTTTTTTAAACAAGCGAGGAAGCAAACAAACCTCTGTGTCCTTCACATCTGTGAAGAAGTAATGAAGCGATTCTGTGTATCTGGCGGGTTGGGAGCACACCCTCCACCTGTAAGAAGGTAAATATCCCAGCAGTGTCTCTCCCTGCACAGACCCTGAGGCTTTTCTGGCAACTGAAGCCCTTGTCCAGCCATGCCAGCCTCCCTCCATGCAGGGGAGGGATGTTTCATATCACCTTCATGCAAAAGTGTAGATACATGCAGGAAAAGTAGCTGTGACATATTGGGATGGCAATACAGAGTGGATTAAATCTTCTCAATTAAACCTCAGACATCAGTGGAAACTACTAGCGTTCAGCTTCCTCTTGCGATGAATCCTTAAGTATTAATTCAAACAGATAACTGATGAGGGCTACCTGACTCCTCCGGTCCCTTTCTGCAGTAATTCCTACAGCTGCAGTAGCAGTAACATCGGTTTGCATATGGGTATTTCCAAGCTCAACCTCAGACTGGGGTCCATGTTGCACACCCACAGAAGATAACCAGGAAGGTGAAATGTAGGTTCAAAAATATTAAGCTCTTTGCACAACACACAAATAAGGTTGTAAATAACACTGTGTGTACAAAACAGGCTGAAAAGTCCCTATATACAGGGGTGTTACTAATGGCATACTGTCTTTCAGTGTTATTGTTAATGGACTGGGTGATGGAAAAGATAATATTTCCTGAATCTGCGGGTTATACCAACATGGAAAGAGAAAAAAAATGAATAAAAAATGAAAATTCTGACAAACTGGAAGCACAAAGAAAAAAAAAATAAAAGAGGAGATCCACTTTGTTAAAGACAAGTAGAAGTTTCTAAATTAGGCAAAAACAATCGCCTGCATGAACACAGTTGGCAAACATCTGGACAGGTAGGAATTCTGCAGAAAAGAACTGGGTCTATGTGTCACATAAGTAAATAATATCAGGCTATTGTCAAAAAAAAAAAGCAAACCCAAAAAACCCAACTAAGCAGCATATTGCTCTATATAAACAAGAGCAAACCTGCAAGAAAAGGACATTTTTCTTTTCTTTCAATTGGAAAGATTCAGGTGAAATACTGTGTTCATTTTTAGCTACTGAGTTAGGATGGAGAGGTGGGGGAGGAGGTAGAAAAAAGAATAAAAGAGAATACTAATAGACCCAACTTGGAACACAAGAGATCTGGCACAGAAGTCAGGGGAAAACTTTTAGTGGTAAGTATAGCAAGGCACAGGAATAGATTGCCTGGGAAGCCTCCCAAAATAGGTTGGCATCTGTCAGCTAATGATGTAAGTAGAGTTGATCCTGCTGTGGGTAAAAGGATGGATGGGATGATCTCTTAATTCTCTGGTTTTTGACAAAACACAGTATTAAATATACATTTAAGCAGAAGCAAAAAATGCGACTGGCTTCTAATGATCATGTTACATTGAATAGCTTAAACTGCACTGTCCTGGTTTGGGCTGGTGTAGAGTTATTTCCTTCATAGTAGCCAGTTATGGGGCTGTGTTTTGGGGTTGTGATGACAACAGTGCTAATAACACAGGGATGTTTTTGTTACTGCTGAGCAGTGCTGACACAGAGCCAAGGGTTTTTTTTGCTTTCCACCCCACCAGCAAGCAGGCTGCGGGTGTATGAAGAGTTGGGAGGGGACACAGCCAGGATAGCTGACCCCAGCTGACTGAAAGGATATTCCATACCATATGATGTGGTATATAACTGGGGAAGCTATCTGGGAGGTAGGATCACTGCTCAGAAAGAGACTGGGCATCTGGGTTTTTGTTTCTCTGCAGGTGTTGAGCAATTGCATTTGTGCATAACTATTATTACTATTGTTGTCATTATTATTATTATTATTATTATTATTATTATTATTATTTCTTTTAAACTGTCTTTGTCTCAACCTGCAATTGTTTATTTTCCATTTTTCCTCCCCATCCCACCGGGTGGGGGGAGGAGTAAACGAGTGGCTGCACGGTGCTTAGTTACCAGCTGGGGTTAAACTATAACATGCAGTTAAAAAGAAAAAAGGAAGACTTTTACATGCTTAGCCTTCTACAACTTTTTTTAACTATTATTATTTAAAGGGGAAACAAGTCTCATGTATAATGAGACGTTAGCATTTAAATGACTCCAGCTGTGTAGTAAAGCTCTTATATTCCAGGAAATAAGCAATGTCCCCTCTTTGACTACTAATGTTTGCGTGGAGACCAATTATCTGTTCACATGGCTGCAGCCTCCCAATAAAAGAAAGTCAGTGTTATACAAAGAATAATGGAGGACAAAGTGCTGAAGGAAATTAAATCATTATTTTCTTCATTTTTTTCAGAGAAGGGGTGTGTTTGTGTGTGTATGCCTGCAAATACATGTAGCATATACCAGCTCACAGCTACATTCACACTGCATCCAAGTTATGCTTTATTTTGTTGAGGGTTTTTATTTGGGGCTCGTTTTGTGGCACTTTTTTTGTTTGATTTTGGTTTGGGTTTGAGGGGGGGAGGGTCTTTTCCTCCTTTTAAATGATATTGGAAGACTCTGGCTTCACGTCTTCACAGTGTTTTTAAATAGCTAACCCCAGTCTGAGCGTAGTAGTCCCAGTACCAGCCTCTCATCCACACAGGTAGAGGAAATTTTTATAGTGACAGCTGCAAATGGTTCTTTGTACTGAGTTACAATCTAAGCAAAACACTCCTTGAGCACATGCAGAGGTGGTCTTATTTTAAACCTTCTTCCTTCATCTTCAGCCAAAGAAATCCTTACCAATTGCTATATCGAGGCCACGCTTTCATCTTCAGTTTGTTGTGCAATATTACTGTACTAGAAAAACATAGGGAGGATATTTGGATAATGGATTATACTTTTCAACCTGAGGTAATTCAAAAGGTTGAAGGGATTTTGCTCAGTGTTACATCCAGTAAACAGAGTATCACCTTTCAGCACAGCCAAGAATGGAAATGTTCAGCTGAAAATGTAAACATGTTAGTAAGTTATGAATGTGAAAAAAGGAAATGATACGGTTTTGCTATAAAGGTTCAAAATAATCACTGAAATGGCTCTAAGCAAACCTCAAATCTTCCAGTCACATGCAGTTCTCAACACTTCTTATTTACCTTGCTGTTAGGACTAAAAAAACGAAACAGATTTTTATATTAAACAGCTTCCCTCTTTTAGAGGGATTCCAAAATGCTTTAAGGGCTCATATACTGCAATCAAGTACAGCTAGGGAGTGAAGCCACGATTTCAGAAGTGCGCGAACTGTGCCAATTTTTCTAAATGCTTAACTGAAAACTGGAGTTATAAACTCAGTAATGACACAGGTTATCACAGGGGTGCCTGGAAGGACATTCTGTAACTGTGTCACAAAGCTACAGGCTCCAGGGCTATGGCAGGTCATGTTCTCAACCTGTGTCAAGGATCCCTTGATTAAGAAAATAGTCTAGCTAAGAGATCATTTAAATTTCCTCTGGTGCTTCTGATGTCTACGGTTTCATCCTAAGCAAACCTGAGCTAGAGTGTAGGTCTTGCAAACCACACTACCGAAACTGTCTACAGCCACTAACTGATTAAGTCTTTAAAAATGGTAACTTTCTAACATCTCTTGGTGGACATTTACCTTGGAGTAAGCTGATGGCCATCTACTGCACCTACCCTGCTCACCACCACATCTGCTCAAGGTTCCTCCTCTGTGTGTGCACAGATCCAGGGATGTTTCAGCTGGAAGGAACCTTTGGATGTCATCTACCAATACTGCCTGCACAGAGCATGGTCCTAGTTCAACCCTAGGTCAAGGTCAGATGTAGGCAACAATGCAAAGTTTTTATACAGCTGACATAATTTTCCTTTCTTCACCTCTCTCCCTCTGTCTCAGCTGGGCTTATAAGGTTGTCAAGAACTTCATGAACACTCAGACCTGCAAAAACACGTGCATCATCTTCTGTACCAGGCACTGCAGTCTGCATACAGATTTGTCACACAGCCATCTATGTGAATAGCAAAAAATGGTGAGAATACACCTCATTATTGGGTATGTACAAATGGCTGCTCAGGTATGCATGGAGAGAGGGGAAACTCTCACATTTGGACCTACAGGGCTGCCAAAGCGACCCCTTAATAGACTGGCAGGATCTGTAAATATCATTCATTCATTTTATCAGCTTATTTGTTAGAGCTTGAATCTCTTTCTGATATGTTTGCCTACTCCCAATTTTCAAAGGTCAGTTTGGCTAGTATGAATCATATTCATGATTCACAGAATTACAGTCCTCCGTAACGCTGCCAAGAAAATAAGCTGAAACACAGTATAACAGCCCCAGGACTAATATTCACTCTTTTCCAGTTATTTTGGGGGTTATCTCTAATGCTGCATGAAGAAACCACTTCCATTGCTACCACAGGTAGCAAGGAGATTCAAATTCTGGTGAGCAAGCTCTCTCCAAGCTTGAGCAGCTGCTGTTGTTCAGCCATTAACTGTAGGTCTTGCTCGTACTGTCCCTTCATGCTCACTGAGTTTTGATTGCTTTGGCTGGGTGTAAAAGAGAGACTGTGGTTGTTATCAGCAAACACTGCTGATCAGCTTATTTGTTGACTTTGGTGCAGAAATTCACTGGCTTGGCTTTGTGCTCCGTACACAGCCCTGGTAGTGCATCATTCTGGAAAACAAATGTGTTCCTCCATATTCTTCTTTTCTGCTGCCAAATCTCATCGATACTGAAGCAGTGTCCTGGTATATGATGACAGAAAGCAGCATACAGGCAATACATTTAATTCACAGTATTTTGTTTCTTCATTTTCAGTTTACAACAGGCTGTTTCCAAGTGATGGATCTATCAGTGTTTACCTTCAAATTAAAAGATATAACTGCCTGGAATTTCACCAGTAGATATGAAAGCCCTGTAGTAAATATACCGCCTTTGGATATGAAGTTTAATAAGCTTAGTGAGATTGCTCACTACCAT
This sequence comes from Zapornia atra, assembly GCA_013400835.1. Taxonomy (NCBI): domain Eukaryota; kingdom Metazoa; phylum Chordata; class Aves; order Gruiformes; family Rallidae; genus Zapornia; species Zapornia atra. Next base: position 20,818 of record VZTU01029647.1, read on the forward strand.
TAGGGATTAACTTGAACACTGCCATATTTCTAGATATAGAAACATTTTTATATTAATTGCCTGTTTAACATTATATATTAAAGACACTTACTGCAGGTGGCATTAGGGTAAGTAAATATTATTTTCCCCTCCTCAAAGCAGTTACCAAAGAACACGCTGTTTCATTAGCCCCATGGCCATCTGTCTTCACCCCATGGCTACCTACCTGCACCCCACGGCCACCTGCCTGCATCCCATGGCTGCCTGCCCATCCACTGGGCATCCCACAGTCCTGTGCAAGTGAAGAGCGCTGAAGAGGTGGGGGATCGGACACCGAGCCTCTTCCCTTTGCTGTGAAACTCATTTCTCATCTTGATCGTAGTGGTCCTTGCTGAAGTGCCAGCAAAATGTTCTTTGATTTTTTTTTGTTCATAGTGGCCTTCTCAGATGGGCCACAGTGGAGTTAAGAATCGGGGCGGTGACGTAATTGGACAGCTTGCACAGGAGAGGTTCCTGAGAACTGGAAGAAAGCAAACATCACTTCAGTGTTCAAAAAGAGCAAGAAGGAGGACCCAGGAAGCTACAGGCCAGTCAGTCTCACCTCCATCCCTGGAAAAGTGACAGAACAGCTTATTCTGGAGGTCATCAATAAGCATATGGAGGAAAAGGTCAATGTGGATTCACCAGAGGGAAATTATGCCTGACCAATCTGATAGCTTTCTATGATCAGTTGCATAGGTGAAGTGAGAGCAGTGGATGTTGTCTACCTTGACTTCAGCAAGGCTTTTGGCTCCACCTGTCATAATGTCCTCATAGGCAAGCTTAGAAAGCGTGAGTTAGATGGGTGGACAGTGAGTTGGGTTGAGAACTGGCTGAATGGCAGGGGTCAGAGGGGTGTGATAAGTGATGCAGAGTCTAGCTGAAAGGCTGTAAGCAGTGGTGTGCCTCAGGGGTGAGTGTTTGGTCCAGTCTATTCAACGTAATCTTCAGTGACCTGGATGAGGGGACAGAGTGTACCCTTAGCAAATTTGCTGATGATACAACACTAGGAGGAGTGGCCAACTTGCCAGAAGGCTACACTGCCATTCAATGAGACCTGGACAGGCTGGAGAGTTGGGCGAAGAGGAACCAAACAGAATTCAACAAGGGCAAGTGTAGAGTCCTGCACCAAGGAAGGAACAACCCTCAGAACCAGTACAGGTTAGGGGCTAACCTGCTGGGAAGCATCTCTTTGCGGATGGACCTGGGAGTCCTTGTGGACCACTGATTATCCATGAGCCAACAGTGTGGTGTCATGGCAAAGAAGGTCAATGCTATCCTGGGGTGTATTAAGAATAGTGCAGCCAGCATGTAGAGGGAAGTTATCCTCACCCTCCACTTTGCCCTGGTGAGGCCACATCTGGTGTGCTGTGTCCAGTTCTGGGCTCCCTAGGTCAAGAAAGACACGGAACTACTAGAGAGAGTCCAGCAGAGGGCTGTGGGGATGACTGGGGACTGGAGCATCTGTCATATGAGGAAAGGCTGTGAGAACTGGGTCTATTTAGCCTGGAGAAGAGCAGACTGAGAGGGGATCCACCTAAAGGGTGGATGTCAAGAGGATGGGGCCAGACTCTTTTCAGTGGTGCCCAGTGACAGGACAAGGGGCAATGGGCACAAACTGGAACACTGGAAGTGCCATCTCAACATGAGGAAAAACTTCCTCACTCTGAGGCTCACAGAGCAGTGGGACAGGCTGCTCAGAGAGGAGTCTCCTTCTCTAGAGATATTCAAAACCTGCCTGGACACGATCCTGTGCTCTAGGTGATCCTGCTTTAGCAGCAGGGTTGGACTAGATGATGTCTAGAGGCCCCTCCAAACCCCTACCATTTTGTGATTCTGTGATTTTTCTATGGACTAGAGATTTCCCTTCATCTGCTTTCATAGGAATCAAAACAGCAGAGGCTTTGGACTGGATTTGATCTATTTTACTAGCATGAGGGCTGAGTAGAAATGAAAACAACAGATCCTGAAGGAGCATTATTCTTAGTGATTCTCAGTGAGTCAAGGCTCAGTGCTGTGAACTGTCATTTTTCTCTTTCTTGCCTTGGGACAGGCCCGTTCTTCAGCTAAACTGCACCTGGTGACATCTAAGCCTAGGTGTGAAGTACCCTTGCCTGACTTTGAAGAAGCTCCTGAGCTCCTTCTGCAGTGTTTACTTCTACCCGTGTAACTCCCTCAAGCTCCCTTTCCGTATTGACAGTGTCCCTCCCAATACAGTCTGTTCAGTGATTTGCAGAGTTAATATGAAGCAGTTACCTCAGCAATAAGAAAGTACAGCACCATGCCAGATTTCTTCCCAGTGATGTTTAATGATAGGTAAACCTACATTTCAACACTCGAAGTGCATTGTAACAACAAAGCATGTCAGGACTAAAGGCAGAAATTGGTTTAATCACATGGAACAGTTTATATTAAGGAAAGGTCTAATGTCACTTTGACTAAGTTAAGATAGCATTAAATCAGAGATGCTATCTTCAAGTAGAGCTAATCAGATCCATTCAAATCCTGCTTTATATGAATTAACTTTTTCTGTAGCACAATATCTGCTGTTAGACTAGTTCCATTTTATTCTTCAGTCAGGAGAAAAAAAAAAAAAAAAATTACCCCTGGATTGATCGAGAACATTTCCAGTTTGAACCACATTACTTAGCAGACATTGATTTTATTAGTCACATGGTGTTGTTCCTATTACCCAGCTGAGTGCATATTCAAGCTCCTTGAGCAACAGTGCTTGCCTGGGCAAAATATAATGTTTGGTTTCCAAGGACACTTTTAAATAAATTGCTAAAATTGCTTTTCTACAAATGTGGAGGACAAAATCCTTTTCACTTGAATGTTCACAGAAAGGGAAAACAAAGGGAGTAGAGACAAACATTGCTGCTTTCAACCCAGCTCTGCATTGCAGTAAGTAAATAAAACATGCTTTTACTGTCTTAAATCCAAGATTTCAAATATCTCCTCTTTCCGGAACAGGAGGGAAAGAAAACATTTCAAACTAGGACGAAAAAGAGGCCTCAACACATGGCGGTGTGTGTCTCCAGGATCAGGTTGAGTCTCGGATACCAGTTTGTTAGCTCTACAAAACAGAACTGCAATGGGAAGAGATGAGTTGGTATTGTCACAGCAGAGCTGGTGGCAGAGGTTTATGTTACTGGTTTGAATTAGTGATTCAAATCCTGAACTTTTAAGCCCCTGGTCCTTGTTCTAGCATAGCGTTATGGCTTATCCTGGGACACACACCTTGTTCTTTTCAGAAATTCCTTATCCCCTTAAAAAATTTGGTCTAGAAGAATCAAAAATTCCCAGCAAAAGACAGCTTGAACAGACAAGTGCTGTTTTAAAGGGAGGAGATGTTGAGTTATGTGAAGATCCTCTCCTCATTCCCAACCTGAAGTTTACCAGTGGATTTTGCCATCCGATCCTGAATGAAACTGAGTGTGGCAGGGAAAGCTCCTTCTTGGAGAAGGACAAACAGCATTTTTACATCTCATTGCATACATATGGCTCACTATATCGGGGTGGTTCTTCACCTTAGAGACTACATAAATCCAGCCTCTCTGGACTCAAACTTTCCATTCATCCAAAGGCCAAATATCACCACTGGTATGCATTAGAAGGGAAGTTCTCATCACAGCAACCACGCTACAAACACATTTTCTCCTTTAACTCTGAACGTCTCTAAGCTTTCCTATTTAACAGATGAATCCTCTTCAGATGCAAAGCTTTATACACAAAACAGACACCATTAATAAAATGTTGTTCTGTGTCATTTGGTAAATCAGGAAGCTTCTAGCTACATTAATCAATGGGAAGCAATTGATTCCAAAAAGTCCATGTTTCTCACTAAATGCATGCATGTTGAAATTAATGTAAATGGATAATAAAAAATATTTTCACACTTTACTGACAAGTAATGGCAGAAATCATTATCCTAATGGCTTATGAACTTTTTATGCTAGAAAGTGATGTACAGTGGAAATATTATGATCAGCAGCAGATTTTTTATTCCTCACTTGACATAATAAATTAGTGGAAATTATTAATGCACGGCATTTCATTTCTGTGTATATTTTATGTTCACTACAGAAAAAATATAAGCTGTGCTCTGTTCCTCATCAGCCTCAACAGCAAGTCTTTGTCTTAACTTGAGCCTTAACCTCAAGTTTTGGACTACACTAGCATAGTTCTTTTGCGGAAGAACATTTTCACAGTGAGGGTGACAGAGCCCTGGGACAGGCTGCCCCAGGGGGATTGTGGTATCTCCTTCTCTGGAGATATTCAAGACCTGTCTGGATGCCTACCTGTGCGATATGTCCTAAGGAACCTGCTTTGGCAAGGGGTTCAACCCGATGGGGTCCCTTCCAAGCCCTACAATTCTGTGAATCTGTGAATAACAGTCTCTCTCTCTCTGTAGCTATGCTGGACTAAAACCAGCACAGCTTCTCTAATGTGAATGCAGTTAAATCTTTCATACCAATAGAGCTGTTCCCACAGGAGGAAGAGTGTAAATTGGTTTTATATCTTATCCATGTCTGCACCTGTGCCATCAACAACAGAGACCTCTTTCATTTATTTATAATTATAATGTGATTGGTATTTTCAGCATATATGAATAGCTTCTGTGTTTTGATCAAACTTATAAATTGACGTCAGTATTTCTCCACTACCGACTCCACATGCACTTATTAACTTGATGCTGTGTCTAACGCTACCACTGATATTTAAGGTAAGTGTCACTGTGCTGTTGGGAACAAGCAATGGTGTCTACATGGACAGCTGCTGCAGCTCAACAGAATTACAGCAGCATATCAAACCCCTGCTACACAGCTATGCTTAGAGCTGCTACAGCCTTGAGCTCTTATACTAGCAGAGTAAAGGAATATGGCTTTACAGTCCATAAAAGAAAAGGTCTGGGGACAATTGCATTCAAGGAAGAAAGAATTTTCTACCACTCTCCTAATGTGCTATTGACCTAAAGAAGAACTTAGCCAGCTCTCCCTCAAAGAAAAAAAAAAAAAAAGGAAGGGGGGGAATTTAAAAAAAAAAAAAGCCACATGCCACATTGCCATAAAAGCATGGTGAAGCTTGCAAATCTTGAACATTTACATCACTTCGGTTAGATGGAGCCATTGCAAAAAGGAGAAAGTCTGACATTCAGAATTTCTCTTCTAAACCAACTCCTCAACAGTGTGTCCTTCCAGCCAGGTAACCGGTGGGACATATCAGGAAAGCTTTTTTGCTCCTCCTGATGGCTTGCTCCCAGCTGTCACTGCATCCAGAGCTAGGAGGGGACAGAGGGGATGTCACCTCAAGGGATATGGACAGAAATAGCCATTTGCGTGTGGAGTTTTGTTCTTATCGGCAGGAAAACGCCTTTGAGGAATAAAGCCTAGATGACACAAAAACATAAAAGCAGAACTCCTTTTTTCTGTCTGCGGGTACTTTCATTAAAGAAAGTTAAGGCCTGCTGCTCACAGAGGCCTCTGCGTAAATGAGAGTCTGCCCTCACACAACTGCGGCAGAAGAAAGGAGTCTCAAAGCAGAAGTTAGCACATGCTGGTTTTAAAGCTCCTTGCAAAGGTCGTGTGGAGAGCAAAACTCACGTGCAAGGGCATTTGTTGCTCTCGTGCCCATCCACACTTACACCGGGCGTGCAGCCTGCTGGGCCTGTGCTTCGGCCTGGGCAGCTGTGGCTGCATTCCCATTAAAAAAGCCACATGGCAGCATCATTCGTGTGACACCACAGACAGACTAACAAAAATGTGATGAATTACATGGGTTTCATATGAGGGCTGACTCACACCCAGCTTACAGCACAGTATGCTTCCTGCACTTAGCTTTGTAAATGTACCCTCAGAGACACTGCAAAATATTATTGTAAACAAGTAAATACAGACAAGTAACTTACTTCTGTAAGTTTCTCTCTCTTCTCTCATTTCAGAGCTTTCTCCTCCATCAAGCCCTGATGCCTTGCTGTCTACTCCTCAAAAGCCAAGAGAGAGTAAATTTAGATTCTCTCAGGGATAGAGTTAGAAAGAGAACATGCACCATACCTCAGAGGAAAGAAGAAAAAAAGCTTTTCAAGCTCACAGAAGATCAGGCTTCTTAGTTAAATAAAAATTCTCTGCAGTTATTATTGTCTACTATTTCTGCTGACTCAGCTATTGCCTATCAACACAACTGTTACTAAAGGATGCTCAGTCTCTAGAATAGTCGATTTAACAAAAGGCTGGAGTCTTGCAAAAGCGTGATCAGAAACGTAGCAGTGTTTAACAGAACCTGAGAGGAAATAAAGCAGTGACTTAGAGACAAAAGACTTCACAGACAGGCAATAAGCCACCAAGCACCGCTCCATTCACTGAAAGGAGGAAATCTAATATATATTACACAGTTTGAAGAACAGAACAATATGCAAGAGTGCCTCAGTGAACACTGAGCAAGCTCCAAGGAGTCTCTTCAGGGTACAACCCGTGAGGTAAACGGCATCAATCTGCACATATTAGAGACACAAAGGACAGGAATCCCCTCTGCTCTTGCTGAGGCTTCTCCTTGTGCCAGTGCTGTTTGATGGCTGTGACACTGGGCTAGACAATCAGAATGGAACTGACACATCCACCCATATTCATCAAATACGAGCTCAAGAGTCTTCCAGTGAAGGGGTACTGTTTGGTTCACACCAAAGGACGAGGTTCACCCTGCAAGGCATCTCTTCTCTACACTGCATGTCACCAGGACCTTTTTCAAGGTCATCTGAGACATGAGTCTGGCTTCTCAGGCACAATTTTTTCCCTCTTCTTTAGCTGTATAACAATATCAGACAGCTCAGTGACGTGACCAATATATCTCAGATGTTCCCTGAACTGGTTTCTTGCCAGTGAAGTTGAATCACCTGACTCATGTAGGAGGGCAATATATAATGATGCTGTTTTGCTTTACAGCTAGAGCAGGCAGGCAAGGATGATACAATGCCTTCAGGAATCTTGACATGATTGATATGTGCCCATATTCCCAAGTGAAATAGTGCGAAATAAAAATATGAGGAATAAGCTCTGATCAGGGTGTACCGTAAGCACAGTAGTAGAGCTGATTACATCCCTGCTTTGTGAAGGCAGGAAAGATTGGCTAATACACTAGTGGGCACGCTGCTACCTAGCTAGCACAAACAAAGCCCACAAACACTGCCATTAAATAAAAGGGGAAGAAAAAAACCCAAGCCACAGCTAAACAGTCTGTCAAAGTACTATGAAGAGAAGACAAATATCGAGGCAATGTCAGTCTGGTTGCCACCAGGCATGGCTTGATGTTTGTGGAGAGTGACATTGTGAAATGCTCCTGAGAAATCTCCCTTTGGCATGGGGGAGATTTTTCACATTTACCCTAGAACCACTTACTGAGCTATTTGCACTCACTGACACAAGAGTTTCTGTCAAGAGGACAGCTGGGAGCTCTGGCAGGAAAATGTTTCTTAGGGTGCCATTCACTAAGGAATACATGATACAAGCAATCCAACTTTCCTGGGTTGTTTCAACCGTAATGCAAACACTACCCAGGTTGAAAACACAGAGATGCTCTGGATGGAAAGAAGAATTTTGATGAGACCAAAGGGGAGCGAAACCAGTCAATGTCAGGAGAAAAATGTTTCCCTTCTGTCCTGCATGGCAAGGCTGGGTTACTGCTACAAGAAGATTTCTCCATTCTGCAGTTCCAAATTGCAGCACAAAGGGAGATAGAAACATTTTGGTGAAGGTGAGGAGGAAAGAGGTGCCTTGTTTGCTTACTGTTCTAAAAAGTCAAAATAAATCTTTTGAAATAAATATCTTGGGAAGAAGATAAAAAGTGGATTTCCAGAAACATCAGCTTTTTAGACAACTAATCCACTGTTTGCCTTGTGCGGATCCTAACACCTGGTCATTTTTCACCAACACCTCTATTAATAACTAGTCAAGGTAAGTACTGGGTGGTGCTTGACAAGATTAACTGATGAACCCAATCAGACTGCCGGAAAGTTATCTGTGCTTTGATTTCCTAGACTCTTAGCCACAAAACCACCAAGGTAGCCTTTTCAGAAATGCGCTCCTGTAAGGATTGCATGTTTTCAGCATCGTAGCCCAGCCAATGTGCTTTAGTGTTAAACACCTGCTTCAACGTTTCTGCTCCACTGGGTTACGCTGGGTCGTTATCTGACTGCACAGTTTCATCCTCCAAGTGGCAGAACTTCCCGTGCCTTTGGATGCAGAGTCAGGCTTTCAGATCAAATTGCCTGTCTCCTGCAAAATTGTTCTGCAGAAGTGGGAGGAGCACGGCTGGGCATGTTAGAGAAAGCCTTGCATTTTAATGCGGGCTCTCTCTCCTTCACAGTTCTTTTTCTTTAAGCAAGCAAATCATCTACAAAACATGTTTCCTATTCATTAAGACAATGATTTTGGCCCTGCTGCCCTCCCTGCTTCATTAACATGATCTATTGAAAGTTGCTCTGCTAATGCTAATCACATCCCGCCTTGTTGACAATCCAGCTAATCTCATTTCTACTCAAGTAATGCACTTGGATTGTAAAAACCCTGCATTTCAGGTGTCTAGCACAAAATTCAATGCTTCCTGCAAGTTACTCACTAACCAGAGCACTTCACTGACACAAAATATTAGTTAACTTCTTATTTATTGTCCTAGCACAAGAGCATCAGGTGATAGATCTTTCAGGGCACTCATCTCAAATCCTGGCCACACAGCTCACATGCCCACTGCATATGCAGTCTGGATTCTAAAACGTAAAAGCAATACCTTATATTTGCAGCTGCACCACAGTGGGAATTAAAAGCATACGTCCTGTCACCATGTAGAGCAGCTATGGAACTTAGTCCCTGTTAGATGCCTGGAAAATGTGAACTAATCAGGCCATTACTGTGAGGTACAATTTGCAAGCGAGGCCACTCAGTATAAAACCTGCTAGGACGTTTCAGGTTCATTCTCTCTCCTATGCATTTTAGACTTTTTGCCTTATTCTTGACCCTACCCAGCTATTTAAAGGCTGTTTAAGTGCTTTGTTCATTGCAATTCACAGTCCATAGCTCCTATGCTTTCTTTCATCTCTGAAGACAAGGAAAAAAAAAAAGAAAAAGAAAAAAAAGGGAGGAAAAAAGCCTCACTGTCCTCTGTACAGTCATGTGGCCGATGCTAACACTTTTTACAGAAGTGTCTCACGTGGGATGTTTTACTTGTTCCCCTTCAACTGATGTTATTAAAGGTCTTTGGAGATACTTTTTGTTTCATCCTTCCGTTCTAGTTTAGCAAGGGTGATGACATACCAACTGAAATGTCTGGAGGCTTGTTAGCAAAAACCCTGTCGCTGGGAGGGATCAAAGTGTTTCTGTGCTGAGTCCCCAGGGCACTGATCCTGGCAATACAGCTGGACTCAGATGCCGTCTCCACATGGCCTAACGTGACAAGCAGCTGGATCCTCAAGCCAACAGACAGAGAGTTGTTTTCTCAGAATGAATAGCGTTTCCCAAAACTGAGAGGTAAAATAACACCAATGCCAGGAAACGTTGCTTAATTTATTTCAGGATATAAAGAAAAAAAATACTAATTATTTCATCTCACTGAGAAGAAGAAACTGGCTCTTCTCACTGAGAAAAAAAAAAAAAAGGAAAGAAAAGAATGTAGACCTGAGCAAACTCATCACTGCATGTCAAATTTTTGAACAACAGGGGAGTTGGGAACAACTCACTTCAATGAGGCCAGCCCTCTGTGTTGATAAGTAATGGTTTTAAGCATGAAAATAAGCCTGAGACTGACTGTCAAATGTATATGTAATCATTGCAGTCTAGCTGGAGGACGATCCACAAACACAAGCTGGCTGTACATCAGTAATCAAATAATTGACTGGCTGACAACTGAGACCAGTATTTGGCTTGATGCCCCCGACTAGACGGGAAATGGCATTTCCTGCATCTTGATAAAGCAGATGTCACTTGGTCCCTCCAGCAAAATACCTGGCACCGGGGACATCTTTAGTAAAGGTGCATGTAGTATTGGTCTCCTAAAACATACCCACCCCACCCCCCCCGAGGTTTTTTTAGGCAGCAGCTTTTAACATGCTAAGCATTTAGGGGAAAATTTTACACAATGGATATTTCTTCATAGCTGACTAAATCTGTTGCAGCGCTGCTTTCCCTAGCTGGTGCTCCTCCTCTCATTTAGGTTGTGCCCTTCCCTGAGGACATGCTCCCTCCTGCACAGATATGTGGCTCTTTCTCAAGGGAGCAGGCACAAAAGTTCGGAGTCACATGTGAGGTAATGACATCTTGTGCACTCCGTAGTTCCCCGAGCACATTGTTTCCCCACCTGCCTCGGTTGTCTCGGTGTGACCTATAGGGCTTGGCTCTGTTTGTGGCCAGCAGGTACAGAAATAGTACCTGTTACTGCAGTTAGCAAGTAGCGTGTGATCAGCGGCCTGCAGTCTGGCCCGGTGTTTGGGAATAATATGTGCCTTTCTGTGGCAGTTTACTACATAGCCATGGAATTAACTCAAATCCCTAAGCTGTCTTGTGTGCTGTTTACTTCCTTGCCCAGCACATCAGAAAGTTGCATGGAAGGTAAAGTTGGCTTCTCTGGGGGTAGCCAGAAACGTGGAGGAAGCAATGTGCAGTATGTGCAAGCATCAGATTCTTCTGTAACTGCGATTAGTTTTCAGCTGTTTTAATTCCCTGGACCAGCTCACCTCAGAATCACACAAACACCAGCAAGGAAGGGAAGAGCGAATGAAGAAGGGACATGGGGAGAGGGAGGGGGTCGGTCAACTGCAATCCCAGCCGGCAGCTGCCTCTGCGAACGTGAGATCAGGCTCCCAGCAGACCTCTATTTATAGCCTTTCCCAGAGGGAAGGGGAGGTAGTTGGAGAAATAACAGTACTGCCATCTTGCCAGAGCTCAGCGCTGCCAGTCTGTTTTGCCAAGAAGCATTTGGGACTGCAGAGTAGATGCTCCCTTGATTAAATATAAAGAATTTGCATTACCAGATTACTCCACTAATCCATCCAGCTCTACTTTCTGTCCCTGACAGCAGCCAGCACAGGTTCTTCAGAGACTGGAGTGAAGTCCTCATTATAGACAATTTTACAGCTAATAAAATTCTAAAAGCCTGTATGCAGACAAATCCCTGCAGTTTTCACATTAGGAGTTTGCACGAGTTAAAGCTAAGAGCTGACCGTAGGATTTGGCCTCACGGAAAATGTCAAGCCCCCATTACCCTCAGAGCTTATGCTACTAATCAACAACAAGAACACAGAAGCATAACTAGAGTTATCTGCACAACAACAAAGGACTGTCCTTACAGAACACTACCTTTAGAATTACATTTAAAGGGAGGAAGGATACATCTTCCTGCAGTTGCCTTTTCCTTCCCACACCAAGTGCGGGCATTTGAAAGCATCTTTCCAGGATGAGGGCTATGTGCAGGATTCCAGGTTCAAAATGTAAGCCCTGTGTAATCCGTCAGGCTGGTTATGGTGCTTGGTATGCTGCAAGGATAGCCAAGTTGAACTTAAGGAGGCAAAAAATCGATTCATAAACAATGTTTAGATTTGATAACTGTCCAAACGTTCACCGCTTGGGTGAAGATAATTGTACTTGCATGCATTTCTGAAATCTATGGCCAGGGTGAAAATAGGTATGATTCAATAACTCATCTCTCAACAGTAGCTGCAAATATACTGGCTGATCTATAAAGATGGTTTGGCTTATTTTTTTCTGTCTTTTCCTCTACCAGTTCTTCATTGCCTCCTTTTTCTCCTACTCTCCTCACCTCCCCGGAATTAGCTTTAATTTGCACGATCCCTGTAGCACAAACATGTCACACATTTATACCACAGCCCGTCACTGCCCCACACGATGAATACAGAACACTCGAGGTTGCCATAAGCATTAACGCATGTGAGCAACAACGAACACTGCGAAGGACTGCTTTGGGAGGTGGAGGTGAGGTCTAGAGGGCTTTTCGTTCTGGATCAATGGGAGTGATAGAGATTTCTAGGCATGTCTTTGGGCCAGACAATTGTTTAGGCATGGTCTGTAATCAAGGGCTATATATAGCTCACTTCTGCAGAGCCAGAAGCAACATGAAGGACTTGGAATATTTAATGAAGCCTTGATTCCTTAGTAGGTGAGGTTGATCCAAGCTGGCTGTGCCCCAGGTGGCATTGCATCCAGCGGCTCTTGCTCCCTCCTTCCCACCAGGACTGATACCTACGCAACTGCCTGAAGAGCTTGTTTTGGGAGTTGAAACTAACCACATAAAACTTAAAAGAAAAAAAAAAGCTTCAGAAGCATTCAGGGGTTCAGATCTCATGCCATGACCTTACAAGCAGCAGCAAAAAGAGGAAGGGTGGGAACATAAAATTGGGCTCAGAAAGGATGGAAGAATCAGAACACCTGTTTTAGACCAGCTTATGCTGCACAGCGTTGTGTTCTCACTTCAGGACCTTCACTTACACTAGTTTTGGGGGGAAAAGAGACTCTAGCATATATCAGAGCCCCCACATCTCACCACATCAGGGTCCCTCATGCATCCAAATGTAACCAAGTGTGCACCCTTCAGGGAATGGTCTGACTCGGACTGCAGAACCAGGCAATCTGGTAACACTGAGAAGAGTGAAGGGGTTTGTGATGCCCTCACTCCTAGAGGAGTGGTGCAGTGGGTAACACAGAAAGGCATCTGCACTGGTTTTGCCTGTGGACTCCTAGTACTGCACTTCCCTGTACTTGCATATACCTACCACTCTGGGGACATTTAATTAGAGTATACATTTATTTATGAATTCTCTCCATTACGGACCCATCCTTTGAGCAATTTGCATCCCACGGTCTGCAGAAACCTGGTGGTTTGTATCACTTAGGGATGCTCCATGAGATAGTTGTGGCTCTAGGGCTTGAATCGGCATAAACTTGTCTTGCCACATCAGTTAATTGCCAGGGCGGCAGATCTGCCCACTTGGGCTTCTCATTCCAGTCCCCACGTCATTTCTTCTTTCGCATGGGGTGCAAGAATAGATGTCATGCGGGAGCAGGACCAAGTGCCTGAGAATGGCACAGTCTCATCTAACTGTAATGCTGGTCTTACACTGTCTGAAAGTACATATGAAACAACAGTCTAAGCAGCTGAGTATATTGCTGTAGGCTTAAATTTGATGTCTGAAGATCTCCTGCTCCTCTGAAAACATTGTCTAAGGGTTCATAGAATGGAGGAGGCAGTAACACTATGGCACTACACAACCCTGTGTGTATCAGAGCTGGTTCGAAGAGGAGAACAACTGACGCAATGCAATCAGACCTCTGATTTCTCCTCCATGCCTCTGGGATTTAAGGTCGTCTTCTGTTTTCTAACCTTCAGTTCTCCTGCAAACCTAATCTACCTCTTATCCTACACAAGCATGTAAAGGTTAAGCTTGAGTGACACAAAGTTCATAGAGAGGCAAGCATCTCTTATTACTTCTAAGCACCAAAAGTCAACTTGCTTCTCTGCTATCCTCACGTTAATGTTTCACGTTTGTTTAACCCAAACGAGTTCTTCAAGGCAGCACAAAGCCCGTGGTGGGGGCAAGGAGTATATGCTGCAGCAGGTGCATTTACTGCTTGCCTCTTGAACAGCGCATGAGGTACCAGCAAAATGTTGCATTGTGTCATGCTTTAACCTGATTTGCAGTGGCACAAGTGTTTACATGGGAAACGAAATAATTGGGGGGGGGGCGGAATACAGAGATGGAGCCCCTACCTGCTCCTCTCTAACTTGCAGGCTGATGAAGAGTGACTGCAGTGTGCTGTATTACTGACCAGAGACTGCCTAAATCCTGGATTAAACAATCATGGACTGGACTGCTGACTCCACTGCATTCCTGTGCAGCCCAGTGCCATGGATACCCATCCTGCTGTCACTTCTGCTTAGCAATAAAAGCCCTTTCTGCTTTGTATCATGCTAAATGAAAGAACAAACCCCAAATAAACCCCAACCTAACAACATTAAAAGAACATTAGAACATTGCGGGTGCAAAGTCAACTGTTCAAACGTTAGGAAATGGCAGGTTTAAGATTTTCTGCCTCCTCTCCCCTTACAATAGAGCCTTTAATTATAAGGCCACATGCTATTTTTTCTGATGAAACCTTGTGCCTCACTCAGTGCAATAGGTGGTGCCAATGCATAGCTGTGCGGTATATTGCTTCATTCCCTTCACCTACCATCTAGTTCCAGGCTCTGCTAAACTTTACACTAACCAAATCCCTTCCCCCTGTATAAAATAATTTATCTCTTCACAGACTCTCCTGTGGTGTTCCTCAATATGCCACTTGAATGCTTCAGAAGCAGAAGTTAATTTATCTTTAAATTGGAGAGGAGTTTATATTGCCTCCGTTTTAAAGATGGGAAGCTGATGAAGCGAGGCTGCACATCAACCCACCAAAATGTGCCCTCATACCCTGTTTCTTCCAGTCATCCACCCAGGCACCCAGCGCATGCCTGCCTCGAGGTCTGCACACAGGGGTGGGTACCTACCTCCAGAAACTGGGCTGTGAGAAGGGATGCAGGCACCTCCACTGCACTCCTCCAATGTGGGGCTGTAAGACAGGACATGCGGCCACCGCTCCTGGTTTGTGAATTAAGCAACACGATGAAATCAAAAAGCCAGCAAATATTTCTCGAGAGTCACACAAATAGGCCCTGAATTTTTAGAGGACTTTTACTTCAGTGGTGTTGAATATGGCCACCCTTGATCTCATGGACAACCATAACTGCTCAGCATTTTGGCATGGTGTTATAAAACCTCCAGTCAGGAAACTAGAGAGCACAGTCAGAGCCTGTGCTGCTACATTTTGCCTGCTGCTATATTTAGTCCATCATTTTTCCAAACAGAGAGGTATCCACGCATAAAATACAGGATCTTTAGAGTGGGACAGACATTTCTAAGCCACTTGGAGCTTTCAGAACAGCTAGTAAGAGTAATAGGTCCATCATTCACCCAAAGAGAGGGTTTGCGGAAGGACGCTGCAGCCGTGTCACAGCAAGACGTAAATCCCCACAAGCAGCTCCATGGCCACGGCCGCACAGGTTATCAGTGCTCTGGAGTCTGGACAACCACCAGCTGCTGCACCTCAGTTCAAAGCAAACAGCTCTCAGTAATGGCTTGGCCATTTTGTAACCAGATCAGCTGCAGGAAGCACCCACCACCTTCTACGGAGAAGGTTCTGCAGATGTTTTCTGGTGTCTAAGGCATGGCAAGGCTAGAACTGTGGGTCACCTGACAAGCATGGGTCCCCTCCCTGTGTGTCCTGATAACCATGAGCACTCCTCTTTGCCCTGCTAGAGCTCACCTCTTTCGCTGCTATCCCCTCTGACCAAGCCTGACTCCACCTCTTCTCCATGCTGTCCCTTTTTTCTAGCCACAGCAGAAATAAAAAACATCTGTTTAGTTACTCAGAGTGGAACTTCTGTAACGCATTTCCCAGGCCTTTCATTAGCACACCTGTCTGGCAATGTTTATTTTGTTTGCCCCAAGGACTTGGCAGAGTCTTCTTCTCTTTCAGATCTTTGAATATCCTTTATTCAATTTTTTTGTTTAGACTGCTTGCATCTCCTCCCTGGAAGTGGTGACCAATCTGTCACATTAGTCTTCCTGGGCCCGGTGTTCTTCCAGAGCCAGTCTTTTTCAAGACTTTTTCCTCAGATCTCAAAGCAGTCTCTCATGGCCCCCCCAACTTCTTTGTATCATCTAATTTTTTCATTCACAGTGAAATTTTCCTCAACGATACTGTAATTATTGTTGCATTTATAACCTAACCTGCTTTCTCCTTCCGAGGTAGCAGTCTGGGAGCTGCATTTGCTGCCCATGGGGGTTCACGCCCCGGATGGATGTGCTTGTTGGAACATTTCGATTCAGCCATCATAGCCCTTCCTTGCCGCAGCCAGAGAGAGACTTTAGGGAGGATGACTCCTTGCACTGACCAACAGCCATCTTTCATTTCCAAGCCTCTGGGAATTCAGCAACTCCTGTACATCCTGGAGGTATTGCTATACTTCAAGTGATCGCCTCTTAAGTAGCACTGAATTAAAACTGCTTGTGCTTGTTATACCCATAGTTCTCCCCACTATCGATCAAAAAGCAAAAGGTACTTTTTTAAGATCTGCTCCTTCTCCCGAGAGCCTGTCAGGTGATGTTTATGCTCAAGTGAGGACTCACTGTAATAATCTTTCCTTGGCGGCATTTACCATGAAACTTGGCTGGTTCCTACCCCAACAACATGTGTGACTTGACAGTTCTTTCCTTTCTACTGTTCTCCCATCTCTAACGAGTTTTGTCCTCTCAGTCCTTGCAAGCTGATCTCAGGCTTTCCACCCCCTTGCTCCCAGATTTCATTGCCTGCTTGTGAGCAGTGGAGGGATCACTGTCTGCTCCCTCTCCAGGAGGGTGGTCCCCAGGTCATTTTGTCCGGCATGTAGGTAATTTGTCATTTAGTGCTCCTTTCTTCCTTTTAACTTCCCATACTCCTAACAGGAATGTTTGGCCACATTTTTGTATTTTGAATTTGTTTTCTTTTTCAAACTGAAAAAAACCCCAAACCCAAAACTAAAAAAAAAAAACCAAAAAAACAACCCATTATCATACTGCTAAAGTGAGACAACCTCCTGCACTGCATCACTCAAAATTAAAGCATGCAGCAATCAAGCTTCCCAAAACAAGCCAGAGCGCTCAATGAAGGAATTGCATCCCCTTTGCCCACAGGTTCTTTTCACCCCATAAAGCAGCCCGTTCCCCCTCAGTGCCCAGCTGCTTCCAGGCCAGCTGCACCGGCAGCATGGTGGGATCCACAGCACGTTCCTGGGCATGTGGTTTGCTGTGCAGCTGGCAGCTGGGCATGCAGCCCTGCACAGGTGGGACAACAGGGCTCTGCCTGCCTGCGGCCGGAGGGAGAGGAGGGTGAAGTTTGGCTGCTAAGTGCATAAGCAGAGAGGAGAGAAGAAGAGAGAGAGGAGACAACCTCTGCAGAGAGGAAGAGGGAGGAAGTATTTAAGGGCAAGAGGCATTTTTGTAAAGAAATAAAAAATAAAGCCCACTCCTAATTTTTAGACAGTGCTGTTCTTATCACTTACCACCTATCACAGCAACTAATAATTTCGTCAGATCACTCAGAAGGGGGGAAGGATGGAAAGCCAGAAAAGCAACAGCTTGAATCCTGAGAAAAAGTCTGTGCTTATAACCTGGCACTTCTCTCACATCGCTGCTGCCTGCCGCTAGTGCTTTAAGATAGTAATAACCTTCCCTGCATCTGTTTATGTGGAAACTGTCTAATCCAGTCACTTCATCACAAGGAATAGGCTGTGGCACCCCCACCCGCTCCAGCACGAACCTCTTGCCTTCCGCCTTCATATGGCAGCAGCAGGATTTCAAAGTATTCACTTAGTTCTCAATTCTCTACCCAGGTCTCAAAAGTCATATTTCACTGTATCAAATACTAAATGTGGGATGACATTTAATTTTCAGCACAGGTTATATACCTTTCCAGAGCAGCGATCTATAGATCTAACACTCTGATATGTGCTATATGCCTGTTCAGCATATAACCATGCATTTAGAGAAATACCATTGACTTGCCAGCCAGCTATTTAAAATGAATTAAAAGCAGCCTCAATTTTCACATCTGCTCCCAAATCTCCCTGCAAATTTGCAACCTGAGTTTTCTTTAGACACTAATTTTTTTTCCCCTTCTCACACATATCACCTTTCTTGGAAGTACAAACGATGCAAGATAAGAAATTAAAACTGGCTATTCAGGGAGAAACTGCATGAGTGATTATTCTCACACACAGCTGGCTCCAATTTGCCTCCCTTTTGATGGGACCCGTCCCCCCACGATATTATTTGGGGCTCACTTCGCCTTGTCTGGTACATTTTAAGCCTCAGGGTCCAAACAGAAACTGAACCTCAACCTAGCTTAAAAACTGTAAGCCCGCTCCAGGGGTGCAGCTCATCTATAGCTTTGAGCCTCTTAGTGCATATGCCCTCCCTTACTCCCCAAAAGATCGATCCTAACTTTTCTCGCCTGGGACTCCCCAGCTCTGTTGATTTACACGGAAGCATCCAGGCAACTTGAGCCGGTCAGCTCTCACGTGTATTTTTTCTGCTCCTGAGTGGCTGCGGTAATGGTCTGAGCTCTTACAAAGAGAACCAGAGCAGCTGTACTCGGGTCACATCAAAGGTCCAGCAAGTCCAGTACCCTGTCTTTAACAGGAGGCAATAGCAGATGCTCATTATAAGCCGCTATCAGTTTACATTAATATGCCAGGCTGCACAAATCACAGCTGAAGTCTCTGACTCATCGTGTATCCTGGAGTTAGCTGCCCTTGTTGCAGCCCTCACTCCTGCTTTTGGGAGTGGATGAGGTAGGGAGAAGATAATGGGTTTAGCTGCAGCTGTATATAAGGAAAAGTAAAGCAGAGCAGGCTCTTCCATGTATTTTAAGTGTGTTCTCTTCCTTTCAGTCAGAAATTGAGCCAGGCCTCCAAATTGCTACAGCTAGCTGCCTAGTGTCATTCACCTATCCCTGACACCCAAAATGAAAGTATTTTTTCTAAAGCTTTTACATATTGTAGATTCACCTGCAAAAAGAAAATGTGTCTGAAAGTGTAAAATCTACAGTACAATTAAATAACGAACAGGTTTTTTCACCTTTGTCAGTTTAAGCATGTAGATACTACTTCCAGTAATTAGAACTGGAAAATTCTTAGATCAAGGTGATATCTAAATTAGATGTCCCTTAAACGTAACTTCCTTAGGCTAGAATTTGACACATTTTAAGGACTATTAAATGCCATAGAATTCCTCACAGATTGTCACTGGTGGGAAAGGCTGTAGATCTACAGCTTCTTGTGGAAATAGGCATTTTCATTTGGATTAAGCTGAACAGATGAAGTTTGGATCAGGGCAGCCTTGTATTTGAATACCTAGTATATTCGCTTTGATTATAGAATCACAGAATCATAGAATAATGGGTTGGAAGGAACCTCAAGGATCATCTGGTCTAATATTCATTGGCAAAAGCTCCATCTAGACAAAAGGACTGCCTAGACAAGATGGCCCAGCACCTTGTCCAGCTGAATCTTAGAAGTGTCTGATGTAAGGGAATCCACCACTTCCCTGGGGAGATTATTCCAATGGCTCAGTGTTCTGGTTCTGAAAAAATTTCCTCTAGTACAGTTGGGATCTCCCCAGGAGTAGCTTGCACCTGTTACCCCTCAACTTTTCCATGTGACTCCTTGTAAACAGGGAGTCTCCTTCTTCTTTGTAGCAGCCTTTAAGTACTGGAACATGGTGATCGGGTCACTCTTTTCTCAAGGCTGAACAAACCCAGTTCTCTCAGACCTTCCTCATATAGCAGGCTTCCCAGTCCTCTGATCATCCTGGTGGTCCTCCTCTGAACCCTCTCTAGCCTGTCCACAGGGGACATAAACTGAACTCAGTATGTACTGATTAGAGTGGGATCATGATTTCTTTACCTCTGCTGGTGATGCCCTTGCTGATGCAGCCCAGCATCCTGTTGGCTTTCTTTGCTGATGCAGCACACTTCACTCATATCAAGCTTGCTGTCCATCAGAACCCCCAGGTCCATCTCCACAGAGCTGGTCTCCAGCCAGGTGGATCCTAGTCTGTGTTGTAGTCCTGGGTTATGTTTTCCCAGGTGCAAGCCCTTGCACTTGTCCTTGTTGAATTTCATAAGGTTCTTAATAGCCCACTCTTCCAGCCTATCTGTCTTTCCCTTCCAAAAGGTCTACATCCTCATTCAGTTTGATATCATTTGCAAACTTCATCACGGTACACACAATCCCATCATCCAGATCGTTTATGAAGATGTTAAAAGGCATTGGCCCAGTCTTGATCCCTGGGGGACTCCTCCTGTGGCAGTTCAAAAAAAAGCCACATCTCACCACCCTCTGGGTGAGGCCTGTCAGCTGGTAACCCACCCACTTGTCTAGACCATAACACATCAGTTTCTCTAGGAGGCTTCCAGAAGGAAGGATATGTTGGAAGAGACAATGGGCAAAATCTGACCTTCATAATATTGGTATGGTGTAAGACTAGCTTGGTTACTAGCAAACGGCAGGACAGGTTAATATTTCGACTTTAAAATCAAGAACTTTATGGACAAGTAGTGTATCTTTAGCACTGAGCCTGAAACCGTCCCTGCTTTACTCTTACTTAGTTTGGACTTACAGAAAACTATATGGAAACAACACCAGCCAAAATTTGAATGCAGCGCTAGACAGAAAAACAAGGTTTCAGTTAAAATTATATTTTCACAGAAAGCACCCAGCCTCCTGCAATTTTTTTTCAATGTCAAAATACTGAATGCTTGGAGAGAACAAAAATTCTCTCAATTTATCTCTGAAAAATATTCCTTCCCTTTCCCTCCTCTCCTAAACAGAAAAGTCCCATATTTTTCCTTGCATGGAACCTAATTTTGCAGCCAAGCCCATTAGTAAATACAATTTTTGTACTGCTTTTGCGTGTCTGTAACTATGCAAAGTAATGAAGATAGGGGCTGTGAGACTTCTGTGTACTCTGGTTTTTTTTAAACCCATTATCCTCCATGGTTACAGCATATATACACTCCTATACTCCTTACGCCTTCCTTTTTCTTCACTGTAAGCATAAAAAAAAAAGATCTTGAAGGCAAATTTCAGAACAACAAGGGGTTGGAACTACTGCCAGCTTTCAAAAACTATTGTTTAATTGAAAAGTTATAAAGTAAAAGCAAGTACATGAATTGTTGAAATTGTCTGCATGAAACATTTATAGTGAAAAACTCCATGCCATAAAGATAGGTGGAAGGACATCTGCAATGCAAAAATAAAATAATTTATTTGCCTGCAAAGCTGGCATCTTGTAAGCATGCCTCTGGAGAACAAACTGGAACACAGAACAGCAGAAAAATGCAAACTCTGCTTGCCGAAGCATTCCTGCATCCACATGAGTGACCTGAGGGAGGGGATGGAGAGCCAAAGGTGGCACCGAGATGTAATGAATTAACCTGCCTCCTTCCATGTGAAGAAGTGTAAATAAAAATCAAAGGGATCTTTATCCCACTGACAATATGGTATGCAAGGTCACATGGCCTAATATTTTAAGAGGATTAAAGCTAAATCTCTGCAAACTTTGAAATGGCCCAACCAAGCCTGTGAGCTTTTCAATTTAAATGGGTGCACAGCATGACTTCTACGATCAACTGGATTTTGGCAGGATGAGGTGTAGTGAAGTGGACTCTGAAACAATTCCATCCTGCAGTGATTGGTTTTACAAGGTATCTGTTAATTTGGAACTGTGCAGGAGGTGGAAACAAAGCAGGTCACCAAAAGAGCTCGACACATAATTACGAGCAAAGCTTGTGCAAAAAAAGGGAAAAAATCCTTGATATATATTATTCACCAAATTAGAAGCACTGTTTCTGCAGTTCTGCTTCATTTCTAGGAGCACTGCGGGCACCAGAGTCTAACTGGAGCATCACAAACCACTTAAAACAGCACTTCCATCACTATCAAAAGCCATAGCTCCCTCAAAATACGGAAAACACACAGGAGAAACCCCTGCTCTGGACGGTGAAGAACAGCTTTTTACCAAAACATCTCCATTTGAACCTCAGACCTTACCACATGCAAGATATGTGTGGAACAAATCTATTCACCAGATGGGGAAAACTGCTATTTGTCCAGGAGAATCCAGCCACCAACTGGCAGGCAACTAGCATCACGCAAACGAGGAGCAATTCCAGTAACCACACATAAAAATAGCATAACGACGTGCATTCGACCTGAACCATCACTTGTCCGTAAGGGCACAGCTGACAAAAAAACCCACAAACAAACCCAACCTCACAATGCATCTGCTCTGAAAGCAAAGTGGGTGAATTCATGTGCTTGTGTTTTAGGGGGTACTGCAAAACATTTCCACACTAAAGGTGGTGGTAGTAAAGCAGCTGAGAAGATGCACTCACGCTCTCCAATGCCAACGGCTGCCCTGTGGAGTTCAGGCTTGATCCTCTGCATGGGGAGAGATGTGAACGTTTGCTGCTCCCAGAGTAGAGTCCCTGACAAGTACTTTTCAAATATCTCTGTCAACACACTACCTGCACTTCCCTAGGTACTGAAATTGCTGCTGATCTACCAGAAAGATTTGAAAGATTCAACATGTTTGGAATGAGTGCGGAGACCTTCTAGATCTAAAGAAAATTTTTATTTTCTGAAAAAAAAAGTGAGAACAACCTAAATTATGTATTGAAAAGAAGCAGGTGATTAGTTCTGGTTAGCTCTGTACCTTTATCCTTTCATGTGGAAGTGCTGATGCAGAGATGCAGCATTTCCTTCCTTTTGCCATGTCCACTTTCTTCCAGTCTTCTGTTGCTTCTACTAAATGAATTCATGAGGCAGCCAAGAGGCCCTTGGGTGAAATGGAAAATAACAGGAGACATGAGTTTTTCAGGAGAAGACATAAGGAGTTTTTAACCAACCACAGGACCCACTTAGAAGTCAATGTCCAGCATGTGTGGACTTGCTCAGTAACCCTTAAGACAACAAAAAAAGTTGCTGCTTCAAAAGTTGTTTTTTTCCCTTTTCAATGTTATTCAGTGCCAACGTGTTCCCAGAGGCTTCCTGGGCAAAACACACTGGACGCAGCAGGACTGAGAAACTGCAGGGTGGGCTCCGTGCTCTCCAGCTGCTCTTCCTTAGATCAGACTCTCCACTGTGCACCTGTGTGTCCCTGCAAGGTCAAAACAGAAGTGTTGCGGGGGTGGGAGGTGGGCATTAAGTTAAAAAAAAAAGACCCAAAAAAAACCCAACTCAATCAAACATTTTTAGAAGGCACAGTCAAGTAAGCAACATTCTACATAATAACCCAGTTTTAAGCACCTATCTGAAGATCTTAATTAGCCCATTCTGCTCTTAATTTCACATATCCCCTCTTTGCCTTCAGTATCTTTATAGAACAATTTGCTGGCAACTGCATCTATGTTTAAACCCGTATCCATCTAGGCAGGATATGATTATGATTATTTATGATTAGTCCTCCAAGAATTCCCACTTGATCAGTGTAAGAACACTGAAAAATTAACCTAAGAAAGTGTCCCTAAGTAACCCACTGCACCCCACTAAAATAATAAATGTTATTTTCCCAGGAAACCTTTCACGGGTTATTTTTCCCTTTTTGATCTATTCCTGTTACTTTTACAGAACATGCTCCATTATGTTTTTACTTGAAAGAAGATGATTATCTTTTCACTTGCAGATATTCTTGAGACCAAAAGCCAGTCTGCCATGGGTTTTATTGCCCTAGGTGCCCTAGGACCAAACCTGTCAGTGTTAGAAGTGGCAGCAGTTGCCAGCATGCTCAAGACCGGAATGGTGATGGACACAGTGACATCAGAATGCTCCATCACTTCACTCAGACATCTCCTTGTAAGCCCAGCTGAGCACCTGTCCCCCAGCCTGGACCTTCCAGCCACAGCCTGGCCCCCTGTGGTATGGTCAGAAGAACAGACCTCGTTTATTCTAGCAGGGCTGACCATCATGTACCTGAAGGCAGCACCACTCATAGGATTTGTGTGCCTTCTATTTCCTGTCTTATTTTTGATCCTCCTTTCTGCCACTCTGATATTACCCTTTGCCAACCACAGCCTTTTCCCAAGTAAACAGAAACCTTCCTCCACCCTCCCCGGCTGCCAGTTTTGCTACATCTATACCCAAATAAAGTATTACTGGTACTGGTGGCCTTGAAGGACTACAGCCAGGAAGGTCCCCAGCATTTCCCAGCTCAGCTAAGCCTGTCCATTTCTCATGTTGCTCCCTCTTAACCACGTCTGCAGCCCAGCCATCCCTCGTGGCGCTGTCTCTAACTTCTGTCAGCTCCTCACTCAGTTATCTGTCACATCCAGCAATTTCTCATGTCATGTCCAATCCTTTTCTACTGAACATCCCACTTGTTTGGCTTAACAACAGGGCAGGACCCATCCAGAGGTGCAGACATTTGCCTGCAGTCCTTAAACTCAGGTGAAGAGACACAGTGATCAAGTCACTTCTCTTTTCCAAAGCAAAATGTCCTTTTGTGCACAAAAGACACTGTGAACTCATATCCAGTGTTTCCTGACCAATCCTTCCCCAAAGGCCACTCTGAACATGCACTGCAACACGAGGCAGTACACTTGGCAGTCTATTTTGAAGCTTATTGCCTATTTTCCTAAACCTAATACTTGATGTTTTTTTATTCTGGCTTCTGATCCATTGCTCCTTTCTCTGGATCGTAATAGAGGTGATACACTGCACTCTTTGGAAGAGTTATGTTCTGCCAAGAAGCTTAGCAGCAATGTGCTCGTGTGTAATGGGACACGTGAAAATAGAAGACCCTTCAGATCCTGAACAGAACATAACTACGGAGAGGTCTGGCTGAAGTTTAGCTCTCAGTGAGATGGGTATAAAATTAAGTTCCATTTTACAGGTAAACTGATCAAACAGATACTGAAATTGCAGTCCTTCCTTTTCCCCAACTCCATGCAATCTCTCCCCCTTGCACTGGCTCTGGTTGTCTCTCTGATCCCACAGCAGGCTGTCACAGGAGAGAAAATATGTCAGGAAGCTCTTCAACAGCATAGACAGCAACTCACTAATGCAAACTTAGTTTAGTCTGTGGGCTTAATTAATTTTTGACTCGAATTAGGCGTCAGAGATGCCTCTGCAAAGTAAACGCCATCTGGAAGACTCACACTTCTGTGCCCACATTAACAGCCTTGTGTGAAGCCAGTGGAGAAGTCAACTGTCCCAGACTTGGAAGATCTCTCACCAAGTAGGACACTGGGGTGGTACTTCCATAGACTCCAGTTCTTCATGCATGGTTACCACTGCTTTTTGTGGAAAGCAGATGTGGCATTATGTTTCCCAGCTTATTTTTGCTTTTCTATAAACAAGGAACAAAAGTTCCACCGTTCTGAAAAAAAACTTCTTTCCTTCCACATTTCTCTCATAGCTACTGCAAAAATGGAAGCATTGAGGTGGGGGAAAACAGCCACTTTTTAAAGGTCCTGAGATATATATTTAACTTAGAACTATAAATATCTTTGTTGGACAGCACAACAAAATAGCATCTGAAAGAAGCCAATATATTTTCAACATCAAAATGGCAGAAGACTTTATACAAAAATTACTATATATTGGCTTTGCTGCCATTGCCTCCTTTCATTCATAAGCATGAATGAAAGCCCTTGCCTCTGCTGTGGATGTCCAGGCTGTACCTTCATAAAGCAGAACAGTTTTTCTTTTGTAAATTTACATGGTACCAACATAATCCCGCCTAACAAAATGCAGGGAGATGAAAATAAAGGCTGCAAATTTGCCTTTGCTGGGGTTAGAAGTGCATTATGGGTAGCAATTAGAAAATGCCTGCTCTAACAATCAACCAAGTGATCAGATTTAGCACATCACAGAAATAAATGAGTCTGCATGTAAAAGATTACAGTAATTCTTACCTCAAAACTACCTCCTTGCTTGCAGCACAGCAAATGCCATTTAACTTCTTGAGGCAACAGAGATGGTTCTCGCTGAAATGTAGAGAGATGTGAATGCAGATGACGTGGTCTCTAGTGCAAGGAATTCAATAGGACCCTCTGCCCTAACTTATTCTGCCTTCCTTCAGCTTGATCTCCCTGTTCAAGGGATTCCTAGCTACACTGTAGGTTTATATGCTATGTCCCTAGCAAGATATCAGTTTGCTAAAACACTTGATCCTTTCATGCTGTGCTTCTCCCTCCCCATGCTCCTGTGGCATTTCTAGGCAAGGTTTTTCTTTACTGAAACCAAACAAATAAACAAACAACAACAACAAAAGCACCCAGGGAAAAAAAAAAAGTTGGGAGAGAACTATCAGGGGGAATGAAAACAGAAAGCTGAAAAATAAGACAAAGCACAACCTGGCATTGTGTCATTGAGATTCCCATGCTGGTTTACTTCCAGCCAATATCAAAGTTCCCCAGGCCACGTTCACCAGGCTAGAGATGGTCCACCTGAAATTAACAGCCCATTTCCTCACTGGGAAGCTGCCACAGGCTTAGAAAAGAATCAACCACAAGGGAGTGAATTAAAATGATGAGAAGAGTGTAGGGATCATAACACTAAAAGAAACGCTGAGATAAGACAAAGCAGAGGAGTCTGGAGCATCATCACCTCTTCGAAAGGAACCTGAAGGGAGAGTGCTAGCAAATTCCAAGGGAGCAACTTCTCTTTGGATGCTGAGCACAAACTGGAACTTGAGGTAGGTGCTTGACACAAAGCATCTGCATTTCAAGCTCTTTTCCTCTAATCAGGCGGTTGGCAAACTTTCCTGGTAGAAAGAAGAAGCTGAGCAGTGGCAAAAAGGACTAATACAGAGAAAATTAAAACAGAAATGTAACACATGTAACACTGATTTGCTGCACTGCAAAGAGCATGCACTCATGTTTCTTACCTCCCATGAAGGAGACAACTGTCGAGGGAATAAGAATTTCATCATAATAGCTCACAGGCTTTGACTGAGGAGTTACAAGGTCAAGAGTTTGCCTGAAGCGTGATGAGTGGAAAACTGATCTGAATAGAAACATTTAAGTATATTTAAGAATTAACATTCATTAAAGGAAATTTCTCCTTTTCTTTCTTATTCCATTATCTCCATCGCTGTAGTTCTGTCATGAGAGGGCATGTTTCTAAAGGTCTTTTTCCACAGGGACTAATTTTCTTTCCTAGTGTGGTCTTTCCTCATCAATCACTCCCAGCCTCTACTCTCCGTCCTCTAACCGCCTGGCTCCGACTGTTTGGCTTCACCCTTCCTGAGCAGTGGATGCCTCAGCTCATGCTGTGCTCACACTTTCCCCCACCTCCGGCAGCCTGGACAACTATGCCCTGCCTCCCCAGTCACTCAAACACTTCACATACACAGTAGTCATCTTTCTGCAGAGCAACACCCAACTGCATTGTGCAGAACCATGAAATCCAGGAATTAAACATGACATTCTGCAAGAGAGTGATTAGAAGAGGACTACACGTTCGCCCAAAATAGGATCACAGTAATGTACTACTCAAACAAGGACAGGTGACGGCAGAGCCATGTGTGCTAAACATATTGTCATGGGGATTGGAGGCCTCACTTGTTAAAAGTCCTACTACTCGATTTAAAGAACAGTTGAGTAGCTTTCCTCGCCTCTGACTGAGTCTGCTGCTTGTCTGCCAGCTGTCATATTGTCCCTATCTGAGGAAGCTTTTGTACTCGAAGCTCATAAAATAGACTTCTGATGAGCTCTCTTTGCCTTTGTAATGAGGTAGATTATACTACGCTGAAGATATTTTCAGTCATGTTCTCAAGGAAGAAATAAATTCAATACACCAGAGAGAATCTTCACCTTAAAACAGAACCTGTATGAATGCTGCATATCTTTTCCCAACAGCTAGTGCAGTTCTGCAGCAGTGTTCATTGTGGACAGGTAATTTTGCCTCCATAGTTACAAGACCAATGTCTGTGTTTTGCTTAAGAGAGGACAAAGTGTTAGCCCTTTCCCATGCTCTATACTGTATGCTTTATGCAGAACAGGTACCTCCAGTGGGGTAGGAAAAGTTTATGAGTCCTCAGTATACCAGAATTTCATCACCAAAATACACAACCCAGGTGTCTTTACAAGCCATGAAACACATCATGCATCAAAACTGCATGTGATTTTACAAACAAAACCCAAAAAAACAACAACAAAAACCCACCCAACAGTGGAGGGATTTCTTCCTACTCAGAAGCTATGGTAGGGCAACTCTACCTATTTTTAACACCTCCACACTTGGATGATACTCAAGGGGGAAAAGAAAAATACATTCCAACCTAAAGAAGGACAAATGTGGTCGGTTTGAAAACCTACACAAACAATAGCACCCACTTCAGCTACATCTCACATAAAGGGGGAACTCAACTTGTAGAGTGCTCCATGCAGATGGCAAAATGCACATACAAAGCTACTGAGGTCTACAGAGAAAGGCCACGTCAAGTCATGCATGTGTATATTCCTCCAAGCAGCTCCACAGGCACTGCTGTAACAAGCATCTCCACTCCTAAGCACTGCGATATTAACTCACCCTCAGAGAAATCATGAAGTCCACAATGACACCCCAGGAGAAGGGGAATAAGACTATCTTCTGCTACCTCTTCCAACTATGTAGTCTGGTCCATACCAAGCAGAGAACCAAAAACCACGGCAAGGATCTCTTCTATCAAAGCACTCCCCAGGCCAGGTTAAAGTTAGGAACGAAGGAAATAGCAAGAAAATGTCTGTGTTACAATTATTTATGACCATGCTGAGAAGAAAAGCAGACTGTCAGTTGCCATTTGTACTATTAAAACATTGCCTAAAGCACATCTACTGTATTCTTACATTCAGGAACCCAGGAAGCTCCTTTCCCAGACGTGTTCCTTGTTCTCTGGGTAAAGTCACACTTCCCCAAGAAATCTTATTTCTTTCTTCAGTAAGACAGACAGAACATAACCCCCCAGAACAATCTGTTTGTTGAGGTGTTCCTGCAAGAGGCAGGCATTTGAAATCACTAACTCTTCAAAAATGCAATATACCCAGGCTTCTGATCTCCTGGGTGGATGCTATCACAACTATGCAACGGTGTAAAATTGAGGCAGCATTCAAAGCCTCAGTGTTTTTCAGAAAGGTTTGCCAGAGTGACTGTGTTTTGCACTGAATGCAATGCTGCTGGCAAATGTGAAAAGCAGGTACAGCAGGGAAGCTGGCCACAAAACTCCCACATTTTTAGCTCATGACCGGATTTGGGTGGGAGATAGCTGCTGAAGTGGAGCTGTCAATATAGCAGAAGCTCTGAGAGTGTGCAGAGCAAGTTTCATCACTGAAGCTCCATTTGAGTTCTCAAATTCCAGGTCAGGGTACAGGCTCAGAAGAAATAAACCAGCAAACAGCTGCAAAATAATGAATTATCTGGATGATCAGGGAACAGTATCCAAAGGTTATGATGTCAAATTTGGGTGCAGCACTGGAGAACTTTACTCAAGAAAACAAAATTGACTACCATTTTTCACATGCAGCATAAGACAGGCTTTAGGCAGGACTTCTTTCCAGTTTTAGGAACAAAAGGCCTTTTGTGTACTTGGAGTTTTATAATTTAGTTCTCTGGTCCCATATAAAAGATGGCATATCTGACATTCTCTCTCCCTTCCAGTGCCTCAGAAAGGATCCACAGCAGATCACACGCCAAAAATTACCTTACATTTGCCCAGCCAAGCCCACCTGGCTGGATGGTGCAGACAGGAAGACATCTGGGTCTTCACCTTCTAAAAGGCAGCAGTGGACTTTTTAATAGCTGACAGGCTGTTTGCTGGGGTTCACTTCTTTTATTGCTGTACTGTTTTGTACTTTGAAGCTTTTCGTAGATCTAAATGAGAAGGAAAGGAAATTAAGCTGCTGTAGTCCCACTGCTACATGCTGGAAATGGGCAATGTTCAGCAATCCAGTTGTGCAAGAAAATCTGGGAGAGGGTCTGCAGTCCTTCCAGACAACAGCCGAAACTTCTGCTTTGATTTTGTACCCTTCATGGGTTGGGCTGAAGCTTTCTGTAAAGTGGCCTGTGACACAGGTTAGTCTTAGGAGTGTTGACTGACAGCCATGGTTTCAGCCTAGCAAGTATTTAGATGACCTTCAAAGGTTCTGAGGTTAATCCTTATGGGTTGAGTTGGGAATAAGACACTGTGTGGCCCTGAACTTTTTCTTGTCACACCAGTTACTTGCTCTTGTCACAGAGGAGCCAGTGGAGGGTGGTTTTCTGAATCTCCAGGGAACCTTAACTCCCTCATGGCCTATGTTATTTCAGCACTTGCTCTTGAAAGTCTTGTAGAAGACCGCAGGACTCCATAGAGAACCAAAAAGAATGTGAAACAGGGAGGGGGAAGTGGAAATATTACGTAAGCTATAGTGCTACTGAATTTTTTACCAAGAGTGAAGGAGCTTGTTGCAGCCCATCAAGACAGCACTTTCTTCTTTTTGCCCCAACTGCTGTGGTTTTTTTTCTTTCCTCCTCCTTTTTCTCTCTCTTCAAATTTCTTTCTTCTCCCTTTTTCTCCCCTTAACAATGTATCTGTCTCTCTTGCTGTGACTGCAGCTTGTACCTACACTCAAAATACCCTGAATCTGGGAACTTGCAGTGGCTTAAAGTAAAAAGCAAAGTAAGGAGTTGGGTAAACATTTGGGCTGCCACACAGCTGAGCTAGCTGGGCTAGTTAGTTTAGGGCCATCTTAGGTCTGCTTGCCTTCCTATCCTGCACTGCCATTATAACTGCAGCAGCATCTTATACGAATTGGAATCCATGTTTGGGTTTTAGTTAGTTTTCTATCAGTATTTCCAAAGACTTTACCATGGAGGGGTAGAGCCTGTTGGAGAAATCCCTGTGTAATGGATAGTGTTGATATGCTCTGTGAACTACTGGTCTGTAGATGCAAGAGGGTCAAATGAAAAACGAAGTTCATATATATATATATATATATATATATTTCATGTAGGGTGGTTACTAGTGCAACACACTCTCTCCAGATAACTCATTCTCCACATAAACAAAGAGCACATTCGTGGGGCAAGCAGGAGCCAGAAATTGACCCAAGAGGCAGTCAAGAAGCAACCATTGTATCTTTTTTTTTCCCCAAGTCAAGTTTTAGAAAACTATTCATAATCAGATTATTCACATAAATGTATGTTTCCTTATTTAGATTGCAATCAACCATGGTACAATTAAATGCAGGAAATAAGAGAGCTTTCCCTGGACAATGATAAATTACTGTCCATTGCAAAGGAAACCTGTTTTGAAGAAATTCATGGCAAAGGCAAGGCTGTTGATCTACATAGGCAGAAAGACATATCATGCCAAGTTTTATTTATGTATGTTTTTGTTTTTTCACTGTTTTGTCAAGCACCCTGCAGCACAGTTCAGTGATAGCGGGTACTGTTTGAATGAGTGGGTAAAGGATGTCAAACTGAGTGTACAAGACTGAAAGCATTGGCTTTGACTATGGAAAGTCTAGTTGATTTAAAAGCTAATTCAATGATACAAGCCTTCACTCAGCTGGTTTGCTGAAAGTATGCAAGCAGACTTTTTCTCCTCTTCTTTTTTCCTTCCTGTCTTTTGAATGTGTGTTGCAGGCCTCAGGCATCTGTTCACAGGCTTTCTCTTTCTTACCACAGAGAAAAAGCTTCTCACCTGCCTGAAAGATGGAGTTAGGACACAACGCCACTTTAATTAGTTGTGAAAGAGCTTTGCTTCCCTTTGGTTCCGGGCATGCCTTTTTTTGTGTCGCTCATGCCTCCTAAACCCCATCTACATTGCCTCAGGACACTCACAGCCTGGTACAGCAAGTTGTGAGATGCTCAGCATTTGCCTCTGATCAGTGCTGGTCCTCTGTGAGCTGGCTGCTGTGCCATGGGGAGGATGGGGAGGGCATAAGGCAGGGACGGGAACTCTGGTTTCTCGGGGATGGAGCCGATCACCTCCTCATTAGCCTTGTTTCCAGCCGCCCACTGGACAGCAGAATGACAGTTTGGAGGTCAGTTGCTGGTCTGGATCTCTAGCGGGGCTCGTTTAAACACCTAGGTGGGAGCTGGGGCTGTCTCATCTTGTTATAATTGAATCAGTCTTCTGGCTTGTCTGGGCAATGGAGGAGTTCTGTAGCATTTTCATGTATATTCCAATGCTGTATGTACTTACCTTGTCACAACTAAAGTGACTTAGTCACATAAGAAGAAAGGAAAAAGAATAAATCCTTCAGATCCTGCAGGATAAAAATGGCCTTCCTGAATCAATCTTCATCTGATGGTAGTGTAATTATGGATTATTTACCAAGATCCAGTCTCCTACTCAGAGCACAAAAATTACCAAGGTGCCTGGTGCTAGTAAATTAGATAACACACGGGGTGATTTGTCATTATTACAGATCATTAGTTCTTTTCATGTTTAAACTTGCCCTTTCCAAAGACAGATATTTTTTTTCTGGTGTCTGGAAGACACAATATGCTTCAATCACAACTCAACTGCTATGTTAGTCATTGTGCTGGATTGATTCTGCCCTCTCCCAGGAGAAAAAAAAGAAAAAAAAAAAAGCATTAAAAATTTCATAAAGTGAGAGCAAAGAAAGCAGGTCACAAATGGACAAAGTAAGCCTTTTGCCAATAGACAGGCTGTAAGGTCAGGAACTTTATCAGCAGCCACAATGTGAAAGTAGCTGTTCTTTCACCTGTTCCTGAGACCAACACTGTCCCCATCCTCTGCTCCCCAGCCCTGCAAGGGAAGGGCTCCCTTAATGGGGGGTATGTGAGACTCCTGGAGGTCTGTCAGAACGGTCCGAATTGGACCACTTGGACTTCATGACATCCTAAAATCCTTTCCCTTGCAGGTGGGAAAGTGTTACTGTGCTGCCCTCTAATGCTCACAGCTTTGCATTCACTCAGGGCTGGGGAGGTTTCAGGTTAGTGCTGCTGAATAGGCAAAACACGGCTTCGTCCTCTGCTCTCATCGCATAAAGCTGGAAAAGCGAGGCGTTATGCTGAATTCGGTGTCGCTTTTCCTATGCAAGCACACTTGTTATTACGCAGTAAAACCATGAATTACTGAGCGCTCTGGGGCTGTAATCCAATTTGCGGATATTTCATTTAAAACGTGCCCTGAGTGAATCGTCCCACAGTGATGTATTGATAGGCCCTAGGCTGATGCTGTCACTGAGAGGCAGAACAAGGCAACTCAGCCCAACTGGGCAAAATAGGGGGAACTTTTCCTGAACAAAATCATGAGGGACATTTCAGGTTCCTATTCCTTTAAATTTTAGAACATATAAAACCAATGCTCCCCAGTCTATTTTATCTTACAGAACCATTTCATAGGATCACTTAATCTTTTTCAGGTGCTTCCCTATCCTGAGTTTCTTATTGTTCTCCTTCTGCATCACCTAAAACCCTGTCAAAACTTAAACCTGCTATCCTAATCCAAGATTGACCATCTGAGCTTTATGCTTTCATACATCCTGTTTTGCACTTAAATAGATGCCAGCAGATCCCCCTCCTCTTCTTCCTTGCAAAGAGATGGAGGGGAGGGGGAAGGCGGGGGGGAAGGGGGGGTGAGTGGGAGCTCCAGTTTAAACCTCAGCGGCATTCAGCCCCCTTCTAGCTTCAGAACTTGACCTTGGAGTCTGAGAGCTACAGCAGCAGCAGCAGCCACACAATTACTACCAGGGTGGGGGCAGGAGGAGGAAGAGGAGGGAGGAAAGGGTTGCAAGCAGGGAAACGTGTCCACAGAAACCCAGTGAGGGCCAGGATCTAAACTAGCTTATCAAGCTGCATAAATATTAATCGTACCGTTTAAGCCGACATTCTGCCCCATCTGCAGAGTTTCAGTGTAAGAGGTTTCTCTAATAGGGCATGATGTCTCCAAGCGCCTTTTATTAATAATTAAAACATTGTATCTCGAATTACCACCCGGTTCATGGAAGATAACGCTGCGTTGGCAGTGTCAGGCAGGGGAGATCCTAGTGCATAATGCTGAGGTGAAGGGGTTAGGTATGCAGCCTTCTGCCTTTCTCTTCATTATTTACATTTCATTGCTTCCTAAAAGCCATGAGATCATGCCCTCCTTGTGCTGGGTTCCTGCTCCACACCTCTCTTCCCCATCTGCAAAATTACAATGCTTTCATTTGTCAAGCACTTTGAGGCCTACTAATGAAAAGCATCATGTATAAACTGGCCTGAAAAAGGACTTGTGTGCCGAAGAGCTTGTTTGTTAGAGTATACCAGTGGGGCTATTAAATGCTAGTGCCAACAAATCTTTCCTTGACTGTGTCCTCAGACTGCCACAGGCAAGCTCTCTCTGGGCACATAGTAAGATGTGGTTCTGGAAAAAGAAAATACACATTGAGGAAGGAAAATACCTGTTTAGGAATTCCATTCTGCTAAAAAGGTATGAGAGACAAGCCCAGCACAGTGATGCAGCAGCGCTTCACCTATGAGTGCTAAAGGACACTGACAACACTCAAGAGGTGATGGTGGAGGAGTGTGAGTGCCATGGACTGGCCAGAAAGGTGGAAGAGTAAACCAATGACTCATCATATGGCTTGTGGCACATGGGAGTGCATGTGTGACCAGCAAGAACCCTTCTTCAAGGATCTCAGCCTTAGGGAGCAGGAGAAGAGCAGCAATTAAGGGAGAAGATGCAATCAATCCAGATACAAAATGCCTTAATTGCGAGTTTGTTCTTTTTTTGCCTTTGGAGATGAATTTACATCTGGCAACAAGCATAAAAATCTGTACAGAGGCAGGTCTGTGGCTACTGTCTGCCACGATGATAAAGTACAGGGAATGAAGCAGAAATGGCACAGATAGGACTGAGCTCAAAACAGACCCTGGCACAAAGATGTCTAAGGAAATGATGGTCCAAAAATTATAGTTAACATGATGTAATCCATACTGCATCAAGATTATGTGGTTAGCCCTGGTTGCTGTGAAACTGGGGTGACCAGGACTTCACTGAAGTGCATCAAAAGACTGCACCCAAGCTCCAAGTGACTTTTCTCTGGCCAGCTGGGATGTCCCTGGGTCACCCTCTTCTGAGGGTGCAACTGAATTTGTGAGCACCTTGCAACTGCATCTGTACTTGGAGGTCTACATCAGTGCAAGTAGGTCTTGCATCTAGTTGTGCTTGAAATTCCTTGTATCAGAAATTTCTTTTTGCATTTAGAATGGTGTAAAAGAGTTCTAGAACTGGGCTTACATCATTTGCAAAACAATGTCTTCCACATTTTTAACTACAATACAGATCTACTTTACATGGTTGGGGTGAATCACTGAAGGGAGTTGAAGTTGCCATTGCAGCTTTCAGTGAGCTACTTGTTCTCATCTACTCTAGCCATAAGATTAAATCAATTCTAACAGGAACCTGGATGACAGATTTATAAATCAACAAATCTGGAAGAAGAAAACATATGCTGATGAGTTTGTTTAGAAAAAGGTTTGTTCAACATTAGAGAGCAGCCTTGAATGGGGATGAACCTTTAATTTCCTTTTTGGTAACTATTTTAGCACCCACTGCCTTCTTACTTTCCTTTTGTGCCCCTTTTGTCATTGTTTTCTAATTCCATGTACTAAGGATAGCTGGTTCACAGGAGGCTTTTAATCTTTTGTCTAGGTGTTGTAATTGTTTGAAAACAAATTAGATAGCTAAACTGAGGGACAAGAGAATTAAGAGACATGTCTGAGGTCACACAATAGGTTAATGGCTAATCACAGTTTGAATCCAGGAACTTCTAGTTATTAGACTTTTACTGCAATCGACTGTTGTCTCCTGCAACTCTGGAGTGCTATAATATCACTTGAAAATTGATGTAAGGGCTGCATAGGTGAAAATTAAAAATGTGGTCAGGAGAAAAAAATTGAGTTATTGGGAATCACTAACAAGTATCCAACACTGATCACGTCTTAAACAAACAGACAGGACTCTGCTGAGATGCTTTTGATACCTCTAGAAAAATTAATCAGCTCTCAGAAGTGACAAGTGTCAGTAATAATATCTTACCTGCAG
The DNA here is from genome assembly GCA_013400835.1 of Zapornia atra. Lineage (NCBI taxonomy): Eukaryota > Metazoa > Chordata > Aves > Gruiformes > Rallidae > Zapornia > Zapornia atra. The sequence goes on from VZTU01029647.1 coordinate 56,489, forward strand.
ATCACTGAATACTCAGGGAAGATTGTGCTCATGATAAAGACTTTCTTCCTTTTGTTTCCTTGGTGGAATTTGCTGGCACTTACTGCTCTGCTGGGAATGTTATGCGGAAGAAATTCTGGAAGGAGGCAGAGTACTGGTCTCCTTCACCTGTCTCCTTCCAATTAAACCTCTGTGGATTTATGCCTTAATAAAACAGCAGTTATACATTCTTTTTTTAATTCATCTTTGCTGTTAAAAACCACTACTCCAAACATAATAGGTATTGTCTGCAATTGCTTAAATTGGGCATAAACATTTATTGCCTCCCTAGCTAACAAATGCAACTTTGCTGTTCATAGGAACGAGAAAAATTCCACTCAAGGTCAAGTGACCCGATGTTTTCAGGCAGCCTCATTACCCACATTAGCACTGTAGAAGATGAGGCAGAACATCTGGTAGTGCCATAAAAATGATAAAAATGTACGTATATTTGCTTTAGCTCTTCATGCCAACATTAAGCCTGTGCTCCCACTTTGGGTCAATGTTCTGAAGAACTGCTGGAGTCTCAATGTTTAAGGTTTCTTGATCTCTGCAAGTCCCAATGTCCAAAACAAAATCACAGGGAAGTTGAAACTGGCATCTCTTGCTACTTGCCAGCATTATCAGATTTCAGGCAGAGAAGGCTTAGCCAATCTGATACACATTTTGTCTCATGTGTCTGAGACCTGGGAGGTAGCTATTTATTGGAAAGCTATTGGTATTCCTCTGTCATCATGTCTATCAGTGGAGCTTGCTCACCACAACAAAAATGAGTTACAAAACTGGAAGAAGAGTGGATGCTTGGTAGCATGACAAGTTCTGCGCTTCTCTGATGGGTTGCTGCCCCCCTGATGAGTTTCTGCACCAGTGGCTTAGCAGTATGCCTTTCAGACTCTTTGGAGGGCATGGAGGGGCAGCAGAATCTCACCAGCGCCTGCAGGAGGAACCCCTCCAGCTCATTTGAGGCACATGAGTAGAATTTACTCAGCCTCATGTCTTTATGCCTGACACTGAGCCTGAGAAGAGTAGCTCTGGGTCTATTTTGCATCAGTGGGTTATGATCACACACTGACAGCTGAAAGACACTGCTTTCTGGCTTTGCATTCCTCCCGAAGTCTGACACATCTAAGGTGTGGAAGGAGGGAAGTGCAAGATCTGGCTCTCCAGCTCCTTGTCATATGGAAACACTGCTGTTCAGAGTATCTTTAGTACAGAATTTAGAGGCGCTTCCCCTCCCTTTGAGGAAGGGGAGCACTTCAGAAGAGTGATGCTGGGCTCAAACGCTGCCTGCAATACATTTTCGGCATGGTCCATCTACACAGCATGACAACTTTGTATTCCATCAGCACTCCTGTTCTTTTCAGTGCAGTGCAAATGTCTCTTCACCATTCGGGAACTCCTGCAGAAAGTGCTATGATCCTCAAAAGCTGTACCATTTGTGATCATTAGACATCAGACACCAAATTAACCCCCAGAAATTCCAGAACTAAGTATATAAACAGAATATCTACTGAAGCGTTGCTGTGGTGTGTGCTGCATTGGTCTGGACTTGTGATGTAGGAGGTAGCTGGGAAAATAGGGCAGAACCTGGTGGGGAAGTGTCAGGCTCCTCCATGAAACTGGTTCTCGCTCACTCTCCCCATTCCTTCCTGACCTGCACGTTTTCAGCTGTAGAAGGGATAGCAAGGTTATCCTCCAGTCAAAATATTTCAGCCTCGGTCATCATACTGCTGAGGCCAGGGACAATAAACACAAGGTCTACACACTTCTGGTGACCAGTTCAAAACTGCCAGAGCATAGGAACAAGACAGCAATTAGACTTGCCCTTGCCAAGGTGGCCTTAGTGGAGTTCCACGCAGAGATGGGAAACCAAGATAATCTAAACCCACCACTTCACTCCGTATGTTGTATTGCCTTAACACACTTCCTTGCCTGCATTTTAAAGTGCTTGCAATTCAGAGTAATTTAAAACCTCATCAGTACTCACTAGAGGGTTGGGGTTTAGAACCTCAGTCAATTAAGTCCATGTAGATGAGTAATAGGAGTAAAACTCACAGTTTTCAGTGCAGAAAAAGAAAGGAAAAAGAAGAAAAAAAGATTCTATAGCCTAGCTATTCAAAAGCAATTATATTTTTAGTTACACGGAGAGACATTTTCAGACTTCTAATTGCTCCAAATCTATCTGCTAAAGAGTCATTACATTCCGTTTTAACCCCTCTCTGACACCAGGAACTAATGCTGTAATTGAACTGTGTCACCAGTGATCTCAGTTCAAAATCATTAGTAGAGTTGTTCTTTTTCGTATTTGCTCTAACATTACTGTTCATTGCCTACAGGCATGGGGCCAGATTTGCTGCCAGCATATGTGGGTACAACACCACTGAGATCGGTGCTGTTGTGTCCAATTAGGCCTTTGATGAGTCTGGCCCCATGTGCTATGAGCCTTCATTAACCAATATATTCCCATTGCAGACTGTGTTCTGTTCACCCAACTACATCCTCTTAAACATGTGGCATCGCACTAGAATAAAACTCAGTAATGTCATGCTTCTGAATTCTCCCAGGATTTTTTTTTCATGTCATAACCCCATTTTTGGGCAATTTCCTATCCACACACATGACTCTGATTTCACATGCAGATAATAAGGGAACAATACTTTCAAATAACTTGTTATGCAGTGTGCTCCCTGACACCTTGTTGATCTTATTCTGTGTATGTAAAATACCTTGGGATCATCTCCTTTCTCTCCATATTCTTCTTATCTGAAGAACGAAGAAACTGAATCAAAATAGCATAGTCAACACATTAATATGGTTACATGCAGTTCATGTATTAACGTACAGGTTTTGTATCACTTATGAAAAAGGAAGATTAAATGTTGGAGATATTGCTAGATGCAGGCCTAGAAGATGATGTTTAACCATATACAGTATGACAGTTATTGGCAAGTGATAATGTAAGTCCTATAACAACCCTTTAATTAACATTCTACCTGCATTTCCGCTTCAAAGTCTGCCATAAGAATTTGCTCTGTACTATGACCTGGAATACAGCTCTTAGCACAGCAGTGATGTTTTCTTTGTTTGTTTTGGTTTTAATTCCCCAAAATCATTCAGCCGTTTTATAGCAGAGAAAGATAAAGAGGAAGCTGGAAGTTTCCAAGCCCTCAGTTAAGATCTCACACAACTCATCTGAGCCCAAGATTAATACTCACAAATGCAATAGATCAATCTCATCCCTGTGGAATTAGACAGCTTTGAGCCCTGCATTTAGTCAGCAGACACTTGGAAGAGTTTTCTTGTGCCGGTGTCTATCAACCCAGTTGATTCATAACCTGCCTTACCACTCTGAGCACATGTTGACCAGACAGATGTCATTATTTATGGCCTAACTCTGCCTGTGTTCCCCCTTGTTGAGGCGTACAACATCTAGCGGTGTTGGCACACACAGAAAAGCTCTTGTCAGTGCAATTAGCTGGCTTGAGCACTGCCATTGCAGATAATCTTTATGGAGCCAGAGCTGGCTCGTATCTGATTAGTGTAGAGGACAGGAGAAGGTGCTTCGTTGACCATTTATATATGATTGCATAGGCAGCACCTGAGGAGAAACTGCTTTCTGGCCCAAACTGTGGCCCATGACCTGTCCGAAGGGTTACATTGAGATGAGCAAAATCCCATTTCCATTTTTACCCATCTCATATTGAAACCAGGTTCCCTAGGGATCAAAAACTGAGCTTCCATCTGAGCCAAGACCCTGGTTAACTAGGACACCCCCCTGACCGTGCCACCTGCAGCCAGCTCAGCTCCCAGGGGAAGAGCAAATGCCCTGCAGCGGAAGCCACAGCACTGCTTGAAGGAACCAGTCCTGCTCTCCCCCAGCTCCAGCAGCTGGTGGCTGAACAGCTCCTTCCTCTCTGTGCAGAGAGCACCAACACTTAGTGAAGGCACACAGTGGTATGGGGAGGGATAAGGATCCTGGGTGAAACTAACCTACGGTGGGGAAAAAAGAAAGAGAGAGAAACTGGCTAGTTTTAACCTAATTGAGTTCCCAATCTTATTCCACTCCAACCACATGAACCCTCATGGCCTCATCCACAAGAAAAAAGCCAATTCCGGTGCAATGGGGAAGAGATGAGAGCTTGGGAGCTATGGAGAGTGCTGGGCAACTTTCTGTAGCAGCGCTGCTGGCTGAGGGCAATTTAAAGTCTATGAGGAACTGCAGCTTGAAAATTCAGGCACAGTGATTTAGTGACGGCCAGCATCACTCCCTAATCCACTGTGTCTGTTTTGAGAACTCAGTTTTTGACTCAGTCTGTGATCAATACGTAACAGCTTTTGTAATTTTGAGGAAATAGCAGCATTAGATATGACTAACATCCTGAGCCTTCGGACTAGCTCAACATGTATACACATGCTTCTTTCTCTGGAGCTTAATAAGAACTTGCACTGGGTTTGTGTGGCAAGGTCTGGGGGCGGGGGGAGAGGTGACAGATGCACTACTGGGGTGTCTTCTGTGAGGAGCTGCTAGAAGCTTCCCCTCTTTCCAACAGAGCCAATACCAGCCAGCTCCAAGATGGATCCAAGGCTGAGCCCATCAGCAGCAGTGGTAGTGCTTCTAGGTATAATCACGAAAGGGAACAAAAAATACTATCAACAGCAATTTGAGGCAGAGGAAAAAGTGAGAAGATGTGAGAAACTTTGCACACACCAAGGTCAGTGAAGAAGGAGAGGGAGGAGGTGCTCCAAGTGCTGTAAGATAAGTTCTCTTGCAGTCCCTGGAGAAGACCTTAGAGAGGCAGGCTGTACCCCTGCAGCCGTTAGAGGTTGATGGTGGAGCAGATATCCACCTGCAGCCTGTGGAGGACCGCACACCACAGCAAGTGGGTGTACTCAAAGGAGGCCATGATCCCATGGGAAACCCCTGCTAGAGCAGGCTCCTGGCAGGACCTGTGGCCCCATGGAAAGAAGAGCCCAGGCTGGAGCAGGTTTGCTGGCAGGACTTGTGTGACCCTATGGGGGACCCATACTGAAGCAGTCTGTTCCTGTAGGTCTGCAGTCCATGGAAAGGACCAATGCTGTGGCAGTCCATGAACTGCAGCTTGTGAGAAGGACTCATGTCGGAGAAGTTCATGGAGGACTGTTTCACGTGGGAGGGACCACACGCTGGAGCAGGGGAAGAGTATGAGCAATCCTTCCCCTGAGGAGGGAGGAGTGGCAGACACAACATGTAATGGATTGACCACAAACCCCATTACCAGTCCCCCTGTGCTGCTGGGGGGAGGAGAGAGAGAGATCAGGAGTTAAATTGAGCTGAGGAAAAAGGGAGGGCTGGCAGGAGGTGTTTTTAAGGTTTGGGTTAATTTCTCATTACCTTACTCTAATTTATTTGGTAATAACTTAAACTAATTTTATTGACTTGAGTCTGTTTTGTCCGTGACGGTAATTACTGACTGATCTCTCCCTGTCCTTATCTCGACCCACAAGATTTTCATTATATCTTCTCTCCCCTGTCCAGCTGAGGAGGGGAGCCATAGACAGGCTTTGGTGGGTACCTGGCCTCCAGCCAGGGTCAACCCACCACAGAGCTTTCACATCATTATTACACAATTTTTGTCTAAATTTACATTAGTTTTATTATTATATTGCCACCAAATAAATAATGCAATCTATTTTCAGTATTTACTTAGCATAATAAAAATGAAAAAATTAACTAAAGACCAAATGAAAAAAAAATTCCCCAAGCACAAATGGAATTAACAGACTATAAAGAATCCATACTCCCAGCTCCTTTCTCTTGAGGTAGACATCAGCCTGAGCTTTTCTAAAGCACTCAGGCCTTCTCTAGCAAGCCCAGAACCCACCCACTTAAAGATCCCTGGCCTTTCCATAGCACCTGGAAGGAGGCTGTGTGAAACCCTCCTACCCCTGCTCCTCCATGGCATACCACAGACCTGCTTTTTCCCCCACTTTCCCCATTCACCCAAAAGGTAATGTCACTTCAGTAGTACCAAATGCATCCAGATCGTACATGAGGCAGAGACACTAGTATAAATGCTGATTATTCTTATTAGCTGTTGGAGAGTAATCATTATCATTACGTTTCCAAAATTAGGTTCCACATTAATGTCTTCCTGTGGTGCCCTTTATATTAAACCGTAGAGGTTTAATCTGCAACTACAGTTTTTCTTGCTTCTGTGGGATTATTTTATCGCCTTAATGTTCCTCTAATAGATGGTATTTTTGGCATGTGAAATGATGAGTGTGTATTGTAAACCAATTAGACCTTACTTTAAAAAAAAAGTGATAGGCAGTGGAAAAATATCATGAAGCACTAAGAAATGCTTGAATTTCTTGATAATTCCTGCCTTCAGAAACTGTGCTGTTTAGCCAATCTGCTAAACCATTGGAACATTTTTATTTTTAGGTTATATGGCTCTGGCACTAACATTTTTCCTGCTCTGTAGAACTAATTACCTTCCCATGTACTATTGTACATACCTTCAGTGTAAATCAAAAGTTAGATTTATTCAGTGATTCTTTCTAGAGGAACAGGAGACAAAGAGATGCATGCCCTCAGACTAATTTTATCCTGTGGAAATTTTCATTTTACCTACCATCATATTTTAAAGAGTTAATTTCCATTTTGACTGTGTTTTATTAATAGGCCACTGGAAGCTTATAAACACTTCAAGGCTTTTGAGATTGTGTTTTTGTGAAAATGATTAATTATGCAGTGTTATGGATTATGATGCCCTCTTTTCCATGGTTTCCGGACTTCTTGCTTGTTGTCATGTAGCTCCAACAGTTTGATAAACACGAGAATATTTTCTCCCCTGTTTGTTCTAAAAGAAAGTGTGATTCTTTATAAAGGACATATTGCAAATTGAAAATCTGCCACTCATGCAGTCAGGTTGTCCTGCGGTGCCTATCATAAGCAACTGCTCTACACCTTTTTTAAGACTAGTTTAGTACTTGTGCAAGACCCCGGACTATCAGCTGCAGAGATTGACAAGCTTAAAGCCAGCAGGGACAGTGGCAATCATTGAGACTGATTTCCCACACAATACAGACCATACCCGTTCCCTTACTAATTCTTCCAAAGGAGAGAATATTTCTTCTGGGAGCATGAGAGCTATTTTATCTATGAGATAAGAAAGGGACAGTGTCACCTTCTACTGTATTGCCTCATTTTTTGCTGAAATAATGTTGGAATAGTTTCTTTACAAGAGTAATTCTTAGATTCTTTATGGATCATGTGAACTGGAGCTGAGTAAATCTTGAAACAGGGATGTCTACCAGAGAGTATAAATTTCAGTTCTTAATTAAAATAGACAGTGCATCCCAACCCTCCTAACATAGACATACCTTTTCTACTGTCTTCCTGAGAATATCACAGAGAGTGACTTTATTCCCAGGAATATTAGGGCTTATCTCAACACACAGACACTGCAGAGAAATTGCACTTTTGACTTAATTGCAAATTCCCACATCAGAAAGCTGATCTAATAGGCCTACTTTGCTGTGCTGGAGGACACCCCCTGCATTGGCAGGAGACGGTTTTTCAAACGCAGGCAGGGAACAGCTGATATGCCAGGAACTGTGTACTGATGTCTGTCCATAGGGCAGTCTGATGGCCAAGTGAATTCCAGAGCCCTGGGGCTGCTTCACTGATGAGGCACCACCAGAAAGATATGCTGACCACGAAGAATTTAATTTTGACCTGGCTTGTCCATCCATGTAGAGAAGCATGGTGGGGAGGTAGAGAAATCTCATATTGCCCCAGGGATTTTTCTTGTTACAGGGGACCAGCAATCTATATCTTGTGCAGTAAACAGGCAGGCATGGGTGCCCATCCCTTTTGTCTCTGGTAGAGCAGCAAGCCTAACTGAGCTTGCATGGACAGGAAAACAGAAGAGCCTAGATGACAAAAATGACCTATCTTCTCTCTAGTCTGGGAGCGGGGGTGGAAGGGGTTGCTGTGACCTATACTCTGGCATGCACTTAGCACGCAGAGCTGGACAGCCACATGAGACCTTTTATCCAGGGACACTGGGAGATGCAATTCTTATCTGCCATGAATAGTTAGCGTGGAAACAAACCATTTACTTAGTTTCATGGCTAAAATGCAGTAGCTATGCCCACCATCAGTTCTGTGTTAGGATCTGACATACCAACTTATAATCATGCTTTGACTTTTCTTTGTGCTTTCTAGCCATATTCTTGGAGTAGTTTGTACATGTTGATGAACTCTACCTTGCATGAAAAGCAGGGAACAGTATCAACCCGGTATTACAGAAGCAAAGTGGTCTGACCAAAGAGTGTAGACGTGTGTCATCTTTTATCTACACCTAAGCTGACAGAAGGAGCTACTGCAGCTTACCCAGTGCCCAGGGCTAATCACTACTCTCCCAGCAGAAGCTACTGCTCCTCCAGGCTACCTCAACTGCTGATGGCAAAGCTCCCCAACCCATTTCAGCCTAAACCAGCAGACCTTGTTTAAGAGGGCAGTGAGTAAATCTCTGCTAACTCAACTGGATTCAAGTACGTTCCCGAAAGCAGCTCAGGCTGGATTGCCTCTGGCAAGGATGGGTAGCTAGGTCGAGCTGGTAACCTTTTCAGGTGGCACTGCTGCAGCTGGAGAAAGGATGTGTGCTCACACAGTGACTTGCCCAGGGTCAGACTACGGCGTAAACAGCCTTACAGTTGCTTTAGTTAATAAGCAGAAGATGAGCACAGGGAAGGCAGGAAAAAGTTCAGAGCAGAAATTCTACAGTTCAGTAAAAAGAGAAGATATAAGAAAAACCAAGGGGAATAACAGTTTTCTTTGTTAGAATAAAGTCTCTTATTCAATATTAGAAGAAAGTACCTTTTCTGTGATTTTTCACTTTTTTGCAACAAAGTCTTTACGCAAACAACTCCTGGTTTTATGAGGCGGCAACAAAACAATCCTTCTCCAAAACTGTCAGACAGTGATAATTAAAGCCGCTATTGAGGAGACTGGTTTTGAACCACCACATGACAGGGAGACAGCATTATGCAGTACCCTGCTCTCCCTTTGCATCATACAGCCTTTCCGTTGCAATGAACTCACTAAAAATGAAAGTTAAATCATATCAGACAAACACATAATGAGCTTGTGCTGCAATGTTTAATAAGTTAATCAAGTATGTTAATGATACATATTTACAAGAAAGGAATTTGACTCGAAATCAAGTCGAGAAACAACAAAGGCTAGTAATAAGAACAGCTTTGCATTGACAAAGTCCAGATGAATATGAGATAATTTGGGCATCAAAAGGAGAACAGAGAAACTGGTAATAGATGGAGCTATGAAGAAGAGCTGAATTTCACAGCATATCCAATTACAAAAGTCATTACTGATGGGAATAGCAAAACAACTTGTCTATACAGGATATGAGTAGAATTCAGTGGATTAAATTGTCTACATCCGTACCATATTTCATATTTATTTTTGAAAGTGGCTTGATACTGTGGAACTTATATTTGAATCCCGAAGTCTTAGAACATCTGGAGTGTCTCTGTTTTTCAGTTGGTTCATTAGAAATTGAGGCACTTGTGAGCTTAGGGTTTCAAACTTTATTTTCCCTCTACAACATAAAGCAAGTTTGGAGTTGCTCGGGTTAAGGTTTCTGTTTTTCTGGTCAATTCTTATGTCTTCAAAAATAAAATGACTTGAGTAGAAACATCCCACTGTAAAAGCTCCAGTTTTAGATAGGAAACGGCACCCTCTCTTGATCTTCTGAAAACTGTGAGACTCGTTTAGACGTCTGAAAATGAAGACCAAAGTGCATGTCAGCTGGGACATAGTGGCATGGCTTTTCACTGAAGAGATTTTGTAATGAATAGAAAACCCATTTTATATCTGTTTTCTTTCCTTCACAGAGGTAAATTATTGCTGTTCTCTGTCCAGAGTTTGGAGCTCCTAATTTCCTAAGGTGGGGGGAAAAGAACAAATCAGTCTCATTGCAAGAGGGGAAAAAAATGTGGGATTTTTTTTCAGTGTCATCGGTGTGCTGAGCAGACGAAGGTTGAACCTGGAGGTGCTGCAAGGCACAGTGGCCTCCCTTGCTATTGCCTTGCTGTTCTGTGCTCCTACCTTGCTCCTACCCCTTCAGCTATTGTTGATTCAAGGTGGCACGTTCACGGGGTGCAATGTCACTCCGTGTGAGGATGCTGATTGGGATCAGAGAGCTGTATGGCTGTGTCAGTCCACGGCATCTATTTTTCTTCATTCTGTGACATACTGATGCAAGAATATTGCTTCCAGTTCTGGTGCTAGCTTGAAATAATCCTGAATAAAATGTCTCTGAACTCAGACATAGTCCCATTATACTGTGTAACCCATTTATTTGGGCGCATTATGTTCATCTCTTCACCATGCCCAAATCCTTCATCATCCCTCAGCAATGCGCAATGTTTCTTACTGTTCAGTGTCTATTTGGCTGATTCTGGTTGTACCCTCTTTGCTCAAAGGCACATTCTCTAGGGTCTGCTGGAACTGGGCTTTAAATCTTTTTTTTAAAAGAATCTGCACTCTCTTTCTTTAAAATCTTTTCCCTTCCTAAATTTTCCTAGACTGATCTCAATGGCAGTAACTCAAACGCAAGAGTTAGGTACTTCTCAACTGTTTTTAATTTCTGCATATACTTATAATATCTTACAAAAATGCATGCTTTTTAAGTTAGCAACCTGGCTTGGTTTTGCAACATTTGTTGTCCATAAATACCCACTGAGTACCTTGCATGAGTAATTCCCCAGATCTGGCCTATTCTCAAGCAACATGCACTCAGTTACTTGAGCTCTGCATCTGGCTAACTGAATGGCAGAGCCTGCATCTGCTCCCTCATCAGAGAGCAGCGATGTTGCCACCTGAACAGTAAAGAGTAAAAGGAGCTCTTTTGATACCCAGCATTATTTATGCTTGAGTCCTTACCTCTCTGAAGGACTGACCTGTTTTTCAAGGTTACCACTTTTTTGCAAAGTGTATTTCATTTCTAAAATTCAACTTGACTTTTATTAGGGGCTGCACTAACAGCTACTAGCCTTTCAGCAGGGTAGATCATGTGATGTCCCTGAAAGGTTTTGGTTCAGCTGCTTTGCAGCCAGAATGCAGCACACCTCGCACTCTGGCAGAGAGGGATGCTGCCAGCAACTGCCTGCATAAGGGAACGGAAGGTTTCCCAGTGCCGCTTCCCCTCTCTTCCTTTGTTTCTTTCCTGTTCTCATCTCAAGGGCTACTTTTACTTGGTCTTTCTGACAGTTGCACTTTTGCCTTCCAGTTCCCCTCTCATCAGTTGTTCTGCTTTTTAAGTAAAACACACAGACGAGGTGGCAAGAAGACATTTCGTGGACTTCAGTGAACATCTTTTTCCTTCAGGGTTAACCTCGTTGCACACAGTGAGGTTTTCCTGTACTGTCCTTGGCTCCTTTTTTTTTTCTTTCCCTTCTTTCTCTACACTGAAAAGCTTAGCCTCAAAGTGCATTTTTCTCTCAGCCCTTGCAGCAGGAAAAAAAAAAAAAAAAGCAGCTGTGCCATAGCTTTATTTTTTAAATTTCTTACTATTGTCAGAGAGGCTATTTCTTTTCCATTACAGCCGCCTAGCTATGTCTAGCTAAGGAAAAACTGAAAATAATAATAAAGCAGTTTAACACGATGAAAATCTGTGCAAGGCACGCTCTTCGTTCCAAGCCTTTTCTCCTCTTCATATGCTCCTGTTTAGTCCCTGTTATTGTTCACTCAGCATTTTATAATGACAGGCGTATAAACATTATAGAACCGTGCAGCTGAAGCACGCCTGAATGCAAATTACCTCACAGAGGAAATTGTGTAATGCACTCAGTACCTGAAAATAAAGAACCAGATAATGAAAATGGAGATAGTTCTCTGGATGTGAGTGGAACTACGGTAATTTACAGGAGCTAAGGGTCTGCCTATGCATATGCCGTAACAAGCAGGTGAAAAACAGCTTGTCCTGTTCATAATTGGCATCTTTCTCAGCACCACTTCTTCCCCCCTCCCCCCCAAACTAGATGTAAATTGCCCCCCTTCCCTCAGAGTTGAAATAGCAGGGGCTGGGGGATTTGAATTGGACATGGTTTAGGTATAAAATGGTTTTAAGAGCACAGAAGTGTCAATCCAGCGCAAAGGTTAAATTTCTTCAGGGAGAGAAAGCTCTACAGTCCTGTCCCTTGCCTTGAACTGATATGTCCTCCAGATAAAATGCCAGAGAGTTCAGGAGGTAAGGAGCAGATTTAGAAAATTGTAATGAAGGGAAGACAGGCTCTTTGGCAAGCAGTTGATGCGGTGTAGCTGCCGGAGAAAGCAAGTCAGTTGAGCTATGATGACAGAAATTGAGCCCTCAGTAATTCCTTTGCCTACCTGTCCTTTACAAAATTTCAAAGGGATTATTATGTCCCCTGGACAACTAATAAAAGAGGACCTAAAATTAATTAATTTTACAGCATCCTTTCACAGAACAAATGAGTTTTGCACAAAAGACCCCCAGTTTCTGGTTTTAGATGTGGCAAATGGAAGTAACAAATACCAAAGAGAGAATAAATTGGGCTAAAGTTCCTGTACGGAGATTTTGCTTATACCAATTATGTGCTTCAGCTTAATTACTGCTTTATGAAAAACTGGTGTTGCCTCACATAGCACACAAGCCTTAAGGAGGCATTTGCAGCATTTCTTGCCCTTCAGTGTCCCTCATGAAACACGTTGATCCATCTGCCTGAAGAGTACTGAGGTTCTACATCAACACAAGGAAGGAACAGAGAATACCCTGTGCCTTACATCTCGAGTGGCTATTTACACCTCAACAGACGCAGACTAAATCAAAACGACACTTTTTGATAATTTGTGTTATGCAAATTGTTCCGCAAGGGGTAATACCAGCACAGAATGAGGTCCAGAGACCCACAGGAAGAGACTTGCACAGTAATTAAATGCGAGCTGAGTGAAAGGCTGCTGGTAATTCATAGGGCAAAGGGCTAAATGTCTTCATTTTCAGCATGTGGAGGAACGCTCAGGAACAAGGCAGTCACTTAAAGCAAAATGCAGCCTTCACATAAACCTTTAAAGATATTGCATGGACACTTGCAATGAAAGAACTGTATGATAGCAGAAGGTATCATTCTACCATCGCGTGAAAATAATTCTCACACCTTCAATATCATATAAGTGGAGATGTGTCCAATTTATAGATATGAATTCTGTACCGGTTCGCCTGGAGCGTTATCACCCTTGGCTCATTGTGGCAGCAAAAAGAAGCATGCTGTGCACAAACTAAGGCACACACCAAGTTCCACTGTGTGTTGGGAAACATGGTATCTGTCAGCATAACACCCCCACCCCATATATGTCTCCTCTCCTATTTTATTTTCATTGGTTTTGACAAAAAGCATGAATTATCCACAGGCTAAGAGAAAGGCTGCCTGTAAAGAAACCAAATTTGAATTCAGAAGCTACATGAAGCTACAACCTGTGTCCAAGTAATATCTACTCTATCCCCAAATGTAGTAGAACACTAATTAGAAAAATACTTAAAATAATGTGCTTCAAAGCTCAATCTTCAGGACTGTGTAAATAATATTCAGTCATGGCATCCCTCAACCAGACCTGAAGAATAACTACCTGAAAGTTCAGCTGGATTTGTCTCTTCATTATTCAACACTATTGCTATTCCTTCCCCAAACCTGAGATGAAAGTGAGCAAGAGAGAAAAAGGAAAAGCCTATCCAATTGTACTCTTGAATGTCTGCCTGGGTTTCTTGGTAACGTGACATAAGTGGTGTGAACACATTGGTTTTAAATTCCTTCAGTGGTCATCAAGAGAAAAGTGCAAAAAGGTCAGGCCAGCACAAAGCTAATACTGTTTCTATTATTATTTTTGTCCTTATTAGCTCCCTAACAGGAAAAACCTGCCACCTCGGCCTCAGTGAAAAGGAAGAGAGGAGCAGGGCATCTTTCTGAGCTTGTGCTCCCTGACACATTCATCATTTTAGCTTCTTTCCAAGAGTCCTTTAGTTATACTACACTTGGCACCAAGACACTTCAGCTGACTTTTGGCACGAACTGTGTATTGTATTATGCTGATTGTACTGTATTGAAAAGTGCATCTATTTGGAGCTCTATGGAGGTCAGCAGAGGAAGACATTATTAAAAAGTTTTGAAGAATGGTGTGAAAAGCATGGTGTGTTTCAGGGTTCTGCTGCAGTCTTGAATCCTTTAACATTCACGCACAAATTTGGTCTGATAAACAAGAGCAGTCACACAGCTACATGGAGTGGGAAATCACTGGGATAGGCAGCAAGGACCATTGCAAGACCAAAGCTAACTTTCCTCCATAAGTGGGGAATTTAGGAATCACAGAATCACAGAATCTTAGGGGTTGGAAGGGACCTCAAGAGATCATCGGGTCCAACCCCCCTGCCAAAGCAGGCTCCCTATCTCATATTACATAGAGAGGCGTCCAGACGAGACTTGAATATCTCCAGAGAAGGAGACTCCACCACCCCCCTGGGCAGCCTGTCCCAGGGCTCTGTCACCCTCACTGGGAAAAAGTTCTTCCGCATGTTGGTGCGGAACTTCCTGTGCTCCAGTTTACAGCCATTGCCCCTAGTCCTGTCCCCACAGACCACTGAAAAGGGGCTGGCCAATTCCCCCTGCATCCCATGTCTAAGATATTTATAAACACTAATTAGGTCCCCCTAAGTCTTCTTTTTTCCAGGCTGAACAGACCCAGCTCACTCAGCCTTTCCTCATAGGGGAGATGTTCCAGACCCCTAATCAACTTTGTCGCCCTTCTCTGGAATCTCTCCAGAAGGTCCCTGTCTTTTTTATACCAGGGAGCCCAGAACTGGACACAGTACTCCAGATGGGGCCTGAACAACGCAGAGTAGAGGGGGAGGATCACTTCCTTCAACCTGCTGGACACACTCTTCCTGATGCATCCCAGGATCCCATTGGCTCTCTTGGCCACCAGGGCACAGAATGTGAAGTCAGAAATTTGAATATGGGATTTTTCTCCTGGGTCCCATCAAATTCCTGTTCTGTTTCACTTGATTGAATGGGATCTGCATCAGGGACTTCCTATATTCCTGCCTAATCAGGTGAAAACACAGTGAAAGATGTGACTAGCCATCTGTAGGGAACAATTTCTGGGCAACAGATAGGAGCACACATTTGCCTTGCTATAAACTGATTCATCCCAGGATTCATCACCCATCCCGAGGCCCTGCTCCAAAATTCACTTTGATGGATTATATATGCCATTACCAGAAACATCTGAGAATGTCTCTGTGGGCTACAGTTATCAGCACAAATCCAAATATCCTTTGTTACAATGAATTTTACTCCTGGTCTAGGCTAGAAGTAAGGGTGATTGCAGCAGCATCTTTGTTTTTCAGATGCTTTCATAGGGAGGGTGCAACGAAGTTCAGGAATTAAAGTTTTATTGGATTTTTTATTATAGGACAGTGAAAATAGATGTCCCATGAGACCAGGTATGAAATAAGTCCAACTCGATCAGTCACCAAATGGTTATTCCAGGTGGAAAGAACAGGAGAAAAGGATCTGCCACCCACTGTGGAGCAATATACAAGGAGAGAAGAGAGGAAAGAAGTTCAATAGATGCAAAGAATAGACTGAATTTGAGAGGAAAAGAGGTCTGGCTGTGACTTAGCTGAGTGGGAGAAAAGGTTTTGATTGACTGGAAGATTAAGTGATGTGCTGAACTTCTCAAGCAGCATCTTTCCACACAAAGGATAGGTTTTGTTTTCTCCTGTTCTTTGTGTTGGGGATACAGGTGACTTTGTCAGCAAGTGCAATAATACAGCAAGACAGCACACAATATGACTGAGCAAAACTTTCAAGACATGGACCCAACAGTAAATAGCTACTTTTTTCCTTGTATTCAAAATAAGTGTTGTCTTTGCCATCAGCAACAGCTTATGATGTGGCACCTGTGACCAATTTTCACAAAAAGTAGATTGTACAGTCATCTCTTTTTGTTTTAAGTCTTTGCAATAGGACTGGGAGATGTAGTGACTTGTAGAATCCCAGCAGTGAGTTTATGAATGATGCATGAAACAAGATCTCTCTCTGCCTGACGCACAAAGGGAATATCAGACAGGGTTGCGGGACCACTGCTGGGCTGGGCTGCTTGATGTAATATTCAGTTCAGCCAGGGAAGTCCACCAAGCACACTAGTTTCAAAGTAACTGCGTAAAACCACAATGAGAAAAAACAAAGAGATAATTATATTTAGTTGTTTGGCATCGTGTGGGTTTTTTTCCATCTCTCTCCCCCTCCCTTGCTACCATTCCCTCTCCCAAAGCAGCTGCCTTCACAGATCAGGCAAAACTAGAGTGTTTTCATCACTCCTTAAATACTTCTTTAGAAACATATCCTAGTGAAATATGCCTGCTACGTTTCCAAGGTAAGTCTCACTTAACATCGGGGATCTGTGACCTTTTTGATAAGGAAATATCTTCCCATATTGCTCATACTAGTAGAGGGATAAAAGAAACACTGGAAGTTATTTCTGTGATGTTAAAAGAAACCTACCTTTCCCCCAGTCCATTCTGCTTTTTCAGGTGAAAGACAAAGAAGCAGTGGCTACATAAGGACTCAGTTTGTATATGCATATATCTAAAAGGTGGGGCTTTGTTTCTCAAATGATGACCAAACATGATGCAAAACCTAGTGAAGTCAAAAGGTCAGATGGCATCTTTCAACATCAACATATTCTGCAGGAAGATTTTATTTACACTATTTTACATAGCAATCAGAGGTCAAAATTCTAAGAAACCTTATCTACAAAATATAGCATAAGAGGTGGAAAATACACAAAAAAAATATTTTCTGCTATCTATTTCAGCAGAGGCAATTATTAGTTACCAAGCTAGTTACTGGTTGACAGGCATTTGTAACAGCCTTTAACTCAATTGCTTATGCTGATGGAAAAGCATATGAGAATCAATATACCGTCAGTCCCAGAAGAGATGACAAATCAGCAAGCAGAGTAAGTCATCTTCTTACTCTCATGAAAAAGCCAAACATGGAAATGTATTTTCTTCATGGTGATGCACCATTAGAAATTCCACATCAATGCAATCCGAAAAAAAAGAAAAAACACCTTTTGTTCCCTGATTCCTACATCTCCATACTGACAGTCTTCAAAATATGACTGACTACCTTCCCAGCATTTTGCTAAGATGTAGGGCTGATGAAACTTTTATCTTTTATTAGATTTACAAAACAACTAGAGAAACAAACAAGTACAGATTTTGGAGTTCTTTTACAAGGTCTGTTAAAAAGCATTACATCAAAACCAAAGCTAAAAACAAGTTAGATATATTTGCTTGTAGCTTAATCTAATTTTGCTAATTGATTAATTCACTTTAGAGGAAAGCAGTGACAGAGATGTGACACACATTAGCAGGGAGAGAGTTGACAGATCTTGTGGAACAGACACAAAAAAGAAACCATTCATGTCCATAAAAATAGAGTTGGTTGGCAAATTTTAATGGCACATAATGTAATATCTTCATTATCCCCCTTTTTTGTATCCAGAGGAGTTATAAATTTTAATTCTAGACTTGTTATCTGAAGGCATTTGTAGGTCGCCCTTGAGGTTTGCTACTGAGAAATCAGAGATGCTTTGTGAAAAATACTGGAACTGAAGTTTTCTACCCTTTATTGATCATCTGCAAAAGCGTTTGTTTCTGCACACTGACTATTCAGTTTCAATATGACAGCACTGGCTGTACAGGATATTGCTCTTCAAGAAGAATATGTGTGAAATCAAAGTATTTTGACGGGTTTGTTTGTGGGGACATTCTAGATGTATACATTACATTGTCCTGGAAGATTTGGGTCCATTTATTAAGTATCAGTGTGTGGAAAGTTTTCATGAGTTTCTTGAGGATGGTGGTGTTTGAGAAGCAGAAATGAAGAATCTGGAAATTGATATTTACACGCATTATTTCTAAGGTCTTAATGCATAATCTCTTTCAGTCGCTGGAGACACAATAGGTACACAGAGATTCTGCAACCTGTTTGAGAGAAACTAAGGGAGTACTGCTCAAGCTATTCTTGTGGACACCCACCAGACTTTTAGGGATACTCTTATGTACTTAAGAGGCAAGACTGAAGAACTCGAGGTGGGATCTCAGATATATGGATTAGTTGTATCAGTGAGAAATTATTAGAGAGAGAAAAAAATGGGAAAAGCCACTTGGAAGATGGGAAGAACATAAAAGCCAACCTTGAAGGTTTAGCTCTTTAAGGGGGCCAAAGCAGGAGGCAACAAGGAGTGAACTGTTCCCCTAGGTCTGCCAGAAAAAAAAATCTAGTGTTGGTGTTGTTTAGGGAGCACACCCAAGCCTGACCAACGTCTGCAGTCTGTTCCCTCCTATCCTGCTCCTTAACTGTTGCATCAGGGGTCAGAGGGACCATCCCTGCCTGTTCTTTTAGCATCTGTTTATGGACCTGTGGTCCACAAATGTCTCATCCCTTTTTGAACCCATTGAAAACATCTGCCTCTATAACCTCTGTGGCAACAAATTCCAGGAGGTCTTTATCATTGTATAAATAGTGCTTTCATTTATCTGTCTTAAACCCATCTCATACTAACACTCCATGAGTGTACCTTAGCTCAAATATTGCAAATTTGGTCAAATTTTTCTGAGGAACATCTTCTCATTCTTTTGTCTGTGGAATGCCTAGCATATTCGAAGCACTGAAGCATCACAAGTCAAATTCAGAGGTGTGAGTACAGGCCAAAAGGCAAGCTGAAGGCAGGAAACGTTGGAGCAGCTCCTATATCATCAACATCACAGGATGCTCCTCCAAGTCTGCATGGAGAAGTAAGTTCCTACTCAGAGAAGAAGTTCTTACTTGCATGGAGAAGTAAGAAAAAAGCAAAGTTAGAAGCTACATATCACAGAAATCTAGGGCCAAAACCAGTCTCTGGGTATTCAAAATATTCCCCTTCAGTGACCTGGCATTTAACACACCTGACACAGGATAGCAAACTTAGCCAGCTGCTTCCAACCAGTGTTGTCACTGTCCAGGAGAGAAGAGGAAAGGAGAAGGTGGTGCACAGGAACACCTGCTGAGATGAAGACAAACCAGGCAAGAGCAATTAACCTCTGACATACAATATAGAGTCTTATGGTCATCACCAGCTTAATTGACTATAGTGGCTGCATCAGGAATATGCTCTTACATGTGCATAAGTCTTGCAAGGTTCATTTGCAAAATGCCATGTATTTGCATTGTCTGGAAGTAATTTGCATTTCAGTTCCCCAATCATTTTCAGACAGGTGAATGTTAATGAAGCTCCCCCGGTAACAAAAGAAGATTAAAAATGTGAAAAACCAAAGAACAAAACCAAACCCCTTAGCCACATTAAAGTGTAGGGCATCTAATAGCTTAAAGGAGGACATAATTCTCATCAGGTGGCAGGAAAACCTTACTCCTGAGACATCCCAGTGACTGGCATAGGTTAGCACATAGTTTGGAGGCTGGAGACCCATGTCCTCTTTCTAGATTCGCCAACTGTTTTGTCTCCTCAGGCAGGCTGTTTGGCCATTTGTCCCGGTGACAGGGAGGGAGGCTTGTTCACAAACTTCTCCCACACCTCAGCACACAGGAGCTCTGCAAAGCACCTTGCCGACAGACACAGAATGCGCTTCAGCAAAGCAGGGAAGAGCGGGTGGTTTGGCGCAAGTGCATAGGAGCTGGCAGAAAATGGGCCGTATCTCATTAAGTCTATCTGGGGATTCCTCATCCCTAAAATGGAGCTTTGTGCCATTGTAATATACTTTCAGATCATGGGGGTGAGTGCACAGTGAAATATTTGGGATTGCTTGAATTCTTTGTATTAATAGAGTGACCTGCCATCTGTTTCCCTGCCTGTGCTTAAGGACCCATTCACATAAGAGGAATGTTTGTGTGGCAGGCAGCTAGGACTCCACTGTATAGGTCTTTACAAACATTGCAGTGTGTTTTCCCAGGCATCTCAAAATCTGTCTCTGAACACACCGGTTTGCCTGTGTGGTTTTGTTTTTCTCCAGGAAAACAAATCTCACATCTTTAACGAGACACTAACTTAATATTTTCCAAAATCAGAGATACATTCACACACACAGACACATAATATTCTTAATATGTTTAAATATGTATATATGCATGTATAAAAGTGCAATAGCAGAGAGATGGGATGAATATCAACTTTGGAATTAAATCCGGCCATAACTCTTGACTCCAGAGAGAGAGACTTGTGGGGCAATTAAATGTTATTTTTGCTGACAAAACTGCCTTGGGAAGTTTCTTTGCGCTGCCCTGACCCAGCTGCTGCCCCTCTGAAGCAGCTTGCTGTCTCCTTGACGGAGGCAATGCGATTGTTTGTGGAACACTCTGTGTCTCAGACCCTTGAGACAGTCCAGGGCAAAAAGAAAACCTCCAGGAAAAAAAAAAAGAAAAAAAAAAGAAAAGGCTTTTGTCCTTGGCTTTGTTTGTTTGTTGGCTTTTTAGAGCAGATCTCCCTAATCTGGTCCATGAAATGATCCCACAAGCAGTCGTGCTGGCACATCGAAATGAGAGTGGGAGCAGGCATAAAGAGCTGAAGGGCAGTGGAGGAAGGACAGCTCATTTCACCACCAAGAAACACATACCATGTAACTAATCCCAACAGCTCTCTGCAACAATGAGGCAGAACTTCAAGTCTTCTAAACTATTTACTGTGCTTGATTCATGTATTTCACTCTCTAAATATTCTAGGTGTGGGTGTATTTTTTTAAAAGGCTTCTTTTTTTTTTTCTCTCTTTTTTTTTCACTAAGGCATACTGACAAGACACTATTCATTTCTTCCAGAATGGAGTGTCAGACAGTGAAATGCGGCTTTAAGCTAAAAGAATTTATATTTTTTTAAATGTAACATCTTTCTTGTCAGTGGAATAAACAACCGACATGTATTTCCAGCTGGTGCTCAATTCTTCCTCATATCGGAGTCAGCCCTGGTACATTAGGATATGAGTGCTATTGTTACTGTTTAAAGTAAGCAGATCGCTGGGTATTTGTTTCCTTGATGAAGGAATTTTTTTCCCCTGGGATAAATAATTGTGGGCATTTTATTTACGGAAAGCTCAGTACTGAACACGCTCATACCAGTCCAGCAAAGAATGCAAGTGTGTGCTTAACTTCAGGAGCATAATTTCTGCTGCACTCACCAGGGACACTGTTTACCTGCTGAGAGCAAAGCATGTGCCTTGCTGGATTATAGTCAGCGTGTTCAGAATCTCCCAAAACTGAGCTCATAGCTAAATGAAGTTACTACATGGACTTCAGTAGGAGTAGGCCACCACATTGGAGATCTGGTCTTAAGTCCTCCTTGGAATCCTACTGATCCCTTTTTTCAGTCATGTTTTACAGCAGTTCATACACAACCCTGTGTTATTTATGTTTCAAAAAACTTCCTTTTAACAGTTTTAAATTGTTTTCCTTTTCACCTTCTGGTGCCTCTATATTTTCTATTATGGAAGCAAACAGGTGCCTCTGTCTGACCTTCTCTGTTCTACTCAATATTGGATATATTTCTGCTATGTCATAATTTATTTGTTTCTCTCTCAAGCATTCACCTTTATAATCACCATGCTCACAGTAGACATCTTGCTATTCCTCCGATGCTTTTTTCTTGCCCTTCTCTGTACCCACTTGCTTTCTAGCGTTACCTTTTTTGAAGTGTTGTGCCCAGAATTGTAAACAGTGTTCAAGGTGAAGGTACACTCTCAGCTTACATTACATTAGTAGCATTCTTTTTCTTTCTTAATATAGACTCTTGTTTATTTAACGTTAATATCTGCTTCCATCAACAGGTGTCTTTTATCAAGGAGACTATGGTGAAGCCTTCTTTTTTTTATTTCTGCAGGCACACCAAGTTAGAACTGATCAGTCTATAGGCAGTTCAATATGTTGTTGTTAATTGGCTTCCCTTCTAATTCCTTGGCTATCAGCATTCTGTCTTGAGTTAGTGTCTCCTTCTCAGGCCCTTCCCAACCCAAAGGTTTAGACCTACAGAAACACCAGTATTTATCTGAATAAATACACTGAATCATGGCTGAGTTACCATTTAATTTATCCTACTTTCCCCTGTTTTCTGGTGCAGCTCAGTTCATTCTCCATACACACATCCAGCTGAGGTGACAGTCCCACTGAAAACATAAGTAGGTGACTTCCTTCCCCTTGCATTCCCTAGAAAATGCATATGGATAAGCAAGAAAACAAACAGAAGTCCTACACATACAGATCTCCACATCCCAAGAATGTAACTTGTTGCTCCTGCAGCAAGTTCCCCATCCCAGAAGGGCCTCCATTGTCCAGACACATGGCACAGTCTGTGTTCCTAACACAGTTATTTCCTTTTTTACTGTAACAATGTCATTTTGTACTGTTCACAAGCTTTGCTGTATCCTCCTTCTCTTCTTTATGCAAACATTGTTAAATATGCTCCACCCTTCCAGTCAAAGGTGCTTTTTAAATTTATTTTTCAAGTCAACCCCTCCCCAGGCTGAAAATAATCTGCTTACTACAGCCAATACAGCTGACAGCTTAGTAGTTTCTAACTAATTATATGACCCTCCTTTGTCATCCCACAACAGCATAGCTGCCTTTATGGTCTCCCAAGGGACATTGTCAGGAAATCTACAGCAGGTGGGAGAGCTCATGTGTCATCTCCTACGAACGAAGGATGAGAGACTGACTTACCCAAGCTCTAGCACAGATAAGTACCCTAAAATTAGCTGGGCATTTGGTGGCAGCAGCTGTATGTAGTAATGCACTGCAAGATGTGGAAACAGATGGCACAGCAGAAAATATGGGTGTTGTATTTGTTATCCAACTGGAAGCCCCTCTGCTTCCTTCCTCTACCATCTTAGCAGAGTTTATTTGGGATAAAATGAGATTCCATTTCTGCCCCTCCCTTCCTTCTGTGGTCAGCTTTCCCAGAACTTCCCTTCATTTGGAGTTGGTCATTCCTCATGCTTCTTTTCTGGTTGACTTGCCTGGTCCTTTGTGGAGCCAGAAGTTGGACTCGATCCTTATGGGTCCCTTCCAACTCAGGATGTTCTACAATTCTATGGTTTTGACTTCTTTCTACTAGAATCTTCTTCTTTTTCCTGTGCTCTTATAATTTTTCCTCATCACCACAACACTCAATTTACATTGTCACAATAAACACAAAAATATGGTTCCTAGGGGATGCTGATATTCATGAGGGAAGCAAGAGTACATAGTAACATTTACCTCAAAGCAGTTGCTGGAAAAACTTGACCATTTACACCAAGGTATGTGCATGGATGCACGTTCTGCCACAAAAAATGCCAGAATACGTAGGGAAAAGTGCTTTATTTTTTAACAGAAGAGAGCTGGCAGCCCTATGAGAGACCAATAAAATTTTGGCAAAGTTCTAGCAAAGTTTCCACTTACTTCTTTCTATATCAAGGAATTTTTTGCAGTTCCGTTGAATTTTAGGGCAATTTAGATCAAAGAGACTTCCTAAGCATGAAACCCTGAACTCTTTCAGGTACAGATAGCTCTTGACCTGGGACACCCACTGACATTCCACAGCAGTAGTACTATTGCACGGCACTTCTTGGGGCAAAAGCGGGAAATGAGAAGCAGAAAACTTAGTTAATCAAAGCTACAAATTTAAAAGCAGATTAAGTGGGAGTATCTAATGTGTCTCAAGGTACAAAGGAGTGTAGTATACAACGAGGTAAGTGCCCCACGGCCTCCAGGACACATAAGAACAGATTGCTGTTAATCAGATGCCCCAGGTTAGCAGATCCATCCCCACAGGACATGCCAACACAACCTACAGGGAGATCAGTGCTGTGTAGGTACACCAGACATAGGCCTAGCTCAACTCCACCAAAAAAAACCAGAGAAAGACACCCATCACCTCCAAAGAGCTGGTAGTCTTCCCTCAGCAGGACAAAGACCAGCCTTTTCCTCAGGAAGCACACCAGCAGCCCTGCAGCTAAATCTTCTCTTGGGCCTTTTGCAACTCCACCCTACTGCTGTATACCTTCCTCTACTGGTCTTCACAGCTTATCCTTCCATACAAATCTCCTCTTCTCCCCAAAGAGTTCCTTCACAGTATAGGTTTGTAAATTCTCTCTGGCCTTTAGCTCTGTTTTGTTGGTGCTGATACATCTCTCCTTATCTCAGAGCTCCTTTATCCACCCTCTTTCCTTTGAAGTCTTCCCCTCTGTGGAGGGCAGAAGTTACCACATGCAGGGATACTCAGAAACAGTCTGGAGGGAAAATCAGTGAGCAGCAAAAGAGCAGCAGAAGAGCATCACTCCATGTTCCCCCAACCATTGTACTGCCCATCACCTTATCATGTGGAAGATAAAGTAACCTGAGATTGGGGATAGGTGTTTTATCCATGGGTTTGTATGTGCTCAAATTATTTTTTTTCTCTGTGATTGTAAGTTTTTGTTTATTGGCAATGAATTCAGTAAAATTTCCTCACTTGAGACAGCTTTGCTCAGGACACCCTCGCAATTCCCTATGTCCACGAGACTTCTAACTTACAAATTCAAGTGTATATAGACAAAGAGAGGGGACACATTCTTATCCTCCATGCCCTAGCTTTCCTTAGCTACTTTTAACCTATAATAGCTATGAATGTAAGCCCTGTGCACTTGTAAACTCGATGACAAACTTGTGTTCACATACTCCTGACAAACACAAGCCACAAAATCCCCAGGCATTCACCAGCCTGCTGAAAATTGTTATGACCTTCACTCTGACAAGGGATAGAGTGGCTGGGGGCAGAAAGTAGTTGCTGATCTGTGATTGCTTTTGAGGCAGTGAATCATAGTCACATTATCCCAGGAAAACAGGGTTGCATATCTTCCAAATCACTGAAAATCTCAATTTCAGTCCATGAGTGGCATTGTATGACTTGGTTTGATAAGAGCTTCCACCTGTCTTTCATCTGTTGGAAATAACGGAACAGCGAGCTTTAAACCCTCTGCAGTCTCCCTTTACAGTCACTACAATCTTTTCTCATTAATTAAGATCTGGAAATGAGGTTTACATGGCATTCCAGGAACTTCACCATATGAACATCATGTATGATGTTTGTAATCCAGCGTGCACATTGAGGACTGCAGGAGTGAGGCACTGTTTTCCTGTGAAAAACAACACTGCCAAGCTTGTGGCACTAATTTTAAAACGTTTCTTCTTTCTGTTTAATTTTGGAGAAAAATCAAGGACTGCTGTTTCACAGGAATTGTTAGGGATGACACTGCTGTTGCTTCAGCATGTATAAAAGCAAAATTTTACATCCTCCCCTAACTTCTGCCAGAGTACACAATGAGCAGAGAAGAAATATACTTAAATTTATAAGTGTAGGCATACCTTAAGGAATTGAATATCAAGGTATAAATGCTTTCTGTTTCTTAGGAAAAAATATTGTTGCAATCACAGGCTGTAGGAGCTAGCAGCTCTTCTGAAGCTTAAAAGAAACTCACTTTTTGGCTATAAAATATGTATTATTCATGTTGCCCAGGTTAACTTTATTTTTCTTTTAAAGGAGCTTTGACACTTCAAACTGGCATTCGTGAATTTAGTGTAAATCTTTGCAATATTAACCAGGTGACAAGCTGGCTGCAGAAAATGAGAAATATGACCTGTGGAATAGCCCATTTAAACAGAAGCATAAGGAGTTAGGGTTCAGCCTACTTGCAAGCACTAAAGAAGGTGCTCAGACATCTTAGCACTGCCTGTCTACTGACATTGTTCTATCCCAGTGTCACAGTCGTTCTTGACTGGGTGTTAAAATATTTTCTAAATAAATTCCTTTCTTTCTTTTTTCCATCTCTTTCCTAAGAAATCAGAATTAAAATTAGTAGCACTAAATAAAAAAATCTTGAGGATACTAATTTAAATTAAAAATTGAATTAGGTCTGTCCAAGTTCTAACCCACTTTGTGTTTGTCTTTTCCATGTCTCTGAGTAAATTTTGCTGTCATAAGTGCTCAAGGAAAGTTTTAAAATTCACAGTAAGGCCAGCAAATTTTAGGACATTTGATGTTATTTGTGTAGAAACTGTTTGACCTTCCAAAATCCTTTCACACATCCGTAGCGCAGAGACCAGGCAATGATTCAGGAAATGTTTGGCCACACCTTCCGATAATTAGGAGTGCAGATGCAGCCATATTACCAGAGTGGTAATATGTTCACTGCAAAGTTAATTTGGGGAATTAGCATCAGGAAGGATGAGCAGAAAAAGCAGACAGGTTGAAAAGCCAGATTGTGTCACTGTCTCTACTGGTGATGCACTTGTATTATTGTTTCTGGATCATATATCACTGCTTCTCAAGGCTGCAGAAAGTGGAGCTGCTCCAGCTGATTCCTTCTCAGTGATATACAGGACCAGTTACTGAAAGATAATCAGCAATTTAGTGGTTTAGAGTTGGCATTGTAGATGTTTTCCAGTAAGGGCACTCTAGGTGCACCGACAGTATAGCCACAGGGTGGGAAAATATCGCAGACACTGATTAATTCAGTTGCTGCTCTTCCCTTGTGGTCGTAAAACCGTACTTCTCTAAGATAAAACACATCTTGCTTTCCAGCCATTACACAGATCTCTGTCTCCCCACAGACACACCAAGATGGAGCCACTCAGAAATTTTACATGGGTGAGCATGGCAGGTTTTGAGTGGGGGTGAAAACAACAGAAGGAGAAACACACATCCTCTTTTTTTTTTTTCAGTAGAAACTCTGCCCTCAGAAAACTCAAGAGCTCAAAGCTGAATGTTGACTTGGAACCCACTTTGAGCTCTGAGCAAATACCTTGCCTCCCAGTGTTTAATTCTTTCCACACTAAGGGCTGCATGAGTAGAAAGGGATTACCTCAGAGATACCCAGCTCTGTCATCCATTTTTACTCCTAACACAGAGCTCTGAGGCCCCCAAACTTTGGTAAACAGCAGAGGTCAAAAAGGTCTCTTCATATACCAGTTGCAAAGAAAATGCAAATGAGGACATGCAAAGGACATCAGATTCCAAATTATAAGTCAGAGTAATAACAATGAATGGGTGAAATTGTCCACCCAAGCAGCTGAGACTAGAAGGACATCTAGGGCGAAGGATATCTAGGGAAATACCGAACAAGCCAGGCGGAATATTTCAGTGTACATCAGCACAAGAGTAAAAAAGGCTCCAGAGGAGGAAAGCTGAAAAGCTGAACTCACGCTGTGGGGGTGAATGGGATTAACATAATTCATTCACCTTTGAACTTGCACAGAGTGAACAAAATTAGCGTTCTGATCAAAATATTAGAAGATTGTTGCACCCATATGAAAACTCTGCATTTGGTCACCATGTGTTCCCAACAGTTGGCAAGAGAAGACAAAGCATTTGATTGTTTTGCAACCAGCCTTTCAAATATCTTGCATATCAATGTTGGAACATAGTCCTATAGAAGGACTAAATTTTAATCGAATTACAATTGGGTTTAAAAGTGAGGTGGGTAAGGCAGTGGCAGCACAAACTAGAACAGCTATAATCTCCATCAAGTGTGTGGAAACACACCAGGCAAAGAAAATTCTGTGCATGGCACAAGAACAAATGCAAAGGCTGACATAAGACTGCATAGTAAGCTCTGTTTAAAAAGAAATTGCGTGATAGCAGATCAAGGAAACAAATGCATTCTTGTATTCAAGAAAGAGAATGAGCTTAGGCAAAAGTCCCAAACAAATCTCAGAGCTGTGAGCAGCTAACACAATCCTCATAGATGACAGCTTTGAAGAAAAATAGTTTTACAGGAAAGGCGCTGGGCTGAGCCTCGGGAGATTGGTGTCCCCATTGCTACACTGCTGCACATGGTCTCTGGGACTCTGGAGGGAAAAAAGATTCAGCAAAGCTTTCATTTACGAAATGGAGATAATATTTCCCTTCCCTGACATCCTTTGCCTTATCTATTTATGAGGCAAGAACATCTTTGCATTTACTCTCAGCTGAACCTGCCAGGAGTTACTGTGGAAAACAGCATTCCAGGGACATCTTACAGAAGAAAGTGTGTACCAAGAGAACCGTTCTGAAAACCTGCAGATACAGGAGGAGAATGCAAGGCCATGAATGCCACTTACACAGAGGACGTCTTTCATGGGACAGCAGGGAGGCTGAATCCACTTGCTCCCTTTCATGTCAGTCTAGGTACTTTTATGCTCTACAAATTGTCAGCAGGTAAATCTTACAACCAAACTGAAGTCCACTGGCACACATTCAACCAAGGGAACTTTTAATAGTTCCTTTGATCCTGCTCTGAGCAGGCTGAAAGACATTGTAAGGTCCGGTCCAGCCCAACTGATACTGTCTTATTAAATACTCAGACAAGAGAATAAACCAAATTAATGACATGATTTCTGTCCAGCACATAGGCACCATTAAGGTTTGACCATATTATATGGCCTGAGATATGCCAGCTCCACTCCCAAATATCTTTGTCACTCCTGCTCCTAGCCATACCCTCCTATTAGTCATTTTGAGGTGACTCTCATACTTGTCTGTGTGGTGTGCTGATGCTGGCTGGAGGCCAGGTGGCCACCAAAGCCACTCTATCATTCCCCTTCTCAGCGGGGCAGGGGGCAGAAGATGTAACAAAAGGCTTCTGGGTTGAGGTAAGGACAGGGAAAGATCATTCTACCATCACCAGCAAAACTGATTCAATAAAGAATAAAATTAATCTAATTTATTACCCAATCAAAACAGAGTAGGATAATGAAAAATAAAACCAAATCTTAAAACACCTCCCTGCTCCCCTCTTTTCTTCCTGGGCTCAACTTTATTGCTCGTTCCTCTCACTCGTCCCCTCCAAGTGGCACAGGGGGACAGGAAATGGGGTTTGCAGTCAGTTCATCACATGTTGTCTCTACTGCTCCTTCCTCCTCAGAGGGAGGACTCCTCACACTCTTCCCCTGCTCCAGCATGGGGTGCCTCCCACATGAAACACCCCTTCATGAACTTCTCCAACATGAGTCCTTCCCATGGGGGCTTCAGTTCTTCACTAACTACCCCACCATGGCTTCCATGGGGTGCAGACCTTTAGGAACAGACTGCTCCAGCCTCGTCCCCCGTGTGGTCACAAGTGCCTCAGCAAACCTGCTCCAGCATGGGTTCCTCTCTCCACATGCTGCAGGTCCTGCCAGGAGCTTGCTCCAGCTCAGGTCACAGTGTCTTCCATGTCTCCACCTGCTGCACAGTTGGGTGCTCTACTTCCCATCATCTTCCATGGGCTGCAGGGGGACAACCTGCGTCACTATGGTCTTCTCTGTGGGTTGAAGAGGAATCTATGCTCTGGTGCCTGGAGCACCTCCTCTCTGTCCTCCTGCACTGACCTTGGTGTCTGCAAAGTTTCTCACATCTACTTATTCCTTCTTCTGGTAGCAAAAAGCTGCTACTTGGTGTTTTTTTCCTTCTTAAATATGTGTTCACAGAGGTGCTACCACTGTTGCTGTGGAGTTCCTTCTCTGGAGATATTAAAATCCTGCCTGGACATGGTTCTGTGCAACCCGCTCGAGTTTAGCAGGGGGTTGGACTATATGATCTCTAGAGGTCCCTCAAAACCCCTACAAGCCTGGGATTCCAGGATTCTGTGACAAAGCCCTACACAGCATAGAAAAAGCCAACCTCTTGTGCACTGTATGCTGTCATAATGGCTCTGTAACATGGTGAAGGAGAGGTTGAGAAAATAAGAAAGGTTGAAAAAAATATGGTCTGAGGGGCTTGATCCTTTAGAACCCAGACGTAGAGTTATGAGCAAGGATGGAGGAGAGCCAGAGCTTTACATTCAAGGAAAGGACAGCTCTGTGCCTGCGGGACAGAGCTGGCTCACAGCTTGCCAGCAACAGAGGCAAACTTCAACAGCGGGGCAGCGCACGACAGACGGGTGAGGCCGTGCAGAACAGGCAGGTGTGGGCATGGGAAAAACAAATGCAGTGGCCACCCTTACTTCTTCTCTGCTGCTTTCATTCTTGCCAGGCCCAGCCAGCAAAGCCAGCCTGCCTATCATTGCTTGATACTTACCACCATAGGCGCATTTCCTTTCACACCCCCTGGTCCAGCCAGTGATGCTGCTTTCACCCAACAGAGCAATGCTCAGCCCCTTCTGAGGCTCCCTTTGCTCACCACGTAGGCGGCTGCCTCCTTCGTTTTTTGCCTGTACCTAGCCCTGCCACCACCTCTTGCCCCAACAAGTAAGAAGAGAAAATCTGAAGAGTGCCCTCCTACTCACACTACGAATTCTGCAAGGCTTTCCAGCATCAGTATCTACACGCGGTCATCTGAATACACACGGGGCTCCTAGTTATACCCTTTCCTCTCTGATTTATTCCGAATGGGCAACACGATGACTGCAGTGCAGTGCTCCATAACCTCATAACAGGATATGTCTCTCTTCACTGACCTGCCTGTTGCAGGCAAACAACCTTGTGTGTATGTGTCTTTGTTCCCAAGGCTATGCAGAGAAAATACCCCAAGCCCAAAATGCATTATAAGGGTCATAAATGGAAAACAACAAGCCTTTGACGCAGGAAAATTATACACTCAGGCAAAGGCTCAGGATAATCTAGAGCTGCTGAAATCATGATGAGTGTTGCCTTTGTTACCTCTCCGTACAACGCGGCATCTTCCGATCGCCAAACCCTAGCTACCGTAACGCGACACCTATTGAGCACCAAGCTGACTGCAACAGATGAGTGATAAAAAATACCAGTGATAATGGACACAGAGCTTGCTAGGCAGAACAGATATTTCGTAGCAACAACCTTACGAGTGAATGGCATTGGACAGTCAAACTAGAGGTACAAAGACTAAGCCATAAGTAAAGTGACTGTTTCACAAGGAAGTGTTGTCCCAGACAGAATTATCCCAGAGTTGTAAATAGACACTTTGTATTATTAAGGAAAATTTAATCCCAAAGAACAGAATATTACATATTCAAAAATAAAAGACGTGTCTGTAGATCACAGTGCTTACTTCTAAACTTGAACTTCCTCACAGTTTACAAGTGTTTCAGACCATGCTTTTGAACTGAATCTCCTCTGCTATAAAATGGTTGTAGTTGAGTCTGGTTAGCTCAGTCCAGCTTTTGACTGGAGAAATTCACGCCACTTCTAGGACTATCTAGAAACGGAGGAAACCTTATGTTCACATAGCCTGAACAAATCAAGTGCAGCCTGAAGGAGACTGTGTGATTTAGGAACCTGAAAGAGAAAGAAGAGGAGCTTTGAGACTACTTCTTGCTTGAATCTGGCACTGTGGGGCCAGTATAATCTATTACTGGAAAAACACCGCCTTTTGGGGCACTGAAAGCTGGTCTGACTAGGGCAAAACAAATTCAGACCAGCCTGAATCACACTAGGGCTGTGGATGGGTTGGGTGCACTGCTGATTCTGACCATGTCTGGGAGTAAAATTTTCTCTGTTCTGGTTGCTTTAGCATTGTATATTGCCTTAGTGTGGTGGTTTGACCCTGGTTGGAGGGCAGATGGCCATCAAAGTCAGTCTATCACTCCCCTTTTCAGCTGGACAGGGGAGAAAATATATATTGAGAGGCTTAGGAGTCAAGATAAGGACAGGGAGAGATCATTCCGCAATCAAAACAGAATCAACACAGAATAAAGGAAAGAAAACTGTCTAATTACACTACAAACACACACTATACACACACAGAGTCAGATAATGTGAAGTACAACCAGATCTTAAAACACTTCCCCCCACCCCTCCCTTTTTCACATATTGTGATGAGCATTCCTCACATCCTTCCCCTGCTGCACTGTGGGGTCCCACCCACGGGAGACAGTCCTTCACAAACTTCTCCAACATGATTCCTTTCCCATAGGGCTTCAGCTCTTCACCAGCTGCCCCAGCATGGGTCACTGCTATGGGGTGCAGTCATAAATCACAGAAGTTCTCTCAGCCTCTCAGGCCACAACTGCTCCAGCTTGGTCCTCCACAGGGTCACAATTCTCCACCCAGCAAACCTGCTTCAACGTGGGCCTCTTTCTCCATGGGCTGCAAATTTGCTGCCAGGGGCTTGCTGCAACACAGGTCACAGCATCTTCCATATGTCTCCACCTGCTCCAGTGTGGGGTCTCTCCATGGGCTGCAAGTTACATCTCTGCTCCCCATCATCTTCATGGGCTGCAGGGGTACACCAGCTCCACCATGGAGAGAAAGACTCCCCTGCAGCATCTTTCTCTCTAGCACCTGCAGCACCTCCTCCCCCACCTTCTTCACTGACCTTGGTGTCTGCACAATTTCTTACATCTTCTCACTCCCTTCTCTGGTGGCAAAAAGCAGCTGGTTGTGGTTTTTTTATCTTAAATGTGATTCTCAGACTGTTGCTGATGGGCTTGGCCTTGGTCAGCAGCTGATCTGGCCTTGATCCTGGCTGGTGTTTATTCTGTTGGGCCTCAAGGAAGCTTCCAGCTGCTTCTTGCAGAAGGCATTCCTGCCACCGCCCTCCTCCACCAGAACCCCACCACACAAAACCACAACACTTAGTCATTTCCATTATTTACAAATTGTCCTCAGGTTCTTCTCCCTTGTCCGAATACGTGGGATAACACATGGCAGGAATGCAAACCTTCCTTTAGTCCAGCAAACCTTATTGGTTGCTGTTGTCATTCAGACCCAGCTGGCAGCTGAGCACCATGTGGCTGCTCGTGCAGCCCTCCCCTGCCCTGGTGGGACGGAGAGGAGAATTGGAAGAAAAACGTAGATCTCATGGGTTGAGATAGGGAGGGTATAATAAGACAGCAGAGAAAGAAGAAAATAGCAACCACCATGCTAATAAAAGAATATAGAAAGGAAGTGATACAAAAAGCAACTTGCTGACCACCCAGAACCCAATGCCCCTCCCAGAGCAGATCCCTCCTCCCCAGCCAGCTTCCCTGCCTTATATACTGAGCATGACTATGGTATCAAATGTGAGTCTGGATAGTTTCAGTCAGCTATCCTGGCTTTGTCTCCTCCCAGCTTCCTGTGAAAATTAACCCTTTCCCAGATAAAAACCAGGACAGCTCCTCAACTACCACAATCTAGTTACTTTATTTTCTTCAGTGGTTCAGGATGGTGCTAGTTGGTGCTAACATGAAAGAAAAAAAAACATGGGCAGCACCACTGTAGCCTCACAAAGGTCCAATAGATGATATGGGACCAGTTTTGCAACAGGGGTGTAATTGGTGCCTCCATTGCCCACTCTGGTCTCCAGCTGTCCACCCCCAAGGTCTCAGAGAACATTCCTGTGCCCCAGTGGTACCCCCTTCACAGTCTTATGTGTTCATCTGATCCACCAGAGAAGAAGGATTGGACTCCTGGAGAGATGTGGAGTGTCAAGCCATGGCCCTTTCCATTTTGAGATGACAGCCTCCAGTAGATGGACTCTAATAAACCACAGGTGCAGTGGCACCTTCTGTGGCTGCAAGTGTTTTCTCACTGAAGGAACAAGCTAGATCTGTATGGGGTACATGGATGGGGTTGCTGCTTCAGTAAGTGATTTCTGCAGAATGCATCCGCAGTTCATTCTTGCCAAGAAAAAGCATTAATGTGACTTTGGAAAGTTTTTTCCCTCCTAAGGTCAACTCAGAGAAGAGTTCAGCAAGCCCAGAGCTGTATTTCTTTTCTCTGGATGAACGGCTACCCTAAATTGTTAGTGAGGTGCAATTTAAAAGAACTGGTAATAGGTTTGCCAAAGTCTTCTCAGTAGAATCGATATTAGCTTGTACTCATAATAGCATTTCAACCCATCGTGTACTGAAGTCCTAACCATCTGGGCCAGGAAATGGCAATGGGAATTAGCATTTCTCCGCTGCTAGCCCCCAGTATGCTACCCTGTGGCTATTACAGCCATCTATTTTGCATTGTTTCCCCTGTGATATCCACAATAAACTGTAAACAGTGCACTTGGTAATAACTTCTCCAAAGAAAAAAAAAAAAACAAAAAAACAACCCTCAACAAAAAGGCATAATGTAGACACACTCTGTAGGAGTTTCCAAGATGGTTTGCAGCAGCTACTCAGGCATCAATGCCAAACAGAATTATCTGAGTGGTAGAAAAACGTCCCTAAACAGCTGCCACCAGCTGTAGCAGGCCAAGTTAGAAATAATGAAAGGAAGATTTTTTGTTTTCTTTTTTTTCCTGAGCATTAGAAGAAATGGGAGCAGAACTGCATAGAATCTCTGCACCTTCTAAAGACTCTTTTGTTCCATATAATCCTTATAGCAATTTACATATGTCACCATCTGCTGGTACCCTCCATCACTGCATTGCAATATTACGTTACTCTGTAAATTCAACAAGATAATTTATAAAATTCCCACAACTGTGTTTAGAAAAGAGTGGATTTAAGATGTTAGTGTAATGTAAATAGCCAAATCTGTGTGAAACAACCAGGGCTTGAGATAAGTTTGCAAAGTCCAGCCCATATCTTCACCTGGAAAACTACACAGAAGATTTTAGAGAGCTAGGCCTGGGAATGGGGAAATGGACTTGCCACTCAGAGTGACTTGATGCAGAGTGAAGGAAGGATTCACTATGAGGGGGATGAGGCTCTTGTGTAGAGAAGCTCTGGCTGCCCCCTCCCCAGCAGTGTTCAAGGCCAGGCTGGATGGGGTTTTGGGCAACCTGGTCTGGTGGAGGGTGTCCCTGCCCATGGCAGAGGGGTTGCAACAAGATGGTCTCTCAGGTCCCTTCCATCCCAAACCAGTCTGTGAGTCTGTGATTTGTCTGATTGCCTGCTATGAAAGAAAGGAAAAGGTCTACAGGCAGCCAGGGACAAAGTAGCATTTCAATCACTTTGCTGTCCTGTATTAGTATCCCAGCTTGGCCCTCCCCATCCTTTTTGCTTTACGTCTGCCTGTCTGAGTTCTTGTCCAAACTCCAGTCCTCCAGTCATCACTTTCAATGCCATTTAAAAAAAAACCAACAAACATTACAGTGATCTTCTTTGGCTTTTTTGGTGATTACAGAATCATAGAATGGAATCATAGAATGCTCTGGGTTGGAAGGGACCCCAAAGATCATAGAGCTCCAACCTCCCTGCCACAGGGGTGATATTGAAGGATAGCTGGTAGCTCCATGTCATAACTCTCTTAGATGGTAAATCTGCCTAGTACTGCTTTCTTTGTCCAGAGATGAGTGTTGTCATTTATCCAATTCATCACCACTTACCAGTGCAGTACACACACGGTAACATTGTGTAAAGCTGAATGCATGGAGTTTTACAAGCTTTGTATAAAGTCATCTTCCATAAATTAGTTTCTTTATTAAAGTATCATGTAAAAAAATAATATGTAGAAGGGCCTCGAGGCAGCTTTAATCTTCTGCATGTGTAGGTTTGATATGTCCATCTACTCCAGAGTTTCTCTTCCCAGACAAAAGAGTATTTCCAACTACAGGGAAATTAATACAAATAAGAAATCCTGAGGTAGAAAAATACAGTGAGAAGTTGTGTTATATTCCCTTCCAGGTAAATTTCTTCCAAACTTAACTTCAGCTGGGGAATGGGGTTGGTCTAGGTGAATATAATTCAAAGTGAAACTTTGGTACGACATTTTCTTATGCTTTTTCCTTGGGATAACCAATATTTCTTAGTTGAAGGTAAAAAACACTGCTTGTTTAACAGTGAAGACCAGACCCCAGAAAAGTGGGGGGGGGTAAGAATAGCAAAACAGAAATTTTAGAGGACACAATATATGAGAAATACATCACAATTGCTTGGTTTTGTCACCTTCCTCATCTTCTGCTCTCACCACTTCTTTTTTTGTTCACAGAACTGGTAATTGCTTAGCTTCCTGGCAATACTTAACCAGGCTTCAGCCTCTGAAATATAACTGAGTTAAAGAGCCACAGCTTCTGTGCTTCTAACAACAGCATAAATAAGAACACTTTTTGGTAGCAGTGCCTTGAATGTGAATCTTTGCCCAGGAAAAACTAAATTATTCTTTGGAGCAAGCCGTGACTATTGACAGCAGGGCTGCTGTGCCTGGCATTAGCGAGGGCGCTTTCAGCGCTGCTGGGGGCTTACCCCCACCTCCCACAGCCACATCAAGGAGTCCCTCTGTAATAAAAAAGGAATTTGAGGATTATTCTTTGGCGAGGGGGTCTCTATCTGCGGATTTGGGTGGAATATCCAGCCTCGTACTCCAAACTTTGAATCATCTGTTTACTTTAATCATCAGTTCATAGACTTTGGATTGTCTTTGTCCAGGTCTCATTGGATGTTTATTACATGAATAGTGTCTCTTTTTTTTTCTTTTTTTTTCTTTATATTGTAGTCTTTACCATTCAGGAGACATGCTCCAAGCTTCGGGTAAGATCATAAGATAAGAGTTAAACGCCGTGCTTTATTTTAAGGAACAAGTCACGTTTTGAGAAACAGCTTTATCTAGAAAGGAATTTGAATTTTTTGGTAGCTTATCATGTTTCTCTTGTACTCAGGCGAAATGTCATACACTGGCATCTATAGGGGAGCTATTGTCAGTGACCTTTACACTTCCTTGAAAAAGCAATAGAAACTTCTGCCTTTTTTTTAACCCATTTGTTCAAAGAAAGAAGAGAGGAAACGACTCTGACCTGTTACATCAGCAGCTCAATCTTCACTTACTTCTTAACAACAGTCCTTGTCCAGAGCAGGTAACAAGGATCCCAGGCAATAGAAATAACCTATATAAAGCCAATGCATCCTGAGAAAACTTGAGCCCTGATTTGCACCTGCAAGCTCAAATACTTGTCTTTTTCTTCACGAGACCTTGGGTCTCCACACAGGGAGACACAAACGTGAGTGCTCCGTCCCTCCAAACAAAAATTAAGACCGGTTTGCACAGCGTTGTAGATTAAGCGAGAGAAAATGTTAGATAATTAAATGCTAATGATTCAAGCTGGGTGCTTATGTTTTGGATTACTTGCCTAATAATGTTAGCATTTAAATGGTCAGCTTTGAAGTTAACAAACAGCCCATTAAGATGCAACCGGGGAGTTGAGGGCTCTTTGGGTGCCATTGTTTCAGTCTGGCTGGCTGCAGACTCAACAAAACAGCACTGATGGGATTTACACGGCGAAGACGATTTTTGCGATTGGAAGGACTGGAAGTTTTGTGGTTTGGGTTTTTGGTTGGGCTTTGTTGTTTTGTTTGGGGGTTTTATTTTCTTCTAGTGAAAGCTTGCATTATTGAGAACACAGCATGTGGGAAAAGCCTAAATCTACCCATTATTTCTTCCGAGTCCTGGGATTTCTCTTCTCCCTGGTGACTGCTTAAACACT
Organism: Zapornia atra; assembly: GCA_013400835.1. Lineage (NCBI taxonomy): Eukaryota > Metazoa > Chordata > Aves > Gruiformes > Rallidae > Zapornia > Zapornia atra. The sequence continues at coordinate 93,870 of VZTU01029647.1, forward strand.
TGGTTCCCGAGCGGTGGCTCTGGACAGTGATCGCCCTACTGCAGCCATCGAAGCTCCACGGGATTGTTGACTCCCAGGTGGAATTGCTGGGTGCTGGCGAGGGTTAAGATACAAATGCGCTCTGACAGTGAAAGTTAAAGGCGCTTCAGTGATGGAAATCGCGTCACGTAATGAAAAATCCGCAAAGTGGTGGCTACTTAAAGGACAGAAATAATTAAGAGATAATTGTCAATGGAACAGAGTATTCTCCAGGATAATGGGCTCCTGCGGATGCAAGAATAACACGGCAAAGCCAAAGCATTTATGGAGAATAAATGGCATGGTGCGGCTGAGGTTCTTTCTTCTTCAAAGCGCACAACGCTGATCCTGTGACAATGGTCTGTTATTCCAAATCATTGATGTAGACTTAATTATTTTGTCTAATGGAGGTTGATGCGGGAGTTACTGTGCCCCCGTAGACCTATTGCATTTTGAGTGCCTCTGAAGAGAAAGGCACCGTGGATGGCAGTGGCTGGATTTCATCAAACGTTTCGTTATCCCTACTGTGACTGCTATTCCCTCTACTTACCATGTGGTGTTAACCAAGGAGAGCTAGATCTGCCTTATCAAAAAGGGAATGCTGTGACAGTGTGATGTTTCTTGGTGGCAACTGTAAATATTGACATTTCTGTGACTACCACAGTGGGAACTTGATGCAACTCATTAAAGGTAATGGGGCTTTTCTACTGAATTCAAAGTGAATAATTTCAGGCCATCTTTGGTGCATTAAGAAAAGGAGAACTGTTCTTAAATTGGCTTTGTTTTCTGATGCCTTCCACATCAAGTATAAATGCCAGAATGTTCTACTCATAAAACTACCTTAATTGTTAGTGTTGACCTTTTGTGGTCTGCTAAAAGTTTTATTAGAAGTTCCACAAAATATGTACTGTTAAATCTCTGACCTTAATTGAAGGTCATCTGGATGTTTAACAAAAGCTTCTTTGTGCCAAAAAAAAAGTTAAATAGTTCTTAAAAACATAAATAAACTGGACTAAATAATTTCAGTTATTCACTTGCCATCTTCATCCTTGTAATGTCTTTTCTGAAATTTATTATAGGGGGTTTTTTTCCTCAGAAATGTTAGATAGAACTTCTCTGTTTATTTTGGTCTGCTGTTCCATCCTGTGGTAACTTAGGAAGAATACCCTTTAAGGGATACTGCTACATCTTACCACCCACACATGACATGACCAGCAAAATGATGGTCGTTTCAGTGCTGTGTGGGCTGCCTCTAGCTGTACAAAAGGGCACAGTCTTGTCCCTCCCTATTTCATGCAAAGGCTGAATGTAATAACTTAGCAGGTTGTGTAAAAAGAAAACCAAACCAAACCCACTCCCCTCCCACCACCACCCAAAAAAAAAAAAAAAGACCAAACCAAACCTCACAGGAAAAAAGTTAATAAAAATACAATAATGACATAGATAAAGGGAGATCAATAATATGATTAAAGTATTAGGATCACGCTGAATTCTTTCCAAGTGTCTACAGCTGTTAGAGTGATTGTCTGATGATTTTTTAACTAGCCCAATTTTAATTAGGTAGGTGGATGAGAAAGTCATGTGAAACCTGCCTTTCCTCCTAACTCCAGTTTTGTTAGGATGACCTTAACAGCATGTGATCAGTCCTACTATGACGCGATGCATCTCTCTTGCTCTAAAATTAACAAAAGCAAGGACAGCCTACAATGTACCTCCCCTCACCCCCCTGCTCCCCAGACAAACCTTTCTAACTGCCTAGTTCAAACACGTTATCTTCTTCACATATATTCCCATCCTGACTGTCAGGTAATTAGCTAGGAGATCGCTACAAATCACAGGTGATTTTTAAGCTAAACCACACCTCTCTCTGCTACAGTTTGATCCTTCTTGTTATAAATTACTTGGTC